>JAGJRO010000004.1:0-323466 GCA_022832285.1 Lepidurus apus apus | reverse complement strand
ATCAAAAGGTCTGACCAATCCTGTCCTTTCAGGGAACTAGCCTGCAGCTTCGAAAAGTGGTAACAAAAGGCCCATAAGGAAGGGGCTCCATGTTCTCTCTATATATTTACTCTTAAGTACAAACCTAACCTAACTAAACTGTCGTTATCCGCAAGTGAAGAATTCCCTTTCAAGCGGATTTCTCGCCGGATTCGAAAGGGCGCTCTAGGCGCGTGAGAAAAACACGTGTCATTTTGAAGCACATGCCCCCTTTGAGGCTCCGAGAAATAAATGAGCATTAGGATTTGCGTATTGTTGTTTCATTAAATTGGGAACAATGGAATATATATCAGCAGCATGTAATAGAGTGCCCCATGTTCTTGACTGGGGTAGGAATGGTATTTTGGCGTATGGGTCTTCACATGCAGTGGTTTTGGCTAAGTTAGAATCAAATTCAAAAGAGGTAACATTTCATGATGCCTATTACTTTTCTTTTATGTTAACCTTGAATCTCAGAGTTAGATTACTTTATAATTAATGTCTATTATAGGACTGCATTTTACACATACGACAAGTGCTCGCGGCACATACTGGTAGAGTCAACTGTGTACACTGGTTAAAACGAAACAAGCTGCCAGAATCAGGTGACAGTATTCTGATTTCTACAGCCGCAGACAAAAAAGCGATTGTTTGGGAAAGAAGTGGAGATGCTGAGTTCGACTACAAGGATATTATTACTTTAACTGGTGAATGCGACTTAGTTTATAGAAAAGCATTTTTACAGCTTTAAAGCGGGTTTTCGTAGGCGAAGGAGTTGGTAATCTAGTGGACGGATTTCAATGCAGAAATGGGGGTACGTACATTGTATGTGGATCTGATGCAAAAGCATCCATCTGGTTTTCCAATAATGGGCTCATCAGTAAGACGGTACATTATTTTTCAACCAGTGTAATTAACTGTACAAAATTAAGTAGATTTAAAGCTTGAACAAACGCTAAATTTTGGTTCAAGCTTTATTCTCGATGTCAGACTACACGAACTGAATGGCTCCAAAAGTCCTATACTGGCGTTTGGGTGCAGTGATAGCCAGGTCCACATATACGGTTATACGAATGCATTCGAAAAGCTGGTATCATTGAAGGGACACGAGGATTGGGTGCGTGGCTTGGATTTCTCAACCGACGGTAATTTATTTATTATTTAACCTATTACAATAGACGAATAAATTTTACCCATAGGCAATGGTGACGCTCTTTTGGCCAGCTGTTCACAAGACTCATATGTGAGACTGTGGCGGATATCACAACTGGAAGAGAAATTTGAACACGACAATTTGCTTGTATCAAATCTTACTGTTATTGAAATACCGGCACACGACGGAGGTCAAATTTCCTTTACTATATCGCTAGACTCTGTCTTGAGTGGTCACGAGAGTTGGGTTTACGGAGTTCATTGGGAACCTCAACCTATACAAAGTAGTTCTAAAAATACCTTTCTTACCTAATCTTCACAACAAATGTGCATTCTAGGCCCTCCCAGGCTTCTCACTTGCTCTATGGATAAAACTATGATTATGTGGATGTATGACAATGAGGCCCAAATATGGCTTGACAAGGTTCGCGTTGGGGAAGTTGGAGGAAACTCCTTAGGTTTCTATGGCAACTCGTTTTCCCCGAATAGTAAAACTATACTCGCGTATGGTTTCAACGGAGCTTTCCATTTATGGACTTGTGATGAGGTAAAAAATTATTCAAATTTATTTATATTTTTTGTTCGTTCTAATTTTATTTTAAACGTGTCGCGTGTTTAGGCAAGCGACAAATGGGAACCTGGCGTGAGCTGCGGTGGCCACTTCGGGGAAGTTGTAGACCTAGCATGGGGTCCTACAGGTAACTATCTCTTAAGTACAAGCACAGACCAAACCACGCGTCTGCATGCTCCTTGGGTTCGGAAAGGGAAACCGGTAATTAGTTCTGTTTTGTTCACATTCCTGGTAACCCATTGGAAACTTACATTTCTAGGTGACTTGGCATGAAGTAGCTCGGCCTCAAGTACATGGTTATGATCTGTCGTGCTTGGCAATTATTGATAAGTATCGTTTTGCATCTGGAGCAGAAGAAAAAGTGATACGAGTCTTTCAAGCGCCGACAAATTTCTTAGAAAACTTTGAGCGACTTTCGCTTGTCAAGGAAACAGAGGAAACACGTACGTATCTCATACACTAATGGCTTTGTTGATTGAGTGTGGGATAATAATTTCTTGCGTTATTAGTGTCCAGCGCGCCTCAAGGAGCTTCTGTGCCAGCATTGGGATTGTCCAACAAACCTGTTTATGAAAGTAACACGACACCTGTGTCACAAGCCAAAGGTGACCAGTATCCCGAGTTTTGTTTTACTCCAACTGTTCTTACACGTAAATTTCTATACGCAACAATAAGTCTAACAATTAAGTCCTTCATGTTGTGACACTTCTAGGTCCTCCAACGGAGGAAACTTTGTTGCAGTATACATTATGGCCGGAAATACACAAGCTGTATGGTCATGGTAACGAGCTATTTGCGCTTGCCTGCGAACCTCATGGTCAGCTGTTGGTGTCGGCTAGCAAAGCCGCTCGGCCGCAGGATGCCCACATTCTAGTATGGGATACAAATTCATGGACCAAGATAGACGCCTTGGAAGGACATACTTTAACCGTCACCCAGCTGGCATTTTCGCCTAATGGACAATATCTGTTATCCGTTTCCCGGGATAGAACCTGGGGCTTGTACTCACGTCATACCCAAGATAACCGTACCGCTTTTTTATTTAAAAAAATAAATTTAAAAAATCGTATCCGTTCATATAATCTTTTCTATTACGCAGGCCCGACTTTAGTGCCTGCAGCTCGAACAGTTTCGGGTAGTCGCGTGCATAGCCGCATTATCTGGTGTTGTGACTGGTCTCCTGATTCGCGCTATTTTATTACGGGCTCACGGGATCGGAAACTTGTGGTCTGGGACTTGGATGCGGTACTTAAAAACCAAGAAAACGAAGGTGTGCTTTGCAAGCAAACCATGGAACATCCCATAACGGCCGTGGCCTTTGCACCGTTGTTTCGCAGTAGCAACCAATATTACGTCGGTGTTGGCTTTGAAAATGGCACCATATCCATCTACGACTGGGCAACCGAATGGAAACTAATTCGACATTTAGATAAAAGGTATACATTGAGAATGAAAAAACGTTTTGATTCTAATTTTTCTCTTGTGTATTGAAGTCAATCTCATCATATGAGTGTCAAACGGCTTCGATTCCGTCCACCGCAGTACTCAGATGAACCACGCCAGTTAACCATGGCTAGTGCTGGAGCCGATGGCTTCGTGCGCATCCATAACTTAACATTACCACAGTGACAGAAATTGAATAATATGTAAAACCAAATTTGATGTTGGAACCAACAAAGTTTTCGGAAGTTAAAAAGAAAGTTGCATTATAGAAATTAAAGAGTACAAATCGGGACAAAGAAAACTATGTACAGTACAGTAATAACCTTACCTTAAAATGCATTACCTTAAAAAGAAGGCTTTTTGTAGATTGTGACATTGGCAAATGGGCATAAGCATGTTCAGATTCGGCAGAGTTATGCGGCATTATAGGTTCTTCCCTTTTTTGTCTTTAAAGTAGCACATGCAAATTTGTTAAACAAAGGCTTTGTTATGTCTTATAAGCGCTCCGATTCAATGGTTTCTTCAACAACAGGGGTTTTGTTCGGAGTATATCGGATGGCGCAGGGTATTATTATAGCAAGGGCAACTAGCACCATCCCCAGTGTTTTAATGACAATGGCTTCCTCCTCTCGATTGTTTTCGTATTTTCTGTTAAAACGAAACACAAAGGAAAACGGGTATAAAGCGTTAGTTTCAGCCTGGAATGTTAGCCATTATGTTTATTAGTTTGTTATAGTCAATTAGTTTGCGCAGTTGACCATTAGTAAGAATTCGTGTGGAAAATGGATTGCCTGGAACGCTTTAGCCTCTGATGTGAAGAAAAGCTACTTAGATTTCTATAATTTAGTTCAGTCATAGTATCGCCGTGGTTTGGTTAGAAAAGGTTATAGAGTTATAGGTTATGGGGCCTTTTCCGTCTAGAGAGAGTGAGCTACAGTAAGGACATGCGTAGTTCGGTTACGAAACCCTTCGCTTATAAGTAGGTATGGAATGACGATGGCCAGCGCGACAAGTACCATGGCTAAGGCATTGATTACGAAGGCTTCTTCGACCAAGGTGGCGTACGAACTGAATGAAATAGATTACACCTCAAAGAGATGAAAGACAAACGTTGACATTAATGATAAAAATCCACTTACGGTCCTAGTGCGAAGATGGCTTTTTCAGTCAAGCCAGTCAGACATGTAGCAATGGCCATAAGAAAGGTAATAAGGCCAAATGTGCCATGGACAGGCACCAGTGCAGCCCGGAAAGATGCCGACGAGCCTTCGCAGCACAGCAAGATTAGGAAAGTGAAGAATCCCACAGAAAACTGCGAGAAAAAGTGTTTCATGTATTCGAAATTGTAAAAGCCCAAGATTATCATATAGTAGGAAATATCTTGTTTAGCTAAGTGTGTTGTACTCATGCACTCCGAATTGAGGTTGTAAAGTACGGGCAAATTTGAAGGTTATTTAATTTACTTCTAAGAATTAAATGGGTCCTACTGACCAGTTTAAATACCTGCAGACCGAATAGTCCCATGGTAACAAAGCCCATCCATGAATGAAGACTGTAAAAGTTTGGAATTGGAGGTGTCGGCAGATTATGAGAATCGAAAACGGCCAAGAAAGCTACGACGATACATGGCACTGCCATCAAGTGAAAGATGGTATGTAGAAGCTTGTTATAAATTCGGCGCCAACAGCGGAACGTCCGGTACGTCAACAAAGCTAAAAAAAAAGTCGTATTAATATTAATTAAGTTATGTGCTCATTTAGTGAAGCCGTCGTTGTTAGCTCGTCTGATCGTAATATTTTTTCTTAACTTTCACTTTTCTAAATTTTACCTTGGCCAGAAAAGTAGACAAAGCCACCGATCATAAGGACGGGATGCATATTGAATTCTTTACGAGGTTCCTCTCGCCAAGCAAAACCATCGCGGTACCTCATTACCCAGTAAAGTACCAATCCCAGGGCTCCATGCAATAATATTTGGGCTAGTGTTATGAGGCAGCTAAACATGTTGCGCGTGGTACTACCCCAGCCGCAGTGCTCGGTTTTGCCAGGTCTAAAAATAAAGGAAGAGCAATGAGTTAGTCATTCACCTACTCAGAAATCGTAGCCAATCTGTTAATCTAGACTAGACTAGCTAATCTAGACTGTAGCTAATCTGCTTTGGCCCGGAATAAAGTTACATAAGCACACTTGAAAGAGATTAAAAACCTTATTCGAAGAATACGTGACGTAGCCTACTGTATGGCTTTCAATGAAAAAAGAAAGACAGCAGTCCTTCATCGTACCAAACTTACTTGGCTTCGTAGTTTCTATAACCCACAAGCATACTGTTTGAGGTATGAAACACACAATTGAACGGGTGAAAGGCAAATGATCGCACGCTAACAGTATCCTTCGATTTACAACTGGACATAAAACGCAGTCAATTAACACGGTTGCTTGAAACTCACGATTTCTAGCTCTTGGTTAATTTTAAAGTTTTCAGACGTGTTCCAGATTGTAGGAGCAGACTTGTTGCCAGTGCCATGACCGATATATACTACAGTACATAGTATTGCAGCTGAGATCTGGCACCACGACGCGCTTACGATATTAAACGCCGCCTTGCTCTTTTGTCCTTTCTCACTGCGGTCAGTTCCTATCATTCTTACAGCACTGTGTACGAGCTGCGGCGGAGACCCGTTAACGAGTCATTTCCTTTCCCTCATCATTCGCGAAGGACTCTAGGAAATTACTTTTTTGTCTTTGCTTAATGGAAAAAACCTAACTTCTAACGTCACTTTCCTGTGGCCACTTGACCCGGCAAGCACAAGCGTAATCATTTACGTTTCACTTTGCAAAACTAGCTCATTCTCTTTAGAGAATTCAAGACAAGAAACAAAAAGAGTACGGAAAGGAACTCGGTCTTTGCCGACAGGGAAAAACACAGCAGGAGAAACGGCGCATTTTTAATACTCACCTGTACGAATTCATTCTTTCCCGCTTCGTTTCCTCGGCGCGAAATTTTACCTTTTTTTTCGTTGTGTACAGGTCGAGTTTAAAGAAAAGTTTAACCGTCTACCTTATATAATGTACCCGCAATGTCCCATTGTATCCAGTAAGGTAAATCTTACTTTGGGCTAAATTGAATCATAATTAAGGCATCAGCAAAAAGTATTTAAAAGGTTATTATAATCTGTGCTGTTACCGTCAGAGGGGAGCAGAGGGAGAGGGGGAGAAAAAGGACATACGTGAAGGAGAATAGATTTTAAAACTTTTACCTATCCATTGCCCAAGCCATAGACTTTTACACTAATTCCTCTACCAAATTCCGTGAAGGGTTCGTCAAGGGGTAATACAGTATGTTCGATCACACTTGTAACTGCATTCACTGTTTCACATAAAGCATCATTTACAGCAACCTTTTCACACTAGAAATAACTATAATACTTGTGTCGTTCGTTTGAATGACGTTACTTTCTCTCATTAGCTAAAGATACTGGACGCCAACCGTTTACTGCGTCTGCGTTGTGGGAACAACTTTAGCGTGCTGGGTACCTTTCAGGAGCCTGTCTTGTTATGGGGAAGCACTGTAAAAAGGTGCAAGGTTGTTTCTCCGTAGGGTAACGTGTCCTACGTGGAAGGTAACCCACTGCCACACAAACTATCTTGAGGGCTCCCTTTGTCTGATCTGTGCAGTTTTTCCTTCATTCTTACGTTCTACCATGAAGGAATTAAACTGGTTTGACTGGTTCTGGCGCTATAATAGTATCAAGTAACGATCCCTGCGGCGACGTTTATTTTTTTATTTTTTCCTCGTATAGCTTTAAAGTCTTAACGTTGAATTATTACGCAATTGCACTAGACAACAAGATTTCCCTCTCCGAGTAGGTCTTCAAATTTAGTTGATTACTAAAATTTAGTCGAAATAGTCGAAGTTTAGCTGAATAATGTCATTATTAATCCAGTAAATGTTTGGTGTGAATGGGTTTTGGCAATGGGCAAGAAGTAAAAGGGTGTTGCTGGCACTTGACCAAATTGACCAGCGGACGGAGACAGGCGTTGATAAAGTTGCACTCATTTACTATTTCCTATCCAAAGCGTTAGCGAGTTTTATATATAGTCCTAGACTAATTCGTTAGACCTAGGATAGGGTTGGTTTAAGTAGGCTACTTTATTACCTAGTCTTCCATATCTTATGGTTTCATCAGGCCAGAGTTACAGTATAAAAAAAAACTATACCGCAGCCTAAAAAACCGCCCAAGATCGGTTATGTAAGCTTCTTACCCAAGCTTCCTTTCCCCAAACGATCTCCTAACACGGGGAAGTATTTTTTAATGGTTCAAGGTTGATATATGATATGCATGAGTAATTAGGTGATGCACAGGAAGTGCATCTACGGTACCGGAAATCGCACATCGTGCTGACCTGCAATACCACCAGATCTCTACGTTCATGAGACCGTAGTAAAATTAACAGTAATTAGTAATAGGCATGAACAATACAGTGCCATATAATTTTAAAACGAATAGCAAATTTAGATCCTACAAAAACCCGAACGTGTTTTACTTGTGGTATGATGTAGAAGCCATATTTTGGAGGTTTCAGCTCTGTGCGTACGTTGAACTTCGACCTAGTTCGGGGTTGTTTATAGAAAACAGTCACCAGTGTCTATGCTTTGCCGTTAATCCTTGCAAAAAAATGGATCTGGGTCAAATCATACAGGCAGTCAATTTTAGTAACTTTCGCGAATCACATAATCACTTCGAATTAAACTTTCAGCTTTACTCGGTAGATTCTAATGCAAACCAGTAACAGCTGAGCATGGCTTTACAGCTTCGAACTCCATCCTCGAATGAAGTTCCTGTCGAGAAGAGAGAGTAGCCCTTGGCCAAAACTCCACGAACGAGAACGAATACTCCAGTCAAGACTAGTATAACAGAAGGACTGAATTATAAGCAGCGAGCTTGTATAATAATAGCATGCTAGAAGAATATCTCCACGGGGAAATGCTAATGTTGTAGTGCTTAGAAAGCGTTTAACTCATTAAATCTGTCAATTTCACTTGACAACAATTTCTAAAGGTATCTGTTGCTAATTTACTTTCACATTGCTTAACCCAGTTCATGAGAAGAAATCGTGTCACTGACCATCAACCCTTTGGAAATCGGATTCCCGTTCGTTTTTCGCTATCGCGAGTAGCGTGCAAACTACTTCTAAGGTTTCCTCCTTTTTATTATTTAATTTTACTTATGCTACTAAGAAAGTTTTTTCTTTCTGCTTTTATAACGACCAATTTTTGGTATCTTGAGAGGAACGAACATCCTTCCGAGTTGCGTCACTTTAACGGAGGATGTCACATGACATTTGATATACGCAAGTGTTGCCTTGTGCTTGCAATGTCTGCTGGGGTATATGCGACGTAAGTTTTGCTTAAGCATAGACAGCGGCAGGAAAGACGATTGTTAAAGAAGACGTGCTCCACTTACTTTCAGATAAATTTATGTAACTTACGTTTTGTCGACTGAAGAATAAATAAAATTCCCGGGTTTAATCGTAGGTTGTGAACCAAGATTGTTATAAGCAGAAATTATAGTTTGGGAGGCCCTCATATCATTAGTATCTTCGGCCATTTTGAGAGGAGAGAACAAACCTAAATTATTGATTGTGGTTAGTTTCTTTACCGTAATGTACTAGTCGACTATCACTTGGGGAAAGTTTTCACTGATAAACGACAACGAGTTGCTTACTGAGTGGGTGGGAACTAGGGATCAAGGGCGTGCGTTCCACTGCTGGCTGAGAACTTGCTTCTGATGCTGGGAAGTCAAGGAGTCTGTGCTAGATTTGACTAATTTAGTACTGGGATTGACGATGTAGGTCTGGTCAATTTGCCTGACTTCCTCTCTGTGCGTGCTTGATGACTGATGGCCTGTAAGCTTTGGCGCTGTATGCTTTGGAGTATAGAAAGCCTAAAATCTCTTTTCTTCGCTTTTTTGGGTTGTTATTTACTCTTTTCTATTCGCTACAGGTCCGAAATCCGGAATTATTCTGATCAAGCACCATATCCTCCTAACTTTTGAAGGTGGATTCTTAGTGCTTTTAAATTCATTTCCTTTAGAACGAATTATTTTTTTCACCCAAAGTGTGTCCTTACATTTCAGTCTCCAAGCATTGTGTTCGAAAGAAACACTATTCGAATAATGTTAAAGTAAGAAACTAAAATAAATAGATAATATACAAAATGAAGATCCGATCTATAGTTCTATATCCTTGTATAAATATAACGAGATATTTGAGAAGGTGCAGGGGAAAACGTTTGAGTTAAATCACAGGTTTGTACTTAAAAAGATCATGCATCAGCCCAATTCCCTTCCAATCTCGGAATTCTCGATAATGGAGCCGATTGATTGATTTGTGCATTGTGCTTGCTTCGTCAACGCCTTCGTAACTTTAAAGGAGGGAAAAATAATCGTACGAAATTAAAACGAATTTTATTTTTCAGGACATTTCATGCCATTTTCCTTCCGACTATTATGGGTTTTCGCATCGTTTGACCAAGCAAAATCTGCGTCATAGTGCGATCGCCGTAGCTTGCCATCCCGCAGTGCCTATAGACCCGCGCCTGAGAGCCTTTGGGCAAGTTTCGGGTCGGCTTCACAACCGAGAGCCCAGTAGGACCGCACGAGGCAGTTCCGACTATGCGGGTAACGCTTGCTACATTGCGTTCAGCAGAACCCGCAAGTCACGGCACGAAGAAAAAGTCCGTTTTTTGTGACTGAGCCTGTAAATTAACCAAAGCACCTACAATCTTGTTTGAGCATTCAAAAGAAAGGTCATGGTACCGTCCCTGTGAGATCACGGATCGATTTTCAGTGCGCACATAGGTAAAGGCACTAGGCCCGCGCTATTTTTTCGGGATGCGTCACGGAAATGGTAAGGACTTATTTGACAACCCCATTAAATGCACCTGAACATTCCACCGCCAGACCTCGATTACTAATCCCTCGAAGGTTCATTTATTCCACTCAAAATTGTTCGCCTATATGCGCTTGATACATGTATGCATTTGCTAGTCGGGAGCTGCGTCTACTTCCCGGAGACCTGGAACGTTTTCGGCGGTTGCGTCACCTGGCTCCGGTACTCCAGTTCCGTCGTTGCCAGTACCGAGTCCAGCACCGGCCGCCACTGCTATTTCCTGGTAGTTTGTGCCCCTAGGTCTCCGGCTGCCAGCCCCAGCCATGGCCCCAGCAAGCTCTCCATGGCGGGGTCCATGGAGCCTGCGCCGGCTAAGTTTTTGAAGTCGTCGCCTCACAAAAGCGCCCGACTGTCGTCCCTGCGACGAATGTAGCCTTCGCTAGGAAATAATTTGATAATACATTTACGCGATTCTGTTTCACCAGCAGAAAGACTCGTTCTAACTCTAAAGTAACGTTCCTTTCTTTGGGGAAAAAAATATAACTTCGTTTAGGTACCTCGCGTCCGGAGGTTGTTACTGATCATTAGCACTCGCATTTAGAGTTCACCATACCACAGTAAGAGATATAATTGAAGAGACACGTAATGCTATATGGCACGCCCTGAGTCCAGTCTACTTGCGAGAGCTAACGAAACAGGATTACGTAAATATTGCCAATCAATTCAACGAGATGTGGGATTTTCCAAATTGCGCGGGAGCAATTGACGGGAAACACATCGTGGTAAAATGCTTTGACAATACGGGTACTTAATTGATTGATACTGAATTATAATTAAAATTCACTGAACTTAATTTAGCTTTCAATCACAAGGGGATATTCAGTTTAATCCTTTTGGCAATTTGTGACGCTAAATATCGCTTCACGATGGTCAACATTGGCGCGGAAGAGAGCATGATAGTACGGTCTTCCGAGAATCAGCTTTTGGCCAAACATTTCTTGCAAATGAACTTGACTGGCCTGAACCGAGGACTTTGCCATTTTCAGACAACATTCTTCCTTTTTTCCTTGGTGACGAGGCTTTGGGCTTGAAAGAGAATTTGATAAGACCATACCCGGGATCCAACTTATCGCGAGTTTAATTTTTTTAACTATCGACTCTCTAGGGCTCGTAGGATTATCTAAAATGCCTTCGGGATTCTTTTTACCCGCTGGCAAATTTTTGCAAGCCCGATACGAGCGAAAATAGAGAGAGTCGAAGCAATTATAAAAGCGGCAGTAGTTGTAGTACAGTACATAATTTTCTACAAATTAATTCCGTAGATAGGTACTGCTATTTAGATAGAGAAAATGCAAGTGGTAATGTTAGGCCAGGTCTCGTGAGAAATGCAGACTGATGACGACCTGGTAGTATTTCGGGGCAAAGATCATCAGGCATAGCTAATAGCATTCGAGACGCATTTAGAGATTATACTTCATGGGTGAGGGGGACGTTACCATATGGCAAGAACGTACGGTGTAATGAAATAAAATGAGTAATATACCCTTTAAACGTTGAAAATCCATAACTTACTGTTACTTATGATAGATTAAACAGTTTAAAAAAGTTAACTAACAAAATCTGAAAATTGTATTTATCGTTAGTCCCTTTAAACAGAAAATACACTCCTATGCACGTGCATCATACCACGTGGAAAAGTTTTGTTTCCAAGTGTTAGGGCGGAGCAACGCAGGGGAAATGCGGAACAATCTGATGCCCTTGTCCGGATGCAAAAATATACTGAAAAATTCCGCACGGAAAAAAAACGTGCGGAAAAAATCCGCAAGTTGGGATGCTCCTGAAGCTTTAGGTTCAGCGTCCCAAGTTGTCCGTTACCCGCGGGTTTCAGACCGCTCCTAGAATTACAGTGGACTCCACTTATTTGCATAACGGTCATTTGAATATTCTGCCCATTTGAATGAGAATTTTACGGTCCCGTTTTAGTCCCATTTAATTGAATGTAAACCTACTACTGTTTACTGAATAATGGTTAATTGAATATTCCGCTTTTTTGAAAAACATTTTAAAGCCCCACTGCATATTGTAGCGTAAATTGCGATTTACACTATTTAAAATGGGGAGATTACATAAGTTAATTACACAAAACACGTACGAAGGAAGGGAAAGTAACTTTTAGCTAAGGACTTTAATTTTTGTATTTGCAACTATCAAATCTCGCGCGTTCGCACAATTGCTCCCGCCCGTCTTCGATAGTCCCACTCGCTCTGGCTCTACTCTCTCTACTGCCTTTTCGTGCCTCGCGCACTGCCTAGTGTTGGTTCGCCATAATCTCTTACAATGCTGAATAACTTCGTCTGTATGAATATGGATCTTTGGCAAGAAACTTTGACACCAGAAAGCCTCAATATTCCACGAAATGCTTGAAAGGTTCTTATACCCCAAAGAAAGCTAAAACCCTTCACCCTCACCTTTCACCGTTGACGACATATACTAATTAAGCTTATTTGCCAAGTTTATGTTTAGTCGCGAAGTTAAAAGAGTGAAGCAAATATGTCCAAAAGAAAGAACACAAGTTTGTCTTTAGCTCAGCGAGTGGAGGTGTTAAATCTTCTGAAAAAAAAGAGACGCCGGGTTCAATTGCTCAACGATTCGGCGTGAGTCAGTAACCGAACTTATGCCTCCACCATAATTATAGCGTCCGCGTTGCAGTCAATTGATGTCGTTCGTCGGTTTATAGATACCACGGGTTGTGAGGGCTATGAGCAGTTATACGACTTAAAAACATAATGCAAACGACACAAACGCAAAACAGCGTTCCATCATGGATTTTTTTCAAAAGAAACATTGTTAAAAACTTTACTAATTTGACTAATTGGCTAAGGATAGTACAGATTTACTCTTGTATCCTTCAATTCGTAATTTTATCATACTATATAGGCAACTTCGTATTTTTGAATATTCCGCATATTTGAATATTGTCCGTCCGGTCCCTAGCCTATTCAAATAAGCGGATTGCACTATTTCTCGAATTTTGTCCTAAACAGCGTTCCGTAAAGTACTGGACGTCTTTTAGGTTATCTATCAAGTGTGTGTTTTCCTTTCTATATTAAAAGTTTTCGGGCTTACCGAATGCCATAATCACCTTTCCTACCATAGAAGCGCTGGCATGTCCCGAGTTTCCTTTGTCTGTGCTGGAATGGGAGTACGAGTTGCCCTTGCCATGACTGTGGGAACTGACTGTATACCGTTTTCTCATCGTCCCCTCGACACTTGGGTGATGAGCAATTAAGCGATCCTCTCCCCCCTTCCCTTGACGCCTCCTTAAAACACTAGGTTTTTACCATGTTTTTACTCAACTACACGCTTGTCAACTCTCAAAACGATACTTCGATTCAAATACCTTACTACAGCAACCAAAACTACCCAAAAAGCAAATAAAACTCCGAATATGTAAATAAATTGCACTACATTTTCGTAAAAAAATTATTGGCACTTTAATAACATATTTTAAAAAAAACTCTTAATATTTACAAAAAACCAACGTGTATATTATTTTACACGAACTGCTGGAGTCTCTTGTTCTCAACGATTATAACCATGGGCATTTACATCGATTCGGTAGGCGTGGGAAACCGGAAAAAGCCACGCGGATGCCTCCGCAGCTCTCCTCCAAATTCCCATCCACTGGGAAATGCTGAACAAAAGGGACGCCGTGGTATCGCGGTGTTCGACATACCGCTACGATGGGGTTCTTTCTCGTCGGTACGAATTCATTCATCGTCCAGCCAGCAACTATCGAAGTTGGTCCTGGTCCTAAAACTCGTCTAGAAACTTAAAACATTTGAAGAAACGGTGCCTAGACATGGAAGAGTACAGTGACAAGGATTTTTCCGACCCCGCAAACCGCTCCGAGAATCGCAAGGTAGTGCAATTTCGCAGTCACTACGAAGGAATTATTTAACAGTGAAATTTTCCCTTTCTAGAGTAACAAGCCCATCATGGAAAAAAGACGGCGAGCGCGCATCAATTATTGCCTCAATGAACTGAAATCACTTATCCTGGATGCTATGAAAAAAGACGTACATATACCTTTAAATTTTTACGGTGAAAAGTTACTGATACTAAATATTAATTAAATATTTACGCAGCCGGCTCGACATTCCAAGCTGGAGAAGGCGGACATCCTAGAGATGACCGTCAAGCACCTACAAAGCGTTCAAAGACAGCAATTAGCGATGGCTGTTTCATCAGACCCAAGTGTGCTCTCCAAGTTCAAGAATGGTTTCTCCGAGTGTGCCAGCGAAGTGAGTCGTTATGTCAGCCGTATCGACGGAGTGGATCAAGGAGTGTGTCAGCGAATGGTTAGTCATTTAATCCGTTGCATGTCAGGCATACAAACATCTCCTCTCGGATTAAACCCAGTCAGAGGTTCTCCAAGCGTTCTTATACTCCCCAATTACCCTGGAAGGTCTTCTCTATCAAGCGACTTTTCGCATCCCCCGCCCTTGCCGGATGCCAATTTTCACACGCGATTGCTCACTTCTTTGAAAGCCATGCAGCAATTTGGTGATTTATCCTCCTTTTTCCCAACTCTTCGTGAAAGCCAAGGGAACGTGCCCCCCAACATTCCCACCACTCCAACTACTTGCACAACGTTCAACGTGGGAAACAAGTCAGCCGAATACAGCGCCTTTTTGCCTGTCAAGCGGCCCCGCAGCCCCAGTCCGCTCCGTGAGAAAAAACCACCCAACAAAAGCCTCAAGTTAACCATCCCTGAAGAACGCTGTGATACCTTTTCTACAAACAATAACGTAGTCGATAAACCCAACCACAGTGTGGACATTCCGCGCAGAAACATTCCTACTCCGCCGAGCTCTCCCGTCGCTGGACGCAGCGAACCCAGTAGTACAGATATGTGGAGACCGTGGTGACAAACAATTTAAAACAAAGAAAGAAAAATCACAGAAGGAATGAAAAGGGTTTTCTTAAGTACTTGACAAATAATGAGGTCTTAATAAATTGTGAGAGATGTATGATGAAGATTTCATGAGTCCAAAAATTCAACATGACTTGTCAATCAAACACCTGTTTTGCTTTTTTGCACCATTCACCACACAAGACGGGTTATCGCAATTCTGGGGCGAAGGGAAATCAACACGTGCTAGCAACGGGGCTTTCGACTTAAAAGCTCTGTTGTAGACAAGTCTAGCAATAATTAATTCGCTAGGATTTTTGGAAAGAAACGGGGAAAAGATTGCCAAGATTTCAACTACAAGCAAGCGTCTCGTTTCACTCAGAATCACCGAGCGTCGAGAGCTTAAGACAAAAGAGACCAAGAGAGAACGCCGCGACTAGTAGTTTGGCAAACCAATGCGAATTTTCCGAGGTATTAACGAACGCACCACATGACTCAAAAGCAACCACGACAGAGAAATGTAAATGGATTCTTCCATCAATTTGGAAACGCAATATCAATTGAAATTCACAGGCAATGTAGGAGATGGCGAAGACGAGTAATGGGACAATGCACCATCCAAACGAATAGTTTCGCGATGCAAGTCGCTGACTTCCAGCTTAGGTTCGGCGGAAACTGCACGGAGAGAATGATGCAATTCATTACGTAACACAGCAGTGCTGCTGCCTGCTCTTTGCATTCTCGCGGCCAAGTCTTTTATACGCTTGCGCTCCACACTAATTGTTTGTCTAGCCGAAGCTAATTCGTTCTCCAAACGTTTAATCTTAGCTCGATAATCATTTTCGCGATCTTCATAAAATCTCTGCTGCTTGGACCAGATTTCTTTTAAGCTATCCAATTCCTGGAATATACCTCATTAGGCTCACAAAGAAGCTCGTAACTTGATTGCACGTCTTACCAGTTTATAAGTAGACATGTTTTGTTTGCGATTTTCCTGGAGGTTCTCCTCCAACTTACGTAGTAATTGCAACATGTGGGAGTCTGAGCCAGTGTTTTCTAGTAGCTTAGACGAGGAACTCAGCTCTACATAACTCTGTAAAACACATTATTTCTCCGTTTAATTCTGCTGTAATGATAAACTTACTTTCTCGTGACTGGCTGACATTGCGTTGGCTTGGGAAAGTGTTTTACGCTGCAAGTCCCAAACTTCATTTTGTAATCGAATATTTTCACGCTAACGAATGAAAAATTAAGATATGAGAAATTGTACAGGGAAAACATGCGAAGAATTACCTTTAAATAGTTGGAATTGCCTTGCAATTCTAGTTTCTCTTGCTGAGCTTTGCGTAAGCGTTCGGCCGTGTCTTTATCCAAGGAACCGAATTTCACTCCCTATAAAACGGACATTAATTGTTACGTGTCGAAAAGGAAATGCTTTGTGATCTCTTACGGAGTCGGTGTTCTGGCCCGTGATTTTAAGTTGACTCAACTCCAACAGCAATTGTTGGATCCGGCTTTGCAAGTGCTCCCTATCATCCCGACTTTCGCGTACATTATCCTGCAAAATACTGACACGCTCCTCGGTTTTTCGTTTCTCTTGCTCAGCCACCGAAAGCTTATCTTGCAACTAAAAACACGTTTTTTAAGGCAAAAATCGGTAAAGCTACCTCACATTGTTTACCTGTCTTAACTTATCAGTCGTGGTTGACAAAGCTGCGCCTTTATCGGAAGCCCCCGAGTTTAATTCCGATAACTGCGTTTTCAGATCAATTTCCCGGGCTCTCAAGTCGTTAATCTGCATTGTGAGCTTCTCATTGACAACCTGCTCTCTTGTACAATCCGTATCGGCTGTCTTAAGTCGAGCAGTTACATCGTCCAAACGCGATTGCAGCAACTGTAACAAATTTCGTTTTTTAGTACAGACAAATGGAAATAATCCTTAGACGTATCGACTGAAAAAAGGGAAGAATGAAGACTTGCACAAAATTACCTGAATTTCCATGTCCTTTTCTCGAAGGCTTCGTTGCATACGCTGAACTTCTCCATCTCCGCTTTTAGCAGCGTATTCCATTCTTAGGCTTTGAGACTCTACAGTTTGGAGCTGCGACCGCAAGTTCTTAATTTCTTCTTCTTTCTTGTCTCGAGCCACGCGCAATCTTGCGATTTCATCCTAATAACACGATCAGATCCTGACTACTTTTAGAATGCAATTTTACAACGATTTTTACTTCAAGACTGGTTTTGTTGTTCAAGGCTTCCTTCAACTGAGCTTCAACAAAGTGGAATTTCTGCATATCATTCCTGACAGACAGGCTTTGTTCTTTATCGGATGCTTCCTGATACACGCAAAAGATGTAGACAGACTTGAGCTTATGAATGATAAATTACTTTGTTTAGCAGAGCTGTCTTGGTAGCTGCAAGCTCTTTTTCCAACTCGAGATATCGACGAGTTTTGTTTTCCAAAACTTTCTGCAAATCCCTTAACTGTGCTTGACTTTCCAAAAACTCGCGCTTGATCTCACTCGAGTGTTGTTCAGTGCTCTTCCTCTGCAAATCAGCCTCTTCCTGCAGAATATCCATGGTTTAAAATAAGACGAAAAAGGGAAGTTGCAACTACCTTATCTTGTTCCATGACAGCCATCTTTTTGACCAAGTCTTGCAATGTAGTTTGGACACTCTCGGTATCAAAATCCAGTCGGGTCACTTCCAACGTCTCAGCCGAGTTGTTGGCCAAAGCCAATCGTCGAACGGGACTTGCCGTCATTCTTCTCCTTGTCTGATAGGTACCGCTGGCTTCAAGTTCTTTCGCACCAACCACTTTTCGCAAAGAAATCATAACGGAGTTTAACCTCGATCGCAGCTCTGTCTTCTCTGTTTCCAGGTCGCGTAACTGCTGTTCAAACATACAATTTTTGCTCTCACTTAACTTGAGTTGCAATTTAGTTTGGTCTGCTTCTTCATGCGAAGCCTTGAGTGCCAATTCCAAGCTATGGGTTTGATCTTCCCAGGTTTTCAACTGCGCACGGCACGAATCTACAACCGATTGCAATTCTTCGATTCGATGCGTCGATGTTCGTTCCGAACTTGCCGCCTTCGATCTGGAGCTTCGTAGCTCGTTTTCCATGTGGTCACATTCCGCACGCAATATCGCAATCTAACAATACACAATCCCAGTCAATTGGAAAACAACTTTGATTGAAAGCAAGGTAAACACGCCTACCTCATCTTTTAACCCAACGATGGCTTCTTCGGCTTCTTCATTCTTTGCCTTTTCGTTCTGAATACAACTCATCAAGTTTTCTTTCTCCATAGTCATATCACGGCCCTGGGCCTTGACTGAATTGAGCTGACGTTCCAGTTTAGATATCTCATAGGTGGCGACTTCCAGCTGGCTTTGTGAGTCTTTCAAAGAACTCTTCAACGTTAAACATTCCTGTTCCAATACTTTCCTAGCTTCCTCATGACCTCAAAAAGATGCGCAAAAACAGCATTAATTTATTATACGCAATCAAAGAGAATCTTGAGTACTTGATAACTTGCGCTTCGTGTCCTCTAACATGCGAGTAAGTTCCACCTTCTCCGTTTCGGTCTGCAACAAAGTATTTCGAACGTCTTGCACGCTTGCTTGGTAACCATCCGCTTGCTTTTGCGTGTCAGAGAGGGAACGATGAACGTTATTTAAAGTTTGCTGCAGAGCTTCTCGTTGTTGATCAGCTTCTTTGTACTTGAGCTGCCACGTTGACAAATTCTGCTGCATGCCTTGATGTTTAACCAGCGCACCGTGCAGCTCAGATTGCAGAACGCCAATCTCGCCACGCGCTTCCTCTAAGCGCTCTTCTAAACCTGTCAACTGTTTCAGGAGCGACTGTCTTTCCTCTCGATGCTTCGACCTAAGAACACATTTTCTCTATTAACTTTCCAGTTACCCCAATGTTAAACCCTTCCTAACCTACTCTTGAACCCACAAAATTGAATATGTTTAATAATAATCAAGAAAAAGGCTAGAAAGCTAAACTTGAAAATAATCGAATAAAGATCGAAAGAAATTCCTGGATCGCTTCACTCACGTCGCGTTCTTCAGCTCGGCTTTCAATCTGCCCGTGTGAATTTTTAGGCTGGTAGCACTCACAAAACCCGGCCGCCCAGAACCTGTGGTAACAACGCACAACCAGTGCCAGGTAACCCTCCAATTATATCAGAAAAAAACGAACGCAAAAGAATACTAGACTGACGTACAGGAAAAAAACTGGCGCTAAAAAGGTATTCTAACTACCAAACGTAAGTCTTTAAACAAAAAAAAGGCAAGGGTTTTATGTCCCCAAGTACGAAAATACGAAAGCCCTATAGCAGTAAATATTTGGCCTTTTCGGGTTTGTTTGGGGTACTCACGTTGCACTTTGGAGCTCCACCTGAAGTCGAGCTAGATCACCCCGCAGTCCCGTAATGGTGAGGCGATCGGCATTGGTACGGGCAGTGTCGCATCGTTGTAGTCGAAGGTTTTCTCCGCGTGCTGCTTCCAGGTCGAGTTGCAAGGCTTGGAGACGTTCCTGCAGCGCGGTATATTCTGCCAGGGCTGAAGGCGATCACACAAAAGCGTGGCAGAAATGTTGCGTAATTTGAACAGAAAAGACGATGCTAAAAGTTTGAAAGCACCATGCGAACAATAAAACATGCACTATTTGGATAAGACAGAAAACCAGACACAAAGACGTTGTGGATTACAGAAAGCATACGAAAATAGATGATACAAGAAAGTGGACACAGAATACAGATATATTAAAATTACCTGTGCTGAGAGCTAACTTATTTTCATTCTCTATCGTTTGCAATGCCTCCTCATGTAAACGATCGTGCAATGCTAACTGGTCTTTCAGGTGCTTGATTTCTTCTTCGGCAACAGCTCTGGCCTGCTGGAGGTCTTTCTGCAAGCGTTGCTGCTGCTGACTCAATTGTGCGTCCATTTGACAACGAATCTCTGTCTACTCGTGCCAAGAATTTAAAAATTTTCAAAATCAGGACCAAAACGTGACGTTTACTTTTTCTTTTTCGCTTAGGGATGCCAAGGCTTCCTTGTCGCAATTCAGTTGACGAATCTGCTCCTGAAAGTTGGCAATCTGAGACAGCAACTTGTCTTTCTCGCCCTGCCAATTTAGCAAATTGGTTTTAGACGTGTTTTGAAGGTCCGAAATTTTTCTGAATAGCGTTTCCTTCGACTGACAAGTCAAATATTAATAAGTAAAAGCTGGTCCATGAATTCAAATTCAGTTACCTGTAGAATCTCATGCAGTTGTGTTGTCAATTGGGTTTCCTTATCTTGCATTGTACGCAATTCAGTTTGGGCAGCAAACAAGCTAAGTTCCACTGTTTGCTTGGCCGACTGTAAATTAGCCACTTCTTCACGAAGTCTCCGGATTTCTTGGTCCAAATGCGCAACTTTGTCCTATTTTTTTAAAAAAATCGGTATATACAAACAAATAAAACTTGTCATGAAATGAAACGTAAAATGTAAGCTGGACTTACCAGTAGTTCCACTCGTTCTTTCTTAGCCAATTCCTCTGACCTTGTGGTTTTACTTCTTTCTTCAGTCAGCAACGTTTTCTCTTTGGTCAAGAGAGTTGACTGGTTAACCATTTCTTCATATTTTGCTTCCAGTTCGTGCAATCGACGAGTCAACTGATATTTCGCTTCACTTAATTCATTCGTCTTATTTCCCGCTTTTTCTTTCTCTTCTTGTGTAACATTGAAAGCCGACTGTAAAGTTTCTAGTCTATCTTCCAAGTGATTCCTGGTTTTCGTCGACCTGGAAAATTCCTCCTTGACAGACTCCAGTTCCGTTCTTAACTCCAACTTCTGTGCCGCCAAAGACGACCTCGCACTTTCCGTCTATTTAAATAAAAAATCATAAAAAAGACCAATCATTGCTACCAAAGTTTAAATTGAGTGCTACATACTTCAGCTAGCTGAATGTTCAAGCTAGCTTTATCCCTTTCGGTTAAAGCTAGCGTGGACTCCATTGTTGCCAACTTATCTCGTAGTACACTCAATTCTGCAGCCAAGCGTTGTGCTTCCAATTCCCATTCCGATTTGAATCTTTCTGTATTTCCCAGGGTAGTTTCAAGATCAAACTTGTTCTGCTGAATTGAATCGCGAACGAGTCGAACATCTTCTAATTCACTTTGGGCTAATCCTAGTTCTTCCTTCAAACCACTAATGTTGCTTTCCAATGTGGCAATTCTCTCGTTGCTAGAAAACGAAAATGATCGAAACATTACAAAAGGTGCGAAATTTGAAACATATGGTATGGTTACCAATGTTGAACTGACTGTTGACACTGCCTGAAATCCGCTTCCACCCCAGCCTGCGTTTCTTCTAATGCTGTTAATTGGTTCTGGAGATCGCACTTGCTTTTATATAATTCCTCTTTATCTCTGCGCAAACCTGTCAACTGAAAGCGCCCGTACGTACATGTATATCTATATTCCAAACCCCTTACTAAGAAAAGAACGCATACCTCCACGTTAGCTTTCTGTTGGGATGTCTCAAATGAAGCAATTGCTCGCTGGCAAGCCTCCAACTCTTGCGTCAATTGTGTAATGCGCATATTAAAGCTATCACGCTCTAGTGACACATGGGCCAATTGGTCACGCAACTCGTGCAATTCATCATCAGTTGTGCGACGAGAAGTTTCTAATGTTTCGGTATGGCGCTTTGTATCTGTCAATTGCTTCCGAGCTTGGTCCAATTTTACCTGTGAAAAACAATGTCTAAAACACCTACTTTTCTTTTCACAAACTATACATAACATGCCTACACCATAAACATGAGTAACACAGCATGTACTTCACTATAATCCTCCCCAAATTGGATTATTATTCAATACGAATTCACTACGAAACTCACTGAAGGTGGGGGTAGTCTTGAAATAGTCCAATATACGTCAAAAAGCAACAAAAGGTATTGAATTTGCTTCAAATGATCTAATTATATTATTAATGCCAACGAAAATACTAATTACGACTGTTTTCGCTATACCACTGACCGACAAGGAATGCACGGGAACAAAATTTCCTGAATGACAGTCTTTCAAATACTAAGTACTGAAGTTTTGCTTCAACCCGTGAAAATTATGTTTTAGAGTAGGGCCAATGGTTAAGTTTAGCACTAGAGTTCTAATTGCGCCAAATGCACGATAACGAGAAGTGGCATTCGTTACAAAACTAAAATCACTGGTTAAATTATGCGCCAAAGGAACGAAACTTGGCGCACTACGGCCAAAAGGGAATATCCCGAATGCCACTTCTCGTACTCGCGCATTTGGCGCAATTAGAACTCTAGTGCTAAACTTAACCATTGGCCCTACTCTAAATCATAAATTTAATGCCTGAGGTTAAATTTCCTTTCAGTAAAAGGACACGTGTATGAATGGCTATTTAAAGTCACTAGACTTACCTGAATTTCCTGGACTTGCTGCTTTCTGCGGAATAACGCGGCCATGACGGCTTGATGAGTACTTTCCGCCAACTTGGGAACGCCAGCACTATTGACACCGGAAGCTTCGCTTGTAGTAGGAATTAAAGCTGGTGAAGGCCGCGCAGCACGCGATACACGACTACTAACAGAACCCATTGATGAGTACCAGCTACGTACGAACGGCAGCAGACTGTAATATAATCATGTCAGTCCACTAGCCAAAGTAAATATAAGCTTTGCGGCGATAAACCCAGAGCGACCAGGGCCCAACCAGTAAACCACATAAACTCTTACGGAAGTCCACGATGGCATTACTGCCGAACCGCGCATACCTCATTCAAGTAATTATGCACTTTTTTTTACGAGGCTTGCGTGAGCTGATACTTTACAAAAGTTTCCTTTGCGTCTTTACGATATTAATTTGTTTGTCCATAACAAGTTTAAAAGCTCCAACCGCACATATTCAAGCATCAAACCGTGTGAGCGCGAACTCGTCAAATATAAAGGAACCTCACCTAGACAATAAAGGGGACCGAGGGACGTCTGTGGCTCCAATACCGTCCAGTTCGTCGACAGAGTCATCCACGAGCAATTGGCTGATGGAACGCAGTACTGACTGCATCGCAATACACTCTTCTTGGACGCGGTACATCATAGTCAGTTGACCTGATTGTAGTCCGTTTTGGGCTTCCTAGGTTCCCAAATCAGTACAGTGCCTGTATTAGGATTTGAAAAGATAGTCTACCTACCAATTCAGACAAGCTACCAGTAACGTTCCGGAAAGCTTCTTCCTTATCGTTTAATTTGGTTTCCAATTCCTTCTTCTTCCGTGCCAAACTATCGATCTTCTCTATTAACGCTTTCTTCTCGACAATACCTTGGTTCAAATCAGCTTGCAGGTTTTGAAAGCTTTCCCAGCAAACAGCCATTCCAGCCTTAATCAAAAGAACATGGTAATAAGTCAAGATTAAACAAGGGTCAATATAAAGTTCAATAAGTTAAGCACATAAGGCCAAGTAATCCGTAATCTATGGATAACAAAAGGCGACAGCGCACGCAAGATGTCAAACACAAAGCCAGTAGGCTCTCTCCCCTACAGAAAGATTAGAATCAGCCATTAAACGACCAGACGACATTGAATGGTTTAGAGTACGTAAGTCGTCTTGATTTTCTAGCTCCCAAGGTCTGCTATAGCCATGGAAACCTAGTAACTTGCGGGTTAAATCAATTTCACCCTTCAAAATAAAGACGAAAAGATCCGGTTTCACATGCACGTAACGATATTTAACACGCCAAAAAACAATAAACTCATAATTCCTTTCTTCCTCTGTCGTACTTTCGAGACACTGCGCTGGGTTTCCTACATTAAACAAGAATTATAAAACGCAAAATATTAAAACTTACGCCATCGTTGCAAGTAGGGCACGGGTTCCGTTCGCGTACACCTTCTAAGGTAGATTGGGCTAACTTGGCCATAGCTGCGAATTCCTGGGAGAACCCTTTCATGTCGCGATCGATGAATGTTTGCATGTCAGAATACTCTTTACGAAAGGATACGATTTGCCACCATAACGCTGTATACTTTTCATGGTCGGCGTAATGTCGATCGTAATAAGTCTAGAGTGAACAGAACGAGATTAAAAGATAGTTGTAACCTTTTACAACTAACAATAAAATGCTGAACTTTAAGTTACCTTAGCTTCTTTTTGAAGGTCTTCCTCTCTACATTTCCATTCTTCTTCTTTGATCTTCAACTCTGCATCCAGCTTGAGCAAATTACTTGCCAAAGACTGACTTTCTTCCGTACATCTTTCCAACTGCTGATTTAGGTCATCGTTCAAAGTAGTCAGCTTGTCCGCTCTTTCATTACAAAGAACAATACTATTAATAACAATACTAATACTAACCACTAGTACTAAAACTAGCAATCACAATAAACAAACGAATAATAACTAAATATTAGGTATAATAAAGTTAAGTTGATGTTAGAAATCATACACACGAACAGAGACATCAATAAAGCGTAATTGTAATTGGTGATTTTAAATAACTTCTACTTGGTAATTATAGATCAATAGTTTAATTTCTAGTTGCTATTTTTGAGAACTTAAGAAAAAACTTAGCTAATTGAGCGACAGTTTAAATTAACCTACCTTTCTTTTTCTTGCAAGAATCTTTGCATCATAGCATCCTCGTCCAAGGTACTGTTTCTCTCGTAGTTTTGCAACCGACAACTGATGTCAACGTATTGTTCTTCCAATTGTTGGTAGCTTTGTCGTTGCTGGAGTAATTTTTCTTGTAATTTTTGAGCCACAATTTGCTGGCGTTGCTTGTCTTTCTGACAAGCTTCCAACTGCTTACGTAAATTTAGCCGCTCGTCGTCCTATAAGTCGGTCAACACAAGAACATTAGAGTAAAACTTATCTATTGTCCAGGGGTTAACCCATTGTGTTGGCCTGCTTACATTGACTGGGACTAAGGTAGCAATAGCACTGGCTTCAAAGGCTGGCGCTGGTACATTATAGTCTAGCGGACTGCTGGTGCGCAAATCACGAGAAGTCATTTCGGCTTCCGAGTCTGGCATTTCAGGGCACGTCACGTAAATACTTCCGGTATCTTTCAGGTGATCTTCACCATTGATCTTTAAGCCTATCCATGAATACATATCATAATAACCCCTGACGAGTCACGACCTCAATTAATTTAAAAAACAAAACAAGAAACATAAAAGAACACAACGAGTTAACTAACAAAAGTTACCTTCCGGCGACGGCGTCAAAGACGGGGTTCCAAAATGATGTGTAATTATGGATACCAACTTTCGCACCACTGGTACATTCTTCCCTTCTTCGTCGACCAGAAGCTTCACGTCTTGTTCACCTTCGCGCAGACTTTCTTGTAAGCGCTGCAAAAACAAAAGGAATAACTCACATTAGACTAAACTGAGTTCCCCAAAGAGTGTTTTCCTCAACCAATAACGAGAACCGCTCGTGCATCAAATCCAACCGTTCCATGATAAGTTTATAGCGTGCTAGGCCGTTTTCGTGCCGACCTAGTACACTCATCACACTCGGTTACTTGACAAGTTCCAGCAAAGCTCTAGCGAAAGCCAGCGCTCCTCGGTTTTATCAAGACAGAACAAGCACACGCAACTCGTCGAAGTATATTGACATGCTTTTTCTGTTTTGGGGTTTTTTCTTTTTATCTATCCACTAAACCAACCGTCCTACCCTCACTCTACTACACTCATTCCTAAATTCTTTGCATTCCCAAACGTACTGGCCCCCTTCTATTCTAAAAACTGCTCATTGTTAAAACATCGGTCCTTGTTTACAAAGGCAAATAACCTGGTAAATTGGTGCACGAGAGCGAGCGACATTTGGAGCGTTGACCGTTGCCAACGGATCATGGCTAACGCGATCAGGCTTCATAGACTCGGATTCTGTTGAAGATTGCAAGTTCAAGTGAGCAAAAGGGAAAGGAGAGACTTCATCGGTTTCGTGTGCCGAGATCGAGCTCTGAGAATGAAGCCCAGGTCGCGGAGCAGGATTGGGTTGGGTTTGCGACTGGTGTTGAGACTCGGCAGCTAACGTGTCATCACTGTCGCCCCCCGATTCAGTCACGTCCGGAGTAGACTCAAAGGACAACGCGCGACTTGACACGGAAGTAGAAGGACTAGGAGCACTAACTGGGTGTTTGGGAGCGGGATGATGAGCTTGAGCTCGCGACCGTGGACTATTACTATTTCCTCCCACGGGAATCGAAGGATCAACGCTTTTCTTCGCAACGGGCTGGACTCTTTTCTTGATAATCGGTGGAACGGGAGGTGAAGGTGGAGTACTGCTACTGCTTGACGCTTCAGATGTGACCCGTTGTTGTTTATGGACCGCGTTGGTACTCGGTTTGGGTGCTGCACCTGCACTTGTAGTAGGTGTCGGCGTAGATGTTCGACTACTTTTGGTAGAAGAATTCGACGACTTGGAGGGTCCAGGATCGACGGAACCCGAACCAGACCGACTGGTGATATTGGGGGCTTTCTTCCGATTCATTTTACGATCCTGATCGTTACTACTGCTACCAATACACGACAGCGAAAGACAACTGAATTGGGCAATTATGAAGTCGTACGAGAATAAACGAAAACACGCGCTGCCGCAATCTCGGCTGCCTATCACTCACGATGCGAGAGCTGGTACTGACCGACCAAGTTCCAGCTTAGGTTAAAGGGAAAAAGCAAGTCAAGCAAACGTGACAACACAGCGGAGGTCAAACTTGCGGGTCCGCAATTTGGGTTGGGCGCTTGGTGTGTATGTGAGAGTGTGTGTTAGTGGAGCATCCCCCGTCACCATTTACAGCAGGTTCGCGTTCTTCCCTTTCCCATTCCGGTAGCAAGTTGGGATTTTGGACCCTCATAGGCTGAAGTAGTAGTTCTACCTGGATCGTTTCTGTGCCTTGTGAAGTCAATTCTTGGTTGTCGTCATGACGACCATAAAAAGAGGGCAAGTACGTGTGGGAGGTTGGTAATGGGCATGGGAGGTCTCCCCAGAAAGCACAAGTTTCTTTGACGCAATTCTAAAGCTTGCCGAGGCTCATTTGTTACCGAACAGAATAGCTCAAAGAACTATCGAAATTCAAAAAGATCAATAGTCGGAACGATTTCTCACAGCTTTGCTAAACAGTGGTCACAGTCCGCCCTTTTTATTGTTATTTTCTTTTAAAAATGAACAAGAAAATTATATGAAACACGAAGCTAAAATAGTAAAAATAGACTCGAATACTACGCAATAAGGCGCAATTACTTTTTTAAGTTTTCAAAGTATCAAGCAAATAATTATAACCTTAAAATTTTTCGTACGCTTACCTCCGCGTAAACCATAACGTCAACGCAACGGGTACATAGTTAATGAAATTACCTTCTGGTAATAAGATTTCAAATTGGTTGTTACTGAGATAAGCTCTGTAAGAATTCAGATACTGCAATAGTATCACAATACCATTTTTGTACATGTTGAGCTGACGACCACCCCGGGAATTTGTCACCTTGTTTTGCCCTGTCGCTCACTTAAGGAATTGTTCTTGCTTAGGTTACGTTGCTCGTTTCCGGCCATGAAGGGATGGGGTAGTTCGTGCCAGGTGCATAGTGGCATTACATTCACAAAGCACACCCTAATCCTAGCTATGGCACACTTCTTTGAAATTACACGTAGGGATTTGACTGTTAAAACAATTTGTGGACTGAGAAACCGGGATATTAAACTTGCCCTACAGAAGTCACATACATATTCGATCCGGCTCATAAAGAACAGTCACAAGACAAGATTAAGGCCCTGACATCAGCAGACGGCGTAGGTGGCTAAATTTAGGAGTATAGTAGTAGTATGGCAATGTTCGTTACGTGAGAAGTTACGCGCGTTCTACTTCTAGATGCATTCCAATAAAGTGATATGCAAATGAAACAAAGGAATATTAAGCCAACACACCTTAGAAACGTCTTCGAGCTTGTCCATTCGATAACGCACTGAAAATGAAACTATTTGATGGTCTAAATTTTTCCATACCCTTTCCAAAAAATATTTCGTACACGTTTGCACAGCGTTTGTTTTGGTTTGAGCGAAGCGGCGATTCTGGCGACATGTGCGGCGCTTCAGTTAAGCGTTCACAGTGCCGCCAGATGGCGAAAGCGCATTACGTTATATATTTATACACCATTGCTCTTTAGCGGGACATTCAAAGTAGGCGACGTCTCGTTAGAAAAACGAGCAGTTATCTACGCTACAAAGACTTAAGCGCTTCAGGTGTTACCGCATAATGTATTCTTATTTTTTTATTATTCATTCTGCTGGTAACCACAAGCACGAAAGCATCACGTGCAAAAATCATGACATACGACTGAAGTTAAAACCCTACTGAAAGTTAAAAGAAAATGGACGCCTACTGGAATTAGAAAACCCACAACTCATTGCTGACTAGAGCCGCTACTATAGGTAAGAGAAATTAGAAATATAAGATCACTAACTCAACTAATGGAATGCAAGTTCACAAGATTGTTAACTAGGTTGGGGGTTAATTGATGTTGGATGCAAAGAAGCCAACTGTGCTGCATTATTTCACTCCTGAAGTCAAACCTCGCAACACGTAGCGAGAGAAAATAAACAAAAGACATGCTAAAAAACCGGCTATTGAAGAATTCCTGGGTGAAATAACCTTATACTTTTTTTTAAGAATTAAGATCTCCCCTAGTACCTCATGTCTTGTATCCCTTATTCTCATTTAAATCAAAAGCCTAATATTGGCTACCTCTAACGCAAAATTATCTAGCACTTATTGCGTAGTCCGACTGTTGTTTTTGAGCAACGCCATCCAACAAGTACTGCACAGAAGCAGGAATCTAATTGCGATCCTTTCGAATTCAATACCGCTGTTGAAATTCGTGGTGCCAGCGATTAAAATCGATGTGTAGAACTACAATGGAGCCTGTGGCAAGTCCCGCCATTAAATACCTAATAATAATAAAAAAAATTGCTTATTTCTTCTCTTTTTCCATTTATAAAATCTTTCACTTTTGGTCGTGTGATAAAGCTAAGGAGCGTACGGCACTATCGCAGGCTGGGTAAGCATACAACAATGCTAGAGTGAAGAGACGCCATACTTCCACTATACCACGTTCTCCGGCTGTGATTAAATACTCCCCGTCACGACTTAAAACCATACACTGTAAAAATATGCAAAACGTGCGTTATATTTAATGCACCCATTCTTCTCTGCACGTCACTGTTACCTGTATGCTATCGGAATGAGACACATGCCGCAATCTTTGGCCGTTCAATCCAAAAGCGGCGACGTTGCCTTTGTCATATCCTACAGCAACTAGTCCTTCGCGGGATAGAACAATAGTCTGGGGCCCACCGAAGCCCAGAGGACTTTCTAGGGTTCGTAACAAGTCACCAAGTGTTGTATGGATCAGAACCGACCCACCTAATAATTATATTTTTAGTATAAGAAACCCATTTGTGAATTGAAATTTTGGAATATATACTTTGGCTTCCGCTAACCACTAATCCCATTTCAGCAGAAACAGCCAGCGCTGTAATTGAAGATTCATGTCCGGTTAAGGTAGCTCTCGGTGTAGGCGTCTCGCCTTCTCCAACAATAGTCTGAGTGCGAGCATTCCAGTGCCAGAGCAGAACGGTACAGTCTTCCGAGCCGGACACAACGTAACAGTCCGATGTCACGTTACACTCGGAGCGACTGAGGCACGTTACAATCCCGAAATGGCCGTAAACGATTTGGACAATTTTGGCTAAACCCGAAAATTCCGTCAATAAGAAGTTAGGCTCATATTACCACAAAGACACAGTCGTTGACTTTTCCTCGTTACCTGTGTCGGTGGTAAACACGCGGAAGCTATTATCCCAGAAACCGCATGCTATCAGGAATCTCGAATCGACCGTGGTAACAAAGCAATTGGAACGCAAACGAACTTTCTGGCTAAAATTATCCCCTAAGTGACGTCGAGCCAAAAATCCGCTTTGGCTGGTAGTAGAAGCTAAAGAATTGCGGTGTTTCAATGAAAACAACACTCAAAAAACGGTTTTGTGGTTGCAACATACCTAACACGGGATCCATAGAAAGGGGTAGGTTGGCCATAATGGACTGAGGGGAATCTCCAAAACTGGGCGCGTTCGTGTTGCCTGTAAAATCCATTGATTATAAACTTGTGTCATTCCAAAGAACGTCTCGGCGCGCGTTTGGCTTTTAAAATGAACATAGCAGTACCGGCATAAGCGGGATTCCATCGGTTCACTGCAAACTGCTGGTTGGCAGTCACGGAAACTACGGAGGGTAAGGGCAACTGTGGATAAGTGTTGGCAGACAAGTGGACCACAGCCGCGTTCGATAAAAACTTCATGGCCATGCAAACATCCTCTGGCGGAGCCGTAAACATCATGGGAGACTACAAACAAAATGTAAAAAAGGGGTTAAAAAACAAACATGAATGAGCATAAGATTGGATGCAAAAAATAACCGCTAACGAAGAATGGCGGAAAAATTCAAGATTTGAAGTCGTCTGTTGTATTATAAGTAGGAAAATACGTTTCCGAAATTAATTCTTGGAGCCGTGTCAAGGTCTGACGTAAGATTGACGAAAGTTGTACGGAAGTTTGAATGAACGGTTTTCAATAATGCAAACGCAGGTGTTTTGTTCCGGCAACAAAATGGGGGATTGAGGCGATGATGAAATCTAAACGACTTTTCCCTAACACCTGTCTTGCCCAGTAAGGAACATGTTTTGCATAAGTTTGCATATCTTACATCATAAATAAACCCAAGCTGCATGAACGTTGTGTACATTAAACACTAAACCATATAAAAGAAAACCAAGCTGCATACTGTACAGTGTCTAAATGAAACATGGTACTTTTTTTTATTTTTTTACCAGGTGCATAGCTGAACTCCTTGGTGGATGAGGTTCCATGAGCAGCTGCGACGGCGTTTGGCCAAAACTACGAATTTGATTTTCCACTGCCTAATAATAATAGTAGTAAAACGACGTAACGTAAGCATAACCAATTGACAACAAGTAAAGATAAGTAGAATCTGACCATACCTCTTTCATAACAGGATCCACTATTGATTCCAAATCAACACTTCCTTCGTAGGTAAGGTAGTAAAATACGTTCGTAGATCGGACAGCTTCGGGCCCTTTATAAGAAATTGAGTTAATACGCAAGATGGGCATGATTTTGAAAACATAAAGAGGGATGCAAATAACCTACAACAAATTAAAAGAATGACATTAAACGGCAACTGCTTTCATTAGACGTTCTCTTTACATTTGCAACAATGTACTTTTCTGAAATGGTTTCCTGTACCGATGGAGGCTATTTGTATGTTGTGTCTGGTACGCAAAGTCTGTTGTAACCAAACGTTTCGGTTACGGTTAACGTTGAAAGGAGCATTTGAGTGCAAAGTGCATTCAAGGCTCATGTGTGTTCTTCATTAAGGCAGAGAAACCATTAGCAACTCCTTTATCACGAACAGCCTCATGTTTTTAACAAAAAGCTGCTACTTAAGACTAGTAAAGCATTTAGTTAGAAAAGCTTTTCTAACTAAATGCAAATCAAGGAAAAACACCACGCTATTAAAATAAAAAAAAAATAATGAAACCGCAAGAACGCTTTTTTTTTTTTAAAAAAAAAAAGCTAATAACTAAAAATAATAGAGAAGAGGACGGAAAATAAATTGGGCCCTGTTGTCGATATCTCTTTTCCTTTGGAACTGGTCACTGGATTGTCACAATACGGGAGTATGGTCAATGTCGGCGCCGTTTCCGGCAGGCAGCCACAACCAAATTGCCAGCCAAACGTATACCCAAAGCTTGGTTGTATCTCTGGTCAAAAAAGGACACGCCGGGGTTTGACCCCTGTCTCCTTTCAATCATGCCACCCGCGAATCAATGGTATAGAAAGACGTAGACAGCGTCCAGGCGCCGAACTTCGTTACCGCAAGTGCCACCCTGCACCCCCGACCACACATCGCCACCTTTCCACGTCTCCAGCGTCCTTTTCTCAGTTAAAGTTTTTAGAGGGAGACACTTTTCCTTCATTCATGTTTCGAGTTAGTTTGCGTTGCTATAGGTCTGGTTTTCATTTAACGCAAACGTACAAAACCATGTCTCTCCTTCCTTGTTTTTCTGGCTTTTTGCAGCAAAAATGTACTCGGAAGTGAAGGGAGTAAGTTACTTAAGTGGCTACCCTTGTTCCTGCTGGTTTCCATTACCAAAATGATTCTAGCCCTCCTTTTTTTGTGGGGCAACCATGCAACCAACGATTACGATAAGAGTCGAGCGCAAAACTTGACACATAAAAAGCTCAGATAGGGTAGTAAAGGACCTTTACCTTTTTGCTTGTAGCCAAAGATGAGATCAAGCCATTGGTGTAGTTGGCATGACACTATCTCGGACTCCAAAGCCTAAAATTGTTTAAAAAAAATAATTATAAACAAATTAGCGCTGCAGTCTGAGAGATTACCATCCGATGTAACCGAATAAACTCTTCGGGGCTGGACGCCCACCGGGGCAGCTCGACATCATTGACAGTCGTTCCTTCTTCCGTCTTGCCCAGCTGGTATTTGTTGCTATTCGTTAACATTTCAGGCAAGTAGAACAACTCGGGTATAAGTTCCTAATAATTGTTAATTAACGTTAGTTCCCTTCTGTAGCTAACCAGGAAAAACGAATTGCATTTACTTTCACATCCGACGTATCCCGTTGACAATTGCGCCACGCCAACGCGATAGACGAGAACAATCTATTGGGGTAGTCAAATTTTCCTCCTTGCAGGGCCAAATAAAAGGTCGTAAACGGTTCCTGTTATTAACGGTACATCCATTAGAGCTTCCCGTAGTATATACAAAGAGTAAAACACATACCACTCGCACAAGCCAGTTGAGAGCGAAAGCTGCTGTGGAGTAGTGCGTTCCGTAATGAAACGAGGGAATCGTTTCATGCTCCCAACTCGCATAACGCTCCTCGAAGTAGGCTTTGCGGCTTGGATTCAAGGCACCAACCGGCTGTATCAACCCAACCAACGAAAAACCATGGTATACCATATTTATTAAAACCGACTGACCTGAATCGCAAATGTAAAATTTTACCTTGGAAAGATCTCGGTAATTGCTAGGGAGACTAAGGTCCAATTCGAGCGAGTCGTAATTGGTGAGCACCCACGGAAATATCGGGTATTGATTCAAGTCGTTGTACGTCCTTCCTGTGAAATGATCGTAAAAGCGGGTTTTTGTCAGTCAAACTGTTTCCAAAGTTACAGAAGGAATGCCTCACAAATTGCGCTTTTAACCTTAGATTTTAGTTTTACTTCACTGCTTTCTTGATCGACACTATGTAATGTTTGCTGTTGGTATTTGTTGAATATGGTTGTCAGGAACCATGACGGATGATCCCCAAGGGAGGAGGTTGGGTGCTTGTTTGCATGGGCAAATGCTGTTTTACAGCTATAGCTCTGCGCGAAGCCCCATCATGCCAACTTTACTTTTGCATTTTACAACATTACATTCTTGCTCTTTAATGACAGAGTTGGGTTCCCGGGTGCAAAAATATTGCTGCTCCGCCGTAGACTCGCTTTTTGGGTCCCAGAAGGGACATCGGAGTGGCAAGGATCGGGGAGAAAACCCCTATAATGGATGTTGTAAGGGTCAAACTTGAAAGATGGATCATACGCAGGAAAAAGGGACACCCATACGCTGCTGCACACCAAGCGAACATAAGCGTACACTTTAAGTATTACTTTCCAGGTAAAAAGGGGGCCACCCATGCAGGTATAACATGATGCTGCGTGAACCCGATCATTTGTCAGTCTATACGGAAATAAGGGCCGCAGTGTATGTTATGGTAAAAGAGAAGGGGGACTTTTTTTCCTCGGCGTGATGACGGACTGCTTTACTTTGCTGTTTGAGTGTGTTGCTGGTAAATGTATTCCACAGAAACCATTCGGATGCTCAGGAGTGCCCGTATTCAGCTAGTTTCCATAGATCAAGGGCTTTTTCTGCTCTCCCTCTCTTAAAACTACGCAATAGCACGTGCTTTCGGCCGAAGACTGTTGAGTTTTAACCAATCAAAGAAAAAAAAAATAGTCGACAAAACCAACACTGGGGACACACTTGACAACTATACGTTTGCCACTCTTTGAAGCAAAAACAAAAACAAATTTAAAGGCAAAACGTGAAATTCAAGGGAGGTACGGAGAGTGGATCCTAAATTTTCGTGAAAATAAGTAACACGTTTCTGTTTCCTTTTTCACTTTCGAAAGTCCACCGAGTTACTTCATGTGCCTAAAAAAAAAAAGGCCCGGCGCCAGTGCAAGTTCAGCAGACACAACAGTGTCCCTGTATCCTTCACATGGCGTCGGTCGGCATCTCTTTCCCCTTCAATGACATATGGCACTTCGATATCAAGTCCGACATGACGCCATTTCAAGCTTTTAGGGATTTAGGAGCTGAGCAAAACGGGTGACTAGAACCATTCCGCTTCATTTACGGTTATACGCATACAAGCCGAACTTGACAAAATACTCTCAAAGGTCATCACCTCTTGGGCCATGGGTCATGTTAAGCTAGAGGAGCGTAACTTTTTATCCGTCAAGAAAAACTCTTACGCGAAGAGCGGCAAAGCATACGGAGGCATCTGGACAACTTCAGGTTCTCTTTGAAAATGCGCACCAAAAGTTGCCAGGATAATGCCATCACTCAAGAAACAGACAAACTTTTGGGTAAGTATGAGAAGCATCCGAGAAAGCGCTTGACGAGCTTACCGCAAGCTTTTGGGGGCGGGGAATTTCAGAAGCGAGGCCAAAAGGAGGAAGATGAAGGTGCTTGTCTTGTCATCGTTGCTTCGCTGCATAACATCCATTTGTCTCGCTTTTCCTTGCAAATATTCAGCATGGCATGAAAAGGCGTGTGGGCGGCTCGGAGAAATACTAATACAACTACAAACTCCGAAGGCTGAGGCTGAGCCTCGTAAAGAGGGCTTAAACAAGGGGCAAATAATAAAAACTCCCAAGTTTCCCTTCGTTATGGAGCCTTTTTCTTTCCAAGCGAAGCAAAGAGATGCAGGATAATATGGAACGGAGGCCAGGCAAGTGTGTCCTGTCAACAGACGGAAAGACTTTCCGGGCTGGCAGCTGAGAAGACATGCGTTTGTCTAGCTCCGACATGCTCGTAATTTACCAGGGACACTCTAGGGAAATGGCAGGCTCTCCCGGCCGAGGAAGGAGAAAAAGAGCTGTGAATTGGCACACCACTTGGTACAATTCCATTCCCCTTTTTTATGACAAAAAAATTTCTTAAAAAACTTTCGATGAAGGGTCTTTGCCTAATTTGTAACACCTTTGCTCCTCAAGTTTGCCCAAGTTCACTCTGATTTATTTACTTTGGACTTAACACAGAAAAGACCTGGATTTACTTAAGATAGCTAAGGGATCTTCTCCTAAAGCCTACTGCATCTTTCAGGTTTCTCATTTCCACTTTTATTCAGCCTCAGCCTGGCTCTTCTCTATCTCAAGAGTCGGAAAAAATACTGAAGAAAGGGCATTTTTCTTGCGTAGTCCCCTCTCGAATAATCTTAGAGCCCAGATCTATTTTTTCTGCATCATTCACTGTGCCAAATCCCTACTATGCAGAGGGAGTTTTGGTAGAGCCAAGTCTCATGTGTAGCAGACTCCGGAGAACCCAGAGCCAAACAAAGTTTGTATAGAAGGGGCATAACAGGTGAGTCAGGTAATGAGAGGTGACAGGTCCTCGTATACCAGAAACCTTGCCCCAGAAATAGATTTTTAGGCAAGCAGCAACACTAGCTTCTGTCGTGCCTTAAGAGATACCTCGTTCTGGTGGAGAGCCGGAACCAAAAACGTTGCTCAAACGCGATTTATATACTAATAGAAAGTGTGATTATATTACCGGCAATGGTGTTCAGAAACATGAGGTACTCGAAGTTGGAGATTTCCCGCCGCTGCCACTTTTGGGTCATATTAGAAGATCGCATTAATTGCCTTGGTGACATCATAGACGCACGCCTACACAGTTGAATGAGTAAGGAACAAGCATTTAAATAATCTGAAAGCCAGCAATGGCACGTAAAGCTACCTGGTTTGGGCAATTCCGTACTTAACACCCACTCCAACACGTGGTAATGCTCGAATTACTCGTTTTACGGTTACTTGGTCAGGCAACGCGAAAAGGATTGACGCTGTAAACACAGGAATTGAACTTAAAATGAATGAATTCATAGTGAAACCGCTCAAATGCACAATATGTTCAGAACGAATAATATCCTATTACATCTATAAGACTTGGATAACCTGAGGAAAGAAGAAAACTTACTTCGCATGGCTAAGAATATCTCAATGGCGATGTTTTGCAGCAAATAACGCCTGGAAAAGATGGCTCGAATTTCCGAAAAGTACCATTTCCCGTGCAAATGGTCGCAATATTTTGCAATCTATTAGAACGAGAACATATAAAGCAATTCGTTGGGTTATCATGGTTTATTACAAAACCAAAAAAGTTTATGAAAAAAAATACGTAAACTGTTCCCACAGTCAAAATGCAATGTTCAAGAAAAGACGACGCATAGCTTTGCTCTCCACATCAAACTCCGCCCACTTCAGGGCCCGATCAATAGCAAAGCATGGTTGGAGATAAGGATACAGCGGACGAGGAAGAGTGGTATAGGTAACGCGAAGGAAACACTGCTAAATATCGAAATTGTTACATCCCACGAAACTCTTCTCCTCTTCGGTTTGCTTCAAAGTTTTCTCCCCTGTTGCGGTCCTGCAGCGCCTTCATAAAAAGCCTGTCGTTCCATATTTCATTCTTGTCCATCAGACAACCTTGGCGAGGTAATTATGCTCCACCGCGGCAAATTCCCTAACGTTTGAACGCGGGTCGCGCATCGCCCGTCTTATTTTCTGGTCCGTTTGACGTTGATGTTTTCGAGCAAGCGAAAGAAAAGACGCCATTACCGTACCCTTTTTAGCCGACATAACACTACATCAGTCCGGGGAAAGAAAAGGAGCACCAAAAAAGCTCTTTCTTTCTATCTAGGACCTTTTATAATATACTTTTTCCTATTCTTTTCCCAACTCTTTTAGAAGCCAATCGGCCTGATATACGCAACAACCCAAGTTATAAACATATAGTTGCCGCTCCGTCTTGCCATAAAAGCCTCATATGGAAACAAAACATCTTTTCCGCTAGTTACCAACCTTTTCTCATAGTTATTCCAACCTCAGCGGAACAATACTATGTTTTGGGTCAATTAATAACCTTCTAACTTATTGTGTTATTATTTTGTAGAGATGCTTGGGTTCAGCTTGCAACACAAAGGAAGACAACCCGAGAAGCGAGCTTAGTTTTAGCTTCCTTCTCAAATTACTTCCAGCTTACGGACTTAATTTGGCGACTGACGGTCGTATGGTCTTTCAAGGGTCTACTATCTGAGCCTGGGATATTCCACATACTCCGTGTAACAGGAATAATAATCCTTGTTCTTCTTCAGCCTCTCTTCTTGGGATAAAAGAAAAAAAATCCAAATCTGACACTAAGGGTGCGCTAAGTTTTAGTGTCTCAATGTTCTCGTTCCTTCAGCCCTGGCTTGGCTTCATCGATCTTCGTTTATTTGTTATGCACTACCGTTAGTAATGGTCATAATGTCATTAAAACTCGTTGTTAGTGAGCCAACTTTTTTCTGTACTTTTTGCGTCGCCTACTCTTTGCATGTGCATAATCATCTTCGCCTTTCGAGCACGAGCTGAGAGGGGTTATAATCAAATTGTAAGCTTTTCCCTAATCGAATGTCGATGCTACTGTTGCTCTGCTCCACTCCACTGGTAATGGGACCTTGGGGGTGCTGTTCCCTTCTATGGTGTGGTGCTTTTGTGTATACAACAACAGTACACACGTAGTCTTCCCCGAGCTTCATGTAGTAATGTGTGTGCCATGGGTGCGCAGTACTGCGGAACGAAGATTTTCAGCCCCCAAACTGTATAACGACGGTATTTGCAAGATTCCCCAGCGGGTTAATTTGCCCAGGCCAAGTATTCCAAGTCACGCTTTCATTCTACTTGGTTTAGCTTATCAAAGTTTGAACAGTATACTTTTTCTGTTGTTGACTTTTTCCTTTTCTTGTCACGCGCCCATTGCTGCCTAAAAATAGACGGCCCACGGAAGAACAAACCGGATAACAGTAAAATGGTTAAAGCTGGTGGCGGGCATTTAGGCTATTTGAGCCGACCCTTAACTCGAAGAAGGCTAGCACCATAACTAGTAATTCTGTCAAGATAAATGAGGAGGCTCTCACTGCCCAAGAATTCTAAATCTGGGTTTCATCAGACTCTCGGCTTCAAAACGGATTTACCCAGCATTCAGTATACGAGGCGTCGACTGTATAATATAACCCGGAATCCAAAGCTTCGGATGAGAGGCCCATTCCAATCCTTGAAAAGTCGCGAGATGCTCGTTTAACTTAACGTTTCTTGTAGAAGCATGTCGTCGTTGGAGCAGTTCGGAATAAATTTGGCCGGCTCTTTTTTTATGCATACGGTCTGCTGAGCAAAATAAAGAGCCACGATGCATAATTTGTCATCGCAGCAGAGGACTTCCCAGTAGGAGCTTGAAGGTTTGTCGTTGTTTGTTCACTCAAGATGATGCTGGTGCTTTGGTGGCCGAACTGAGAAGATGGAGAGGACCTGACAGCGTTGCTAGGCAACGCAAAGCCTTAATCCGATTGTGACCCCTTCTTTGCTACCCGATGCTCCTCTTACTCGGTGAAACTTTCCATTTTCAGCCAGCCTAGTCTATGTCGATGTATTATTGCTGTTTTCTTGTACCCTTATCGCTCTAGTTGATATTTACGTGCGCTAATATGGTCTTCTAATCGATATTACTTTGCGACTATACGCTCATACCCTTGCAAGGGTACTAGGGTAGCCAGAGAACGATTCCGCGTTTTGAGCTACAACTGTCTACCACGGGGAGAGGAACTTAACGACACCGGATTGTTTGCCCAAATCAATCCTTCCTAAGAAAACTAGTTGAAATAAACTAGTTTGATATTCTCAAGCGATTTTCCGGTAGCGAGTTTTCTAGTTCTTCCTACCTTGTAAAGACAAAACCAACGAAAAAACAGTTGACTTCCTTGCTAAGATGGTGGAAATGTGTGCGTAGACTATATACGGCCAAAATCCTGCAAGGAAAACTGGTACATGCGGCACTCCATCAATTTGATTCACGCATTCACCTCTTCCGAAACCCCATTTATGGTTACGGAAAACGAATTTCAAAAAGAACAACATCGAGATGTGGTCCAGAGCCGCGGTTGTTGCATATGCGGCTTTGGAGCCGCGCATTTCCCGAAGCATCGGCACGATAACTGGTCCAGCACGCAAACATCGTGCAAGCCAAGCCCCGCCCGCGTCTTCGCGAGACGACCAATCGTGGCTCCCCTCACGCTCCAGCAAGAAGGGCGGCGGGAGTATCCTTTCAAGCTCTGCTCCAAGAACAAGAGCCTCCTGAGGGGTGCTTGGACATGAAACACAGACCACTATTTCGCTATGGGATGCGGGTGGCATGACTCGCCCGAATCGGAAGAACCTCTTCACAGTTGCTCTTAGCTGTCAGAACAGGTCTGAAGTCCCTTTGCGAGCTTCTTGTTAGTCTTCGGATATTTTTTTAACGACGTATCAATGTTTCGTTAAGTGTTTCTCAAATTTCTACGTTTTTACCCCAAAGCGTTCTACTTTCAAAATCTAATAACCTTGTGAAACTTAAAAAACAGTGCAAAAAAGGGAACCAAAACACAGGCTGCCATTTTCATTAATTGCTCCGACAAGAATGCAAAGCCTGACGTAACGGGAAGAAATAAAATTAATTCAAGGCCAAGGCAATTTTGGTAAAACAAAATTTCCAGAATGTTGGTCCCTTCAGATATGATGGCTGCGCAGTCCAAACTCCTCTACCAATTAAACAAATATTATGGCGAAAAAGTGCAAACACGGAAGGGTCAAGTGGCAAAGACGTTGCGGGAAATCTGCAAAGTGGTCCAAGACGTGTTGAAAGAAGTTGAAGTCCAAGAACCGCGTTTTATTTCCTCGTTAGCAGAATGCAATGGACGTTTCGAAGGTCTGGATGTCATTTCCCCCACGGAATTCGAAGTTGTACTCTATCTCAATCAGATGGGCGTTTTTAACTTCGTGGACGACGGAACGCTACCGGGTTGTGCCGTCCTCAAACTTAGCGACGGTCGCAAAAGATCCATGTCCTTATGGGTCGAGTTTATTACCGCGTCCGGGTACTTGTCTGCGCGCAAGATTCGTTCCCGTTTCCAAACGTTGGTCGCCCAAGCTTGTGATAAATGCGCGTACCGAGACATTGTCAAAATGGTGGCCGATACCACTGAAGTCAAATTGCGGATCCGGGAGCGGTTCATAGTCCAAATTACGCCGGCGTTCAAATGCTCAGGTGTGTGGCCTCGGTCGGCCGCGCATTGGCCCATTCCGCACATGCCATGGCCGCATCCCGGTTTGGTGGCAGACGTCAAGACCGAAGGGTTCGACCTGCTTTCCAAAGAATGTCCCTCGATGACGGGCAAACAATCCGCCATGGAAGGCGACGCTTGGGTTTTAAGTTTCTTGGAAGCGGAGAATCGTTTGCTCGTGGGCGGCTGTCGACGCAAATGCTTGAGTATCCTCAAAACACTGCGCGACCGTCACTTGGATATACCGGGCAACCCCGTTAGTTCGTACATCCTCAAGACGCTGCTCTTGTACGAGTGTGAAAAACATCCTCGCGAACTGGAATGGGACGAAAGTTGCTTGGGTGATCGCATCAATGGCATTTTGCTCCAATTGATTTCCTGTTTGCAATGTCGACGGTGTCCGCACTACTTTTTACCCGCTTTGGATCTTTTTCGTGGGAAACCGCCGGCATCTTTGGAGAACGCGGCCAAGCAAGCTTGGCGACTGACACGGGAGTTACTCACGAATTCACGGTCGTTGGAAAAATTGTAAGGGGATAAAAAGCACAGCAAACCCTAGCTCCAAATTCAAGTAGAATTGTCTCTGCCCACCCCTAGCACTACCCTTTCTATCCTTCCAATTCGATACAAAATTGTACAGCCATGACAAGTGATAATACCGAAACGAAAGTCATGCCGTGCACGCATTTATAGCGGCGATTTTCGCAAGCGAATCCCGTATTGGCAAACGAACGGTACAAATGCAGAGTTTCTCCAGCTTGTAAATAGAAAACCTATCCAGTGTACTACTCTAAGTCCTACGTTCGCTATAGACTTGAAAGAACTTTGGGAAACGTGAAAAAAAAAACGGATCTACGCTACTTTTCCCAGTTCTACACTGCAAACCCACCCTTACTTGCATTTTGTTGAAGAATACATGATATTTTTCAAATGCTATTTCTTCTATCAAAATCAAACCTTTCCCCTTTCCATGGCTATAAAGCTTTAACTATAGAATTTGCGAAATTCCACTGTAAAACATGATGTAAACGACAGTAAACGTTCGAAATCTCTAAAACGCGTTGTTGGATATTTTTTCGAAAGGATCGGTTTGGATCTTCCTCGAGTGCTTCAATCCATTTTGATGTACGTTTCAGATGCTTTAACAAGCTCGGGGTTCCATTCCGGGGATAGCAAGATTAATCTAGGGGAGCTTTGACGTTTCAATTAAGGTAAACAATGAATTCAATTTCTTTTTGCCCCATTACGGGGACACTTTATCCCGCATACCTGTGTAAAACCGGTGATTTACCATTTATCGCTATACTCTAGCCCCCCTTTGCGAGTGTCAGAGACCAGGAACCAACATATGTTCATGTTCTCATTAATCCCACGCGTTTCCAAGTTTCCAGATTTTCATACTGGTAAATAAATTGAACGTAAAACTATTCTAGCTGAGTCTCCACCAGCGCCATGTCAAAAACGGGGCCAGACCAATTGAAAATTAAAACCAGTGAACCTGGAATAGTCAACTGAAGGTCATACCCAGCATTTATCAGATTATTCCTCTTTTCAGCCACGGAATACTAGCGCATTACACGTTGCAAACCAGTCATTAAAAACTATACGCCCGTCGATACAAAAAACGGGCAGGGTGGTCTTGGTTTTTGTATCAAGCCTTCATCAGACTGGAAGCACGTATCTAAAGGACTGAAGCTCCGGTTCTCCCTTCTCAACTCCCCAGTTGTTTCCCCCTATGCTTTCAATTCCCAATTCTCCCTAGGCTCTAAAAAAAGCTGCAGAGATAGAAGGGTGAGTACTTTTTTTTCTAACAATGTAACAATAAGCAGATCTACCTATGATGAACTGCTTATCACTAATCCCTGCTCTCTATTAAAGAGAGTAGGAGTGAAGACTCGATACGGGACCTCCCATGCAGGGAAAAGAAACATTTCGAAGGTGTTTATAGCTTAGTGGACAATGGCTCCTCTTTCTGGTTCTTCTTTCGAGGGCTTGTTCTACCATTGTACCCACAATGGCCAGTCCATAAATATGTTGTAATACCCTTCTATTTTTACTCCCCCCCTCCCCCCAAACGTAAGTAACACCGGTAGGGCAGCCTATCTGGTGTGTAAAAAAAGAAAAAGAAAATAAAAAATAATCAAAAAGAAAGAGTACATTTTCCACCTGGTTTTCCAGTTTGGGATAAGTAGCCATGTGAACCAGATGTTGGCATCCAAATCACCTTCCGTAAACGTAAATCGAACCATTCGGTCGGGTCGTCATATACTTTTACAGTATAACTACAGTTCTACAAAACTAGAGAACTATGGTGATCCTGATGTTGTTCAGAAAATGGAGGGCTAAAGGAGGGCTTTTTGGTCTAAAGGATACGCATCGAAAAATGTATCTACACAGCAACCAACCTTATTTTTCGGCCCAGTGATTTCTGATCTCGGGATTTGTAAATCCTTACGATAGGAAAAGAGACGAGAGCAGCAGAAAGGAGAGAGACTATTGAGGGCGGGTGGCAGCAAACATAGACCGTATTAGTATTGAGACTGAGAGGGCTGTCGAGGGGGATCCCGGCGACTCATCAGAGGGTTATAATCACATGCATTAAGGAAAGGGGGAGAAAGTTTATATTGTCTGGCTGTGCAAGGACAATCCAGCTGCCGTTCGACCAAGACCTGCCATGTCGAATCTCGAGGTACGGGACAAGTCAACCGCAAAAAAGAGCAATTGCTTCGCTTAAATAATTTCTTGGCGATTTTCTATAGCTTAGAATCTATGCATTCTAACTTAGGACCACGGGCGTTCGTAACGGTGCCTAAACTGCCAAATAAAAAAGAATTCTGGACTTTTATGCCAATAGCATTATTGTAAAGACCAAAGAATTTAACTTACAACAAGAAACAAAAAAGAACGAAAACGTAACTTGAAAGGAATTCATTGTTGAAATTTGTAAAATGACGAACGAAATATTCTAGAATTTACGATCAATTTATTGGTATAAATTCAGTGATTTTTCAACGTAAACTTTTCATGGTTGCAATGCAGTCTTAGATGTTTTGTGTAAGCACACTGCAAGTTATTCCAAGAAAAGGGTTTCGCGAAACTTGGAAAGAAAGATGACGGGTAAGTTGCTGGCTAGGGAATGGTTGTCATGTAGGAGTTTTGGTCATTGTTGGGTCTTATGTTTTCCGTGTTGGTTGTAATGTTCTGCACTCACATAAATCGGGTCCAGCCGGGTTAGTTAATGAGTACCTGTCCTCTTGGTTGCACTGCCTTTTATCCAACCTGGGCTTGTCTTTGTGGTCAACCCCGCCCCTTTACGGACACATACAACTTCTCTGTTAGCTATTAAATTTCTACACTTTTTAACAGCTGCTTTAAGCCTTGAGCAAAAATGGCAGAGCACAGGTGGAAAAGCTAATACCTCCGAGGAAAATGTTTTCAAACCAACCAAACCTTCCTCTGTGCTCTCTGATCCAAACGTGCCCTGCATATCACCAACTGCTCAAGTCTGTCCTCGGCATGACTAATTACTAACCAGGGAATATTGCGAACGCACTAACTTAAGCGAAAGCCGCGCTAAAAAAACCAGAAGAGGCAATAAACTTCCAGGACTAACAGGTCACAGCGAAAAAGCTCCATGCTTAACAGCAAAAAACAAGTGTGTCTACAACACAGACTTGACTTTCGACTTGAGCGGAGCGCGTCTTCTAGTTTGGCTCGTTTTTCGCGGGTGCGAAATGTCCACCACTTTGCCCATCCTTAAACTGCCCTCTTAACCATGCCATGTTCCCCGTGCTTATCAATAAGTTGATCTCAGGTGTATGCCATAAGCGTACTCCCCGTACCCATTCCCAGTTTTCTAGCTTGGTCGAGCAATAGATAGCCAGCACGCAAGAAGGATAGGATGTTCCGGCAACAAAAAGCTGAGGGGGAAAAAAGGCATAATAAATGACCAACTGGGTCTTCCTATCTTATGTTGTACCTTGTCTCTGTTGCGAGGAGCCCCTTCTCTCACACGGTAACTTTTTACAAAGCCTTTTCCTTCCAAAAGTGTGTACCTGGGACGCTTAGTTCAAGCAAAGATTTTTCCCGAAGAAAACACCTCAGCTCTCGAAGAGGCAAAGGAATCGTTCTACCGTACTCTTTTGGTCATGTCGTTTTCCCTCGACCAAAGTTTCGCTGCTTGGCTGTCGTAGGATCCCTATCGCAAGACGAACGGCGACAAGGCCGGACTGTCAAGCGCACCAAGACAAAGCACTCATGATAAAACGAGTATTTGATTTGCATAATGAACAAGTCGCATAAGACGACAACCTGGCTTTGCAACTTCAAGGAGCTTGGGCTCACTTTTCTTTCGCACGAATCTCCTTAGAATCCAAAACAACAGACCCAAAAGGTGTACGTTACAGTGACGGCTTAGGATTAAAAGAACAATCGCTTATCACGTTTTAAGGTGATTTTTCTTCCATTTGTATCCCTTAAAAATAGCTCGAAAATGTACAAAGAAAAATATAAAGTTATTTTAAACAAAAAGGAGTAGCTTCTTGCCCCAAACTGTATAGCTTATATAACTTCTACTGCTTGATACCTTCGAAATTTCTCGTGTTAGCATGGCGGCATCGTTAGTGGCTCCCAATCAATGGGGTATCTTTCAACGCTATCATCCGGGGGCCCGTGAGTTACGATTACGACCCATTGGCAGGAGGTCCAGGAAGGAAGGGTTAGTCTCCCATGTTTGTCTAATTAGACATGCATGCACTTTTTTTTCACCCTCCTTTTTATCTTGGAAGAGAACTCGAGGAACTCCGCAACTAATGGCAAGTCCAGGAATTATCAAGAACGTTTTTGGCCTTGCGTGCAATGCAGCGATCCAACGCGCGGGCAACCGCGCATGCGGCAAGGCGCCCGAGCTCTCATGCAATCCATAAAGTTCTTCTGCTTCTTCTTATTCGTTCTATGCCATCTACTACTTACATACATCTGCAGCACCACACATCGCAAATCTTAAAGCTAGGACCAAAGCTTGCCGCCTACTTAATTTTTCAATCTCTCCCAGCCCCTTTACTCTTATGGGCTTCAATAGAAAGCGCCTCATCAACAAGCCAGTGAAACCTGTATGATTTAGTGCAATATTTGCATAGTCCCAAGTACACGAGCTTTGGATATAGCTTAGCTCCGTCCAAAATATCGATGATATTTTCCATTGTCATCCAGCTAGCTTTTGTGCAATGAAGTATGCTTAAAGAAAAGCTGCTTTACTATAAAACATAAAAAACAGATACTAGGAATTGTTGCCTTTATACCTGCCGGTTAGAACTGTTTGACAGCGACCACAAGAGACGCTTACAGTTTTATACCTCGCCGATTCACGTAACCGTAAAGTTCCTTATCTAAAATCAACGGATTCGTTCTAATGTCAAGCCGAAATGTGTTACCTAAAACTGGTAAATAATTTCAAGTCCTGAACGAAGATACGAATGTGACAATCCTGAACTAACACGAATATAAATTCACTAATTTTGAAATAATATAAAATGTATATGACAATGGCGAAACACTCCAATGTTTTGCACGTTCAAGTTCTTTTTTTATCTAGGTTTTTAAACTCTTTGGTTGAAAAACCTTTGTTTCCAAATATTATAGGTAAGGTGCTGAACGGTAAATGTGTTCGAGTAATACAAGCTATTTTTTTAAAAAAAAGACCTTATCAAATATCGCTTGTCGAGTACAATTTAAATTTGGTATTCAAGAGATATTACATTCAAGACGTATCACAAACAGCTCCTTTAGACGAACGCACACATAAGTATAAAAATGGCCGGGAACAAAATTCAAGCATAGGTCGTCTTTGTCGTCGAAAATTGAAATCACTGCCGGCACATAACTCGGTCGTTTATATTCAGTTTTCCTTTGTTTGGGCTTAAACTGCTGGGTGAGCTAATAGATTTTATGGCTAGCCTCTTTTAGGGTAGCTCCTCGTGCTCTTTGGCCCCCTTATGTTTGCTTAAAACTCATTCATTGTGCAGCGCAGTAAGGGGCCATCCATGGGATGCCATTTGATGACAGGTAACAGATCCTATAGACATGGCCATGCCTAAAGATTCTGTCTTCAACCCTACGTTCTTTGAACAATATAAAATAAAATGCCTGGTATACCAAAGATTCGTCCGCCTGATAATCACTAGAAAAAAAACAATGCTGTTTCTATTCTTCTTTTTGCAGATTGCGAAACTTCAAAACAGTGCTTTAATCCAAAACAAGCTTAAAAAGGTACAGCCCGGAAAAAAAGACCCGGTTGGTGGTCTTTGGGTGGAAACGTCTTCAATCACATTCTTAAGGGCACGCCCCATTATCAAGCCTATAACTAGCTCACATAAACTGATCCCTATAATTTAAATTGCAGCATGTTTTGACTCTTGCTTGAACACACGATTTGACGCTGAAACAAGACAAAACGTTACGAAAAAAATGCATATGCTTATGATCGTTTCTGGCTCCGTTTACCTTGCTTCTGAGTCACAGAGCACACGCAGACTTTTTCAATTACACAGATTTTCTCCTCCTACTCCTAATCTCAATTTTAACTGAGAACCTCTTCGCATAATTGATCCATATCAAAGGCCCCCCATCGCCCCAGCAGGTCTGAGGTTAAATCAACAGCAACTCTACACCCTCCTCGAGTGAAGAGCGAAGACCTTTTCTTCTTATTTTTTCTTGGCTGTGCTAGACTGTTCAAATACTTCGTTCAGAGAATTCAGTCTTATACCGCATAAGAAACTACCTAGCCACTCACCTGTAACCGTCTGGCGCCCAATTATCTTTAGTCGACTAAATCTGAGCATCGAAGGTCCACACATCCATAAAAAAAACTAAAAAAATAACGAAGTCCTTCTGCCTCCTAGGATTACCTAACCGGTTTTCTGCATTACATGCACAACAATATTGGCTCTTTACGGAAACAACGCGCTGTATACCTAGGGGACCTTGATCTGGTATCGCGATTTGCTTTGATGTGAACCACGAACAATATGAAGAATCGGGACAAGACAAAAAGGCAAAAACTTCCAAACATCCAAAGAAAATTTCCTAGATCTCTTCCCAAAGTTGTTACATGTCCCATACTTCGGGTCTGGCTTTGTTTTTCTACTCCATGCATTCCGACTATTCTATGAATTTGCATGGTAGGAAAAACCTCCCGCACAGCAGGGAGTCTGGGGTAAACCTCGTCATTCTGGCGCCCATCATGATCTAAGTTCAGCTAAGAATGTGAAGCCCGACGGATTTTGTGAAAAATATACTAATAAGAAAATAAAATAAAAATTAATTAAACCGGGAACCTGACTCCCGGTAAGTTAGCTTCCACAGTAATTTGGCAGTGCTTATTACAGTTGTTGTTTTGATCCGTTTCGATCTCCTGTTTGTTCTTCTTACGACTAGTTCTTATGTTTGAGAAGTTTTGCAATGACATTATCGCAGCTGACCGTCAGCAATTTAAGTCTGACTTATGTCATTCCAATGCTAATAACCTAATTTGGCCATTCCAGCACTCCAAGCTATCCATCACGTGTCTTACAAGTCAAGAGTGTAGTTCTTGTGCGAGTCCAAGTAGGTTTATAACCTTCTCAAAGGGACGTGGAGCGAAGAACGCAGAGGTGGTTTTAAATGATTTGGTGTTTAAGGAAAAAGGGAGTCCTTTTCAGACCACGTATAAATTATGAAAAAGGATAGGCTTTTAGACGATAGATCAAGTCCGTAAGGGTGGGCTGCTTAAAGGTTTCAAGACGAATGATTGTTGTAGGGTTGCCTGACATCCGTCCGTCCACATTACAATGAGAGGGGCGTGTCCAAGCGGAGTTGCCTTGTCACCACCGAGCCCTCGACCCGGCAATTAGACAGCCAATTCAGGTACAGGATAGCTCTATAAAGCTTTCAGTTTGCAACGGAAACTAGGGAGGATCCCGCACGATATAAATTTAAGGCGCTGACAGCTCATCAGCCCGATACTCTTACATTATGACAACCAGCCCCGGAATTCTCTCAAGTCTCGTAAGTACTATGTCAGGATTGCCTTGTTTCGCCCGAAAATCAAGAGTGAATTCCACATAAATATACAAATAAAATAAACTAGAATAATCACTAAAATAACATAACTAGAATAACTTAAGTACAAATAAAATACTGAAATTTTTGTTAAAAAAAGGTTTCAAATTTTGTATCCATAAGAGGAACATTTTGTTAATTTTTTGTTTAACTTTAAATTTTACAATTAAGGAATAATAAGCGTAAAGAGTGCTTTTTAGTTCTATAATGCACCCATGTACTCAGTCCCAGTTCGACAGTAGTTGGGTGTTCTAAAAACGTGTTGGTTTTTCGTTTTTTCCTGCTGGTGGTTCCATACGGGAACTTTGGGGAGTTATAAAGGGTCTGAACCGGTAACCAGAGAATTCGTGCCCATGTTTGAAGAGTCCCATGCTAAGAATCGGACCGATCCCTTTGGTTCGTTTTTACCTCTCTTCAACTCTCTCTCTCTCTCTCTCTCGCTCTCACCTGGGGGTCTACTCCATGCAGCCTGTTAGCATGCTAATTGTCTACTTGCACTACGGGCATCTGACCTCCACATCAAGCCCACAATTCAAGGGCCATTGATACTTGTGTAAACAGCTCTGACACGGACTAAGAATGGTTAAAGCACTCGAGAAGACGGGAGGGGAGGAGTTGCTCCTCTAGGCAGCGTCCCTTTACACAAACGCTTTTGAGAACATTTCAATGAGATTTCTTTCAATGGCGCATGCCAACAATTGATTTTGACAGACCTTGACGCTCAACTGTGTCTTTTAAACTATGCAATTAAAACATGGAAAAAATACTCTTTTTCCATCCGAGTAATAAAAATAGACCACAAGGGCATTCCCGCCCTTTGCGGGGACTTTCAGATAACCCATTGAAGGCAATTGGAAGAATTCCGACTTACCTCAGCATCGGTTTGGACAAATTCCGGATCTTCTTCGTCAGCTTCGAAGTAGAGTTCACTTGACGTAATTGACAGCGTTCCTGGAACCACCAGTCCAGGAGCAATTAACTTTGCCTTGGTACTCATATTCACTGGTCCTAAAATACGGTAAAAAAAGTTTGAAAATGCTTCAAATAAAGAAAAATTATATGATTAAAAGCAGAAATATATACACACCTGCCATATCGGAATCTATGTCTCTGTCATCAGCCATATCCATGTCGTCCAATAGGTCGTTGGACTGCAAGGAAAGATTTTGCCTTGCTGCTGCCACTTGAGCATGTAACTCATCTTGACCCTAAACAAAAGTATCATATTTCAGAGTAACATTCCAGTCTGATCACCAAGAGTCTCATCGTATACCTGTAGTAGAGTGTCTTCGCTTGTAGTTTGTTCACGAGCTGGCTTAAGGGTCGCTTCAGGATGGCTACAGCCTAACGGATTACGCACAAATCGCTTTCTTCGACGCGAATCATCTTCCCAAGTATCCAGTTTCCAAAACTCACCATTCCTAACCAAAGTTCTAGCTGAGTATGAGAAAAAAACGAAAAAACTATAGGTAATTTACGTCGTGTTTGCAATGTTTCCCCAAGCTCCATGCTTGGAAGTAACAATATTGATAAGTTTCTCGATCAAACGTGAAGCTGCAGCTGCATCGCGTCTTCTTGCAGCTGTAATAATATGATCGCAAACAGTCTCTTCCTCTTTGCGTTCCAGTAGGGTATGAGCACATGAAGTCTAAAAAAAACATGTTCAATTACGCTTAAGTAGTTTAAAAACGAGGATTTTTACTTCAAAATCCGCGTGTTTCACGACATCATCTGCTCGCATACGGTTAAGAATAAATTCGGCTTCATTAGCAACGCGTACAATGTGGTCTTTCATGGCATGGGACAACAATCTAAAACCAAAGGGATTTATTTAGCTACTCGAACAACGAAATGCTTAATAAATGTTTTCTCCTACCTTCCTTCGTTAATCAATTCAATGAAAGCCAAACCAGCGTGTTTTTGCAACGAATTCTGCCATTCTTGGGAACACAAAAGCATAACTAGTTCCACCACGGACTGGCTTTGCTTGAATGTGAAAAGACCTAATAACAATACAATTTCAGTATGATATTTCTTATTATCAGAACCCGTATCTTCGTTTTTTACCCTTGCCTTCCATTAAAAGCTCTTGACCATGAGAGCCGACCAGAGTTTTGGACAGAAAGGGTGCAAAATCGACCATCACTTCTCGTAGTAATGGACAGACCGATCCCAACGCCGTTTCCAATTGTCGCGTCAATGAAGCTTCGCGAGCTAAGGGGTTGCCCACAGTGGATGGAGCTGGAAATGGGCGCAGAACCAGGTCTTTTTCTGTAGGAGTGCTAGACACAGAAGGTACTCCTGTGAAGAAAATAGCGTAATAACCTTCCAAAGATAGACAGGAATGGCAACTATACCTTTCTCTTCTTGATCACGTGGAGTTTCATCTAAATTCACATCTGTCCATTCGTCGTTCTTGGCAGCTTCCCCATTCACAGAAATTCTTTCGCTCTGTAAAATAATGGGACGATTTAATACGGAGTTCCCAAAATTATGACAACGGATATTTCTACCTTTGACATGGTTAGTGAATCAGTATCTTTCTTCTCGGTAGACGGGACGGTAGCATTAGAGGGTAACTTGGCAGGGTACTCCTACATTATTACATATTAAGGATAAACAATTTGTAGACAAGAACAGTTCAGCGGAACTTTTATGTGACGAATCTTAATTCTGAACGACATTTTTACTATAAAGAATACCTATGAATGCTACAAGTCTTGTAGAAAAAATCAACGCAAACTTAAGAGCACTAGATCCTCCCAATAAACGTTTTTTTATTTTAATTAAGCGCTTATTTAATTAATTATCTTAAATTAAGCGTTTTAGGTTCTGCCATCAGATTATCGAAGTAGTACGGCATTAAGGTTGTTAATAAGGAAGCAGGGTCTTTTTGCCCAAATCTTTGAGTACTTCGCAATTAGCTTTAGTTCCACTGACGCCAGCAGCGTTTTCCAATTCTGGTCACGCAGCACGTGACCCAAGTTCACTTCATTACCAACTATTTGGCTATGTGGAAAACAACTCAAGTCAAACCTTAACGGGAATCTAGTTACGCTAAGTGAACTAAGCACATTTTTGTTAAAGGTCTCTTCTTTTTTAAGATTTTCTGAGTTCGTACCCAGAGATTTGCAAAGCATTTAATTTGTACCTTATAACTTGAGCGATGGGATGAGCGACGCTCGCTTGGGACGGAGGAATTGGCATTTTCAGCATCGACTTCGTTATCGTCTGGTTCTACCTCACCCTCCCCAGGCTCTTCAGATCCTGATAAAAATGACAACAAACCAGTTAGTTCCATGTTACTTGTTAAACAAAAAAAGAGTGACATTAAAACACAGTGACGAAAAAATTGTTGGCCGTGCACAACATGCTGCCAAGTTCGCAGGCATAGAACAACAGGACACGAATTACAAAGAAAGACAAAAGGTGCTTCTTAGTATGTTATGTTGTACCGTAAGTGTGACTGCACTGTGGGCCGAAGACTCTATTCTTGGCTCGGACAGCTCGAGGGTGCGTGGGAGGTAACAATCTTGGGTGGACGGTATGTGACCATTGAGGAAAATGGGGGTTTTGGTGGTGGACAGTGGGAGGAGCGGTATGGTGATTAGGATGATGATGGCTCGGGTTAGGTGCAACATGACGACAATGGTGGGAGGGATGGGAACAAGGGCCAGCCGAGTAGGAGCCGTATGTCTTGCGATAAACTGTGCAGAAGTCAAGTGTTTTTTTTTTTTTTTTTTTTACCCCACACAATAAAATCCAGCAAGAAGTGCGCAGCGTGGGAATGGTACGATACGGATTTAGCGGTTAAAAATTATGAGGAAATTTGGTAATATTGTTAACGAAGGTAACGCAGACCCCAATTTGAAAACACTATTTTGTATGCAGTACGTTTACTAAGGTCTACAAACGGGCTTACCTGTTGGCACAGGGGGGTGTGGCGACGACCGCAACACTGGAATGGGAGGTTCCAAGATATCGCGGTATTTCGAAACCATGAGGACGGAGATAAAATACACAATGGCCAAAGACAGAAACTGTGCTTGCTTGCTTTCCTCCTGGAACGTAATATATTCATGAACTAATCTCACTGGTAAGAGTCTATATTTACCACATCACGATATAATACAGCTCTCAGACGGTTGATATCCAAATCTTGCAAAAGTTTCTCCGGGTCCCTAACCGGATTAATGTACATTAACCCATCTTCTGCGTCCTACAAAAATATCCAAAAATAGATTCAGAGGATCAAATTAAAATTGTTAAAATTAAATTGTTACCGCTTCCACTGCTCCGTGTCTTTGACCAGTGGTATGGGCACCGCGGATCAAAGAAGCCAAATGGGATGCTCGCGGAGACAAAGCTTCTTCCTCCAAAGGCATCGCCAGCCGCTGCCGCTCTTTGCATTCCAAACAATTTCGGACCGCTACAGTGCACACCTGACTCAGCAAGACATTAATTAGTTTCCTTCTTCTTGACTTGTGACATTCAACAATACACAATAAGATTAAAAGAGTCTTCTTACCAAGCGTAAGCACTGTCGGAGAATTCCGCCACTCGCCATGTTTTTTTCTGCCTCCAATTCCGCGAAGTTGACCGATGAAGCAAACACAAGTAAATCAGTCATAGCTGCCAAACGCTGCAGAAAACCCACAGCTACTTCGACCGGCATACCTTGGGTAGGTTCCACAATATCCAACTCGCACTAAAAGCGAAAAACAAAAAACAGAAAGAAAACATTGGGTCTCTGCGGTAAATCAAAGATCCTTAATGAAATCCAATTTACTTGAGGCGACGTGGCCGAGGCCAAAAGCGGCAACAAACCACCACACGCGATAATTAAATTATCAGCCAGCTGAGAGATCAAATGGACGGCATTGACAACAAATATGGCATTTTCTCCACTATTGACAAACTCCAACACTGATTTGGAACTATGGCTGTAGAAAAAAAAAAATCAGATTAAAAACACAATAAGACTCTAAAACTCGCTGTCACTTGCACGAAAAATTTCATTCGCGCACAATGGCATGGATTTTTAGTTATATATATATGTATATTTTTTTTCTTACTTCCTCCACGATTGCATGTCAGTTTCAATGGCGCTCAGGACATCCGAGAGAAGTCTTTGATGAATATACGACCACCGAAATTCGGGAATACGGAATGGGGGCCGCGAAGGGCCTGGGCTGAATGTCGGCTTATTTTTATTTCGTTCTACAAAGGGAAAAATTCCTTTTTAGTTATGCAATTAAGGGTTACTTAAAAGGTGGAGCATGTTCAAGCTCATTAGAAAGGTAAATGTGTAAGGCACAATTTAAACTGTTGCTAGGATACGTTCAACGTTCAGGACTAAACGTCGGTGCATAATTTAAGCTTGACAAACTAGGCCCCTTTCTTTGTTGCTGTCAACATTATGCAAGCCGTCACAATTAACCAAATTAAAACCAATTAGTACTTGAATACAGGGCTGGGCTAAACAAAAGTTCCCTAATTGGTCTCTCGAACCGAAGCCCGCAGCTGAATGCCAACAAGTTCGCATTTCTCTCTTAACTAGGACCCACCTTTAAGGTTATCGTTCCCCACTCCACTTGGTGAAGAAATTTCTGAAGCGAATGGGAAACAGTCATGTTTACTACTGCGTCTACCCAGCATATATAGCTGCTTCTTTTTTCTGTGGGGCCTAGACCCTGGAGAATCGCAAGAGGCACGGGGCCAAAGGCTACAAACGGAGAATACACGCTCAAAACCGCCCCAATAAACAGAAAAAAACAGTAGGACCAGAAGATTCTCACTTTCCCGGATTACCCTTTTCCCACCCATGTTCTGGTTGAACAAAAATGTACAAAAGATTATGTTCACCACTGTTTATGTAAGCATTGCTATGATTCCCAATAGCCTTTTGGAATGAACTCAAAGTTATAATCTTTCCGAATGAGTTGTTTTTCAGTTCCCATGCAAAAAGCGCCCCAAACGTGATTCGATTTAGTAAACTACCAAAAGCTAGCGATACCAATACTTTTAAGAGATAAAAAGCTCAAACAGTACGTGACAATATACTTTAGATGCAGGTAAACTGCAAACTCTACCCATCACTGCTATTAAAAGAAATCTCCTGTAAACGTTATCAGAAATGCTGCAATATTAACCTTTGTTTTTATTCGTTTTAATCTTTTTTGGAGGATTTTCGTGTGTAAGCGGTTATTTTAGATTAGTTGCTCAACAACTTGACGCTTCGAATCAGAGAGAAGAAATGTTTAATAGTCCTCTTACCTTTCTTTTGACTTTTGTCAACCGAGCCATGATTCTTGGACGGGGAAGGTTTGGCGTTCGCAGCCTCTCCAGAAGATTCTCCCTCACTGGCGCTGCCTGTCAGTGTTTTGCTCACATTCCTTTCTGTATCTTGTCCTTCCTCGCTTTCCTCCTTTCCTCCCGCCTCAAGACTTTCGCTGACCTGCGAAGTCGGCTGCTCTGAGGACTCGCATGCACTTGAGGATTTCGTCGGTTCATGGGACAAATCTTCGGAAGTCAACTCCAGTGGCGCAGCGTAATCATCGTCGGTGTTAGCTTTATCGGCTGATCCATTAGTTGCCCCTGTTGCCACTCCGGAGATCGATGCATCGGCCGTGCCCTTCTCCAACGCACCCGACACCGTTTGCAACGGTTTGAGCTCTAATGAAAGTAAGGAAGAAACCCCATCAGCTTCCAATTCCGCTTCCTCGCTCGTTGCTGCTGCTGCTGGGTAAAGCTCGTCGGTGGAGGACTCGGTGACGGTAACGTGGTCCAGCGTCACACTTCGCAATGGAGATCTCGAAGGGCTTGCGTCCGTCGACGGAAGTCTCTCGACTTTTAAGTCGGCCGGGATTTCTGCTTCCGACGGATTGGATTGAGAATCAGGAGAAGTTTGGGCGTTGTCCACTGTTTCAATCGCGACCGTCACACCCGTGTCCTTATTTTCCGACTCGGAAGCATCTCCATGATGTGCAGCATCCGTCAATTGTCCCAGTTCATCAACCGAGGGCACCTCTTTTTCTCCCTCACCTAACCCGGTCTGCGCATTCCAGGCAGTCGGCAGCAGCTCGGTGTCTTTTGCTTGGTTAGCGTCCGCTTCGACCGGTGATTCGTCTACCTTGCGCTTTGCCCATTCATCGCCCATAACTTCTTGGCTGAACGACTGCCCATTCGTTTCCGCTGGTATTACTTCTGTCGCCGTTCCGTCCATGGAAAGTCCTGAATCGCTCACTTGGTCGGAAATTTCCCCTTCAACTCCCAAGTTTTCTGATTTCACTTCCTCCCCCTCGTTCCCAGCCCTTTTCCCCAGCGTTGGAGTCGGAGCCTCCTCTTCCTCCACTGGAAATGCCAGTCGGGCTTCCCCATCTTGCTCTTCACATTTCTCTTTTGTCTCTGCCGCCGAGTGTTTGTCGTCCGCGCTCGGTTGCTGTACCTGTGCTGCATGCAAGTTTTGTTTCTCTCCTGTTCCAACATCGGATGAAGATGCTAACGCTGTCTCAGGTTCAATCTGCGCACTTTTCTCGCTCGGGTCTTCTTGTTCTTTTATGTCAACGTCTTGAGTTTCAGTGCCTCTTTTCACGTCTTCATCTCCGCTGTTTGCGTTTGCATGCTCCCTGGGCGGAGACGGAGGGAAGGCTGGTCTGTAGTTCGATGATTGACGCTGGAGTCGGGAGGCAAGCGCCTGTTCACTGGGGCCCGAGACGGTGCTAATGGGTCGTTGCTGTCGAAGCGAAGGATCTGTCAAATGGTCTGCTCTTTGACGTTCATAATGGGCATACATGTCCGCGAACTGGAGTTTAAACTCTTCAAACGAAACCTAATATTTATAAAGGAGAAACAAGAAAGCATCGTCATTAGCTGGCTTATCTTTCAATTAAACAGATCACATTTGCTTATTATTTAAAAAAAAAATTATCTCTGACGATACTCAAGAAAAATTGAATTACCAAAGGGCATTACACAAAAACCTTATAAAATGTCAAGGATAATGTTATGTTACACGATTCCAATTTACGATTTTACCTTGAATGCATCTAAAATAGTCTGTGTGCTCCGAGTACCAGGGATTATTAACCACAGTATTCTGTTATATTTTGTATAATTTAAATGCCTCTCGGAATTATTATTCACATTCTTATAGAAGTTCTCCCTTAGCTATAACTAGCATAACTGGAAGCAAACAAACTTGAATATTTAAAGAACTATTTTTAATATTATTTATTAATATTTATTTAATAATATTATTAATATTATTTATTTTTAATATTTGAAATATTTGAAGCGAAGCGGGTTTATTTGAAGGAATTTCAAGCCAAAACGCTTGTCATGGTTTCCTTATATTAGTTCTGTCAACGCCATGAATGAAAGAAATATGGTCACGCGGTACGTGACCAAGACTCGCTCAATTACCTATTACCCATTATTTCCAAACCCAGTAGCTGAAATAAATACCTTTTCTATGTATGTTATCAGCGATTTTAAGATTCCAAGCTTGAATGCAAAACATCTTTTGTCTATTTTTCTCTAGAACCCACAACGGGTTCTTTTTTTTTTAACCGTAAACCCCATGAACGCCTGTAAAATTTGCAACACAGCTACTGCGCTATCTAAACATGATCAGTTGCTTATAAATTACTGGAAACGCGACGGAAAACACAGCGACAAACAGTGAACGTTAGGTGATATAATTAATGTTTAAGATAACCAAATTCAGTTGACTTGTGCAAATTACGGTCGGAAAAGTCATGTCACGCGACGCACAAGAATGGCGGTTATGCGCAGGAAGGTGATTATAACTCCACAGCATTTAAATGAAGCAAGTAAGTGAAACCCACGTTGTTTTCTATTATAAACTTGAAAAGGAAGTGAACAAAAGAGAACCGAAGATTTTTTTCTCATACTCAGCACGTTCTCAGATAGAAGAAGTTTCGAGATGTTTTCAAAGGTACTTAATATAAAAGTTGGTAACTACCCAAATGACACGTGCCCTAATGCACTATGATGAAACCATAAAGTTGGCGAACGAATTTTATGGTTGTAATCAGTAGGACTATTGCATTTCACTTACCTTGGAATGAACAATAGCTAGAGTATCGACCCACACCCTCCATCCTCCGTATTCGTACTTGATGGCGTGGTGTAACAATGTACGGAATAGGGAGTATACCATATCGGAGATGTGATGCTCTTCTGCCGTCCGGGGTACGATATACGCCATCGAAATGAGCCATTCCTACAAAGAAACCCATACCGGAAATCCAATATTACTTTCAACAACAACGCACTAGAGAGTTAACTACGTCATCCAACCACATCGACTCCCAACGCGTAGCCCATGCACACACCGTTACACATATAAATAGTGTAACTCCGTACCTGCCAAACGGACATTTGCAAGACCGTTCGTCGGTTTTCACGATTATTGTTGCACAGCATGCCCATGTCTGTCAAGTAGATCTTCTTTACTTCAAGTAGTTGATCGCACGGCTTCGACTGACGAATCAAAGTGGCCATCACTTTAAGAATCACTATAAAAAAAAAAGTAGAAAGATATTTCACTGTCAAAAATTCTCCTCTACCCCGTTCAAAAAGAACGCCCCTAGCCTTAAGTCTTTTAAAGTTGCGGGAAAGATTGAAGCAACTTTAGAGATAAAATTAAAACTGAAACAGCAGATAGGATGTACGTACTGGGATTTTCTAAGCGAATATGCGACTCGGGTTCGGGATGGCGTGCGTACAGAATCTGCTGAGTCACTTGCTCGGTTAAGATCTACGGGGAGGAAAACAATCAACGTTAAACCGAGATATTGCTACGTTTTTAATAAATTGTACTATAGTAGAGACTAAACAAGTACCTCGTAAAGTACGTTATAAGTTGGCAGAGTAAGGCATTCTTCATTCAATAATAAACGCTCGGCTAGTAACATGTACAAGTTATGGGGCGTCATCACGTCGTATTTCCTCCTACAAGAACAGAACAGAAAGGTGCGGAATATTCGCTAACGTGAATTTATCTCCTATTTACTGTACCGCTCTTGCTTTCTGTAGCGTAAAAGGAACTTTTGCTTACTTGTGTGTTGATCGCGACAAGAAGTATCCTAGCAGTTTCAAAGCCTGGAGACGAATTGGTTGACTACTGGATACAAGCAGTTTAAACACAGTCCGGATTCCTTGTTTGACATCAAAAGCAGGGATCAGCGTGGCAGGCGTCTCGGCCATGAGAGACATTAATAATTGCAAGACATCCTGTAAATTCTCGTCCTAGAAAATCCCATTGAAAAGGCACCGACAATGGAAGCGTTTTTTTAGAACGAAGCGCTTAACAATTTCTTTCAAAAATTACAAGACGCTTGGTGCCTTGACACCTTTTATTACCTCGTGCATGGTAGACAAATAATTCAAGAGACTTTGGAGTTCGTCTTCCTTGCTCCCTTCTCCCATAAGAATTAATTGCTTGAGAAACAACAATATAAAGGATCGGATGGATAAAATATCTTTTTCGTCTGGCCGCGGACCGTCTACGAAGAGATAGAATAACACACTAATAAAGAACAGCTTCCCAAAACGTAGAAAGTCTTATTTTTTGTGGATCTTGGAGCTCGCTTTTAACGAGCATGCACATTTTATGTATGGATTATGGAAGAAAACCGAAAATGAAAAGAAGCAAAAAAAATTATGATACTAACCTAACCCCTTGGGAGATATTCCACTGGCTGGTCGTGGGTTCGCCACCCAGTAGTAGTACTTCAACGTATGTACCGTTTGGAGGACGGTCGATACTCGACGTACTGCTGAATAAATGTGTGTATCGTGTACGAAATCTGTAGCTAGATAGCAATAAAGACGTGTTTGGACGGCTACAGGAGCATAAATCCATAACGCCGGATTAAACAAGATGTGATCCAGCAGCTACAACAAGAAGGACGACAAATAAAACATCCAACAATAAGTTACGTACGTCTTCTGTCGACTGTTATTATCATTTTCTTCGAGAAAAAAAAAGAAACGGCAAGGGCCCACGGACCACAATTACTGGCCGGTTTAGAAAAACAACTTTGCCACGGAAAACCCAACGGCCACAAGGGAAGATCAAAATAAACACTCTGTGGAAGGAAAAACCACCTACTTGTTTGAGTAAAAGGTCGGTATTGGACGACTGACATGTGACCAAATACTTGGTAAGGCTCAAGAAAGCAGCCAGGACCTCTACGGTTAGATGATGTCTCGAAGCCTTCTGCAGCATATGGCTAATGACCAAAAAGCCACGGTTCTGGACCATGTGTTGTTGGATGGTGGCAGAACTCTCGAGCAACTCGCATATGAACCCGACAAGTTTCCCACTAAAGAAAACACGGCATCATAAGCTCCTCCGAAAAAAAATAATGAACGACTTTTCTTCTTTCTCTCCCCTTTTGTTAGTTTCAAACCCTCGAGCATTGTTCTCGGCGTAAGCATACTCGCTTTTCAGAGTTCTGGGAGGCACGAAACAACACATGCAAAACAACATTCAACCTTAGCTTTTACCAGACTGAGTAATCTCGTGTATCGTCATCTTCCTTGGCGTGAACGGGCAAATCAAGCTGAGCAAAGAGTGGGAAGAGAACTTGGACACCCCCGATGGAATTCAAAGTGCTATGCACGGAATGAGTTACCACAGCTTGAACTTCCTGCAGACCCAAAACGTATAGATAATTTTCATTAGTTACGCAGCACACACTTTGGCGAACCCAACCCCTTTTGAAATCCACCCCCTCCCTCCGGAAAAGCTTGATGAGCATCCGTCGATGTAAAAAGGAACAAGTTCCCACTTACGTTTAGCATGAGAGCGTGAGGTGTATGAACAAAGTACGATGGACTGCTTTTTGGAGCTGACTGCAAGCACAACTGACTATCCGTTGCAACGGCGTTGTACATGAAAACAACGGTGCTCGCTAATTTCCCGTCGTAAAGAACCTAAAATGGCGATGTTAATTAAGCCTTAAACTTTCCAAAAAAGATAAAATAAACTCGTTTCAAATTTTCAGAAAAACTAACCCTGCGATGGTTTTCAGGCAACTGTGCAAAGCTCTCGTTATCAAACCGAAATTGGCTCTAAAGAAAAGAAGAGAGAGAAAAAGTAACATTTAGAACATGTCTGAAACCAAAGGAAATATCATTTACTTTGTATCCAGGTCCTAGTCTATGCATAGCGCAAACTTGATGTGCTGTCAGAGCTTCGCTAAATAAATAAATGGCCGCCATTTGACCACAAAACACGCGATCTTGATCCAATTCGGGAGACGCGCCAATGTAGCACTTATCATACGGCTGCAAAAGACACGGAACAAAACGCGATTGTTAACGCACAAACGAGAATTGCTATCACACGTTAAAACCAACAACTTCAATTCAATCTAATCTCAGTCATTTTAAATGCATGTCTGCATCATTTTCCGCGCAGCTGTTCACGCTGGGCATAACAGAGGAGGGTTGCGTGTCAGCAATGTAGTACCGACCACAAAGCTTCGTTTAGTGGCATATCATTCACAACCCACTTCAGTGCACTAATACGCCCTAAAAATTCCACTCAGAAAAAGGAAATTTGCTGAAGCAAAAATAAAACAAACAAAATGGCGAGTCTATATGAATGCATATTACCCCCCTACAAGGTGAAAAATTGAGCCCTTGCTTTCATCATTTAGGTAAATAAAGAGAAAAGGCCAAGTCGTATTGATCTGGGGCAGGTGTATCGACAGGCGTGTGTTTTTCTTTTCTTTTTTTTTAAATAAAGAGTAAGTGGTCTTGAGGGAAAGGGAAAAAGCTCTCAAAACTATATTCTCCTAACGAGTCTAATTAAAGGAAAAGGCTGTCGCTTAACGTTCCTAATTACCTCCGTGGCAGAGACGGCCCAAACCATTTCCGTGCTAGATGCTAATTGGCCGTTGACAAAACACTTGATTTCGCTTTTGGTCCAACGGTTGTAGATGTAGACGATGGCAAGCATGTACCATTTGCGGGGTTGGAATTCGTATTTGACACAATGTTGGTATCCTTTTCCTCGCACTTTCATGGACGTCAAGACCAAGCAATTCCCGACAAAATGGGCCGAATAACCCACGCCTTTGCTCGTCTTAAAGCTGCAATAACAAAGCAGAAGAAAAGCGTTGCATTGTCTGCAGTTGAAGTGTTCTGTTTGCCGCTAAGGATGGCAGCAGGCAAACAGCAATCAAAGACTGTAAATGACATACCAATATAGGTACGGCTTTTCCCGCTCAATGTTGACCGAGTTAATGGGATCTAATCGGAACCATGTTGTAAATGTAAAGCCGTTCTCTTGGGGCCACTTGGCTAGAGGAGGCAGCACAATAGCCTACGGTTCACAGAGAAGGAAAAATAAACAAAAGTCAAACCAATCTCAGCCTTTTCAATAATGACGAAAAAAAGAGAGTCGAAGAGAAAATGTTGAATAATTACCGATCCCTTTTTGCCAGGGAAACTGAAAAATACGTCCGGACCACTTCGATGGGGCATTTGGCGAAGCACACTCAACAGCTTGACCGAATGTCGAGGCTTTTAGAAAAAGTTTGAATAAAAAGTTGTAAATTTTTTTATTAAGAGCATAAAGTTTTACGTTAACACAAGAAATCTTGTTTTGGCTTACCCAGACTCCATTGCCCACTTTCATGGCTCGGAATAACATTTTCAATTCTTTAACAGTCACGCTATAGCTGGTTATCACACCCAACATTTCAATTAAGAGATCTAAGGGAAAATATAAAAAAGGACTAGTAATACCTAGACAACAGGATTATCTAAGAAAAATAAAAAAAAAAATTACCTGCAACAATAGGTTCGGAATGGGGTAACCTGCCCAGTACATGCTGTACCAAGCCAACTTCCGTGCAAGCTTGCAAGTTTCGGATACTTTTCCGCAAAATGGCAATAAAAACGCTCCATATTTCCGCCTTGAAAAAAAATGTAAAAGAAATGGAATCATTCAGCTTGAATGAAACGCTCGTCTTTGGTTACGAAACCGCAACCAGTACCCCAATTACTAGCTATTATCTATAAAAAGAGAGACAGTTGAGCATTTCCCGAAAACGAGGGTGAGGAGGGAAAGACAAAGGATGCGTTCCAAGCTTTTCTTTGTTGAAAAACATAATTTCATAAACACAATTCCTTTTCTTCTTGTTTGCATAAAAGATGACAAAGGAGTTCATTAGTAAGTGATTCCGTCCAGCAAATCATAAGGCAAAAAGCGCAACATACACTGTGGGATCTCCGAATAGACTTTCAAGCAGAAGTAAGAAGATTAATTTCTATTATAGACTCGGTTGCAACACAAAACTCTTTTGCTCTAGTATTCTTCCTAGATGACACTGTCCCTCGCGTGAATGGCATTAATTTCAAAATATCCTCGTTTTTGGAGAATACCTGTCTCGTTAGTTAAGCCCTGTGAAATAGAAAAGCGCATCAATTTCCGTTCTTCATACTACTATTGCACGTTTCCTCCCAGGCCTTTCTGCAAACAACAATTAATCGAAACTACAATCATTCTAAGCTATAGCTACATTCTAAATCGAAGCTACAATCATTTTTCTCATCGATTATTAGCCGCGTTCGTTTTGCACCTTCGACTTAGACTAGCCAGACTTCCTTGACTTACGCTAATAAGCGTTCGTTTTAGCCAAAACTTTGAAAGTTTACCGAAGTCGACTTGGAAAGTCTCGAGTCAAAACGAACGCTTATAAACAAGTTTACATTTGCTCCACCCATGGGGCGGTGCTTGTAGAAAATAAACAAAAGCCATATATGAATTGTTCGATATCGACAAAGGAGATAAATAAACAAGAGCCGGGGTTTATTTTCAGTCTGGACACAAGAGTATTCGTTATAGACTTGCCTGACTTGAGACCAAAACTAAAAGTCGACTTTCAAAGTCGAAGTCGACTAGCTAAAGAAAAGGCTTATAAGCCGGAAGTCTATGGAAATCTACCTATCTCGAACGCTTATAAGCGCAAAGTCTTGGGTAGACTTTTAAGTCGACTTAAACTTTCGTCAAAACGAACGCGGCTATTGTTTAATGAAACTTGGTGAAAAACGTATACTTTCCAAGGAAGTTTTAATACAAAAGTTTCCATACAAAGTTAAAGAGAAAATAGTCATCCTAGCGTACCGGCTTGAGGGGACATTGCTACCCCAACGACACAAGCCAAGTGTGATGCTCTTGTGAAGTAAAAAGGTTTCTGGGCAACAACCATCCAATTGATCTTCAAATTTTATACTTTTTCTTCTCTCTGTTTAAAAAGCAAGTCTCTGATATAGTCTGTTTGCATCAACTTCAATTCACGTGGCCTTGTACTTTTTTTCTGACAAAACTTTCCGTCGAGTAGATAATTCCTGTAACAAATCTCAGGTTGCACAGACAGTGAACTAAAACATACAAAAGCTACCCAGAGATTCAAGAGAACGAACGACATTTCCTGAAACAGCTCGCGTTTATGCAAGTGTTCGTTCGATGTAGCAACACTTTCGCAAACGATAAATAAAAAATAAAAAATGGAAGAGCAAGGGAGCCTTTGCATATGGATTCATCAATAAAAGGCCGAGCACACGAGCTAGAAAGCTAAAAATGGGTTTCTCATTTCCTCTCTCAGACTGCTGTGTCTCCGTCAATTTGGAATTTGGCTCGTGAAAAAAAAATCACCATTAAGGGGATGTGAGGAGCGAGGAGTAAAAGCAATAATCATATAAAGGTTTTTACCTGCAATCCAGATGGGCAATGCTCGAGCAATTCAAGCATGTGGAGAATGCAATTTCCATCTTGGACGACGAAATTCAATTCCATGTCAAATTCGCCTCCTACCAGCTGCCGGAGGGAGATAGGAATTAGTATAAAACGTCAGAACCGTAGGCATACAAGCACACATTGACTACTAACATTACCCACGAGACCATAACGTTTATCAATTCCATTTTTCCTTACTGTCTAGTCCCTAGTCTACGAGTTTTTCTTTACACTTTAAGAACGACAGTAACTATAGCATGACTGGGTTGGACATACAGGCATATCCCCCGTATTAAGTTGTGTAGTCTTCCATGGAATACAGAAAATTGCTTCAGAACTCTAGCCTTTCTTACTAGTTTGAATTGATCTCAAGTGTAAACAGGATAATACCTAAATACTTCACTGCTATAAGCTATTAACTACTATATGCAACTTCAATATGCTATTTGAGAAAGATTTATATTTTCCCGGATTAAAAGATTACATTAACACTGTACCCAATACATAAAACGCAATAAGATTAACTGAGATTAACATGAGATGTGGTTAGGCACGCCTATTTTTCGCATTTAAATGCATTTGTAAAACCAATAAGCACAACTAAGAACGTCGCTTCTCTCAAGTAATAAACAAGTCAAGTTCTATCCTCACTCGTAACTTGTTTATAGTGCGAAACTCGTCAGCAGTCTTTGAATTGTAGTCAAATAACTACAATTAATTTCAGTAGAAAACTTTCAGCGACAAAGTACACAACAATCGCAAAAAATCTATTTGATCTGGAAGTTTAATTTAAGTATAGAACGGTACTATTATTATATATCATTTGCATTTCTCTCACGTTCATAACACAAGGAAGTGTGTAGTAACATCAACATTCATCACTACTCAACTTGAACCACGTTTGATCCTATCAAAATTTCCGAGTATGTATAATACCTTTGAACATATGAGAACAAAGCTAACCGGCTTTCTTTCTCTAGTTTTAATGCACAGCAGGAAGCTTTGCGAAATGGTATCAACTCACAGAAAACCTTCCAGACACGCATGCATCCGATATTTCAACCGAACGCTTTACGACATTTTCTTCCAATTTTTGCATTCTTGTAAGGCCTAGCTATACGATCGCTTCTTTCTAGCAAGCATTGGATCCATGTAAGGTGACAAGATAATAATTTCCTCTGGGATTTACCTCTCGGCAACTGTATACTCACAAAGTTCTTCCTTTCTAAAGGAAGAGACAAGCAAGGCAGAAAAACGCTGACGAGCTCCTAATACAGGCTTGCGCAGGGGGCGGGGAAGGGGTTTCCAGTCAGGTATAATTATCCTACAAGGAGAGAAGCTACGAATACCATTAAAGAGATAGATTTGACAACCATGATGCTGACTATAGCGTTATACCTAGGCTAGACGGGACAAGTTAATGATAATCAACTCCGACTACCTGAGTTAAATATGTTTAAGTGAGTCGTGAGGTGTAAGCGGAAACACGTCCATCGTTTGCGGTTCAAAATACTTTCTGATAGGAAAGCGACAGGAAAAATACGTTTTGACAGAAAAACGTTTAAATATGTGAAGGTGTAGCCTTAAGCATAGGCTTAAGCTTAATGAAAGTGAACTTTCAGTTTGTCGTCTGGACACTCATCAACTATTCCCCGTTCTGGGACGAGTTGAGCAACATTAAAAGTTAATGATATTTAGCGTCCCGTCTAGCCTAGGTATTAGGTAACTAAGCAATACTGCTCTAGTCTGCACTCATATCAGTGATATCTTAGGGAACAGACAGTTTTTATTAGTGGATTGGGCTATTCGGGGACCAAATTTGGTCTCACCGCTTTCACATTACGACACGAAACTGTTGCGATTATCTGAGATCTGACAGTGCAAATATCCTAGAATTGGCAGGGAATTCAAATCAAGCCGTGCTGGAATTCACCACTGACACTGTTGAACCCTCGTTCACCGCATCTCTATCCAAATTGAGATCGCAAGACAGGAAGTCACTCGCAAGACGAATGAGCTGACTCCGACAGCATGATGTGTGACTCATGTCGGTGACACCTTGTCTTGCTAAATGACCTTTTTTCCCCTTGCACTTCTCAATCTTACTTCCACGACCTATTCGGTAGAAAAGTTTTAATATCTTTCTTCGCACCGCAACACAAGTTGCAATCTCCCATAGAGCTCCTCCACTGTAATGACCTGTCCTGCTGTTTCGTCAAGAAAGAGCGGATAGAAAGGAAGCTCCCAGGTTATATTACGGTTTCGTTGACTTTTTTTTCATCTGACTTCTTCTACCATTCTTGACAAGCTCAAAGCCGTCATATGACCTCGGGGTCTGAACCACACTATAACCATTTATTTTAACATAATAGCCCCCGAAAATAGGACCCATGGATCTCCTATCTTTCATCCTAATTACACCAGCGTTGACAAGTGGACTGCAACTTACATGCACAAGAATACGGAAATTATATTGGGACTTAAATAATTTATTTGAGGCCTTTTTACAGTTAATTAAGTCGTAAAATAACTTTTACGAAATTGTTTCAAAACTGATTTGGAGATCAAGTTTTGTTGTCTCTTCCTTGTCATGTTAATTTGAGGCAGAGAATTTGCAGTAAACAGCTCAAATAAAAAGTTGCATTAATTGCAAAAACTTCTATAGAAGACTGTAGTGAGCGATAATCATTAAGCACGGCACGAGCATAAACGGACACATAAAACAAGTTTTATGTGTTTTAGGTAAGAAATAGTGACGGATGTTTTTGAGTGTATATCTGTAATAAATCTTTTAGAACCCACACAATTTTAGGATTAAGGCCCAGCGTCAATACCCTATTTTTTCTAGACAACGGTATACTTATACGAAGTGAGAAATTGAAATGTACCTACGTCCGATTAAAAGACATTGATACAATTCAATTCCACCACGTACAGTACACACATTGTTAGCTTCCAACTACGTACAGGCACGCACGACAAGCATGATCTAAGAAACTGAATTGCTGGCTTTTTATGTGTAAGATGCATAGTTGTTACAGCAGCTTATATCGATCTCCTCGTACGTTTTTTTAAAGTATCTCTTTTTTCTTTATTCTTTTTTGTGCTCAAATTTGTATCACCCGTCCCGTAAACTCCGTCAACCTTATTCCTCTGCTGAAAAGTCGACTTTCACGCGAGAGTCAAAGACTCCCATGTAACTTACACAAGATTAATCCATCTGAAATCGAATTGGTAACAGACTCGGAAAATGGTAGGCAAAGCGAAGCTAAAAGTACCTCTCAATTATTCCTCCATTTTTTCTTTGCATATTTGTTCTCCCTTAAATCCATCTATAAAAAAGGAGTTTTGCTTTCAGCACAAATGAAGTTACAGAAGCAAATAATACGTTTCGAAGGGGAGGGGAGCATATACGAGAGGAAAGGAAGTAATGTGTGTTTCTGGCGTGACAATTTCACAACTCTTGCAGATCCGTCTTATGGAAACGAAAACGTCAAAGGCGAAACAGTTATGCGTGGGTGCCATTTTCTTCTTGTTTCCTTCAAGCTAGACTAGACTTCATGCATATTGAAGAAAAAGAAAGACCTACACAGACTTGGCTCCAAAACCGCAGACTTACGAGATTCAAACCCCCTCAGAGTACATTGTCATTTACTCACGGTTTGCCTTTGCCTGCTTCCGAATATTAAAAACCGAAAAAGTTAGGTCATGATGCACTGCTTGACTAAGCTGGTAAAAGAGAACTACGGAGGGGGTATTAATAAAAATCCAATTTTTTTCAGCTGTGAAAACATCTCAAAAGTGAAGCAAACCCATTAAAAAACAAAAGGTGGAGAAAAATATCGTTGTCTTCGGCGAACCAAGAACGTGTCACCCCCAAAAATGGGATAGTGAAATTTCCCTTTCTTACTATAACAACCTGAACGGTTCAGTCTTTCGGATGCTGCAAAAGGCATATTAAGGCTATAAGAACCTCGCCGGCTTGGCGTTTCGAACGCAGAAAGAGAAAAGTGTCTGTCATGACGTCATTGCTGCTGATATGGTAAGTTTCTGAAAGCGGAAGCACTGCCAATAATATCTTCAATGCTTCTCTGCATGATCCCTAAAATCCTTTGTCCACTCGATGCTTAGGCAGAGATGGGAAACCCAACCTTCACATCTCCAGTAATGATTCTCCAGCATTCCATGTGCGTAACATCCCAACGTGAGGACTCTTACCAGCATTGCTTTGCGCAAAACAAGCGCTTGGATAATCGCGTCCATGTTCCTGCCTTGCAAATTTAACCAGAGGCAAGGTTTGCATTTCCCTTGACGACCACTGGACGAAGCAGTTGACGCCCAAAACACTGGCGGAAGTGTACATGAGGAGGCCCCGGACATTTCTTTAGTAGGGAACATCCAAGTATTCGCGGCTCCAACACTTAAACTGCACGCACGGACCATTAACCCCTCATCCATTCTACAAGACTTTGAGGGCACACGCCAAGCTTTTTCTATTTTCTCTAACGAGGTAAGGAAGCCAACCAAAAAGGTTGCCCATCAGGTTGTTTTACGCGTCTTACGTCAGCTGATATGGATTTGTAACGGTGTGGACCCCAAAATCACTAGACGCAACACGTTTGAAACATTTCACGTCACGAAACTTTTTTCCAATCAAGCTAATCAGTGTAACCCACTCTGAATTTTGTTTACAGGTTCCAGGAAACGTAAGATATTCCGTTGCAATGCTGTGCACATCACAATTTTTTAAATCGTCTCCGTTACACTCGTTTTCACTAATTAGCATAACTCGATCAAACCTGGGTCTTTAAGTAAGACAGTTTGATTATAGAGTAGAAAGAGAAACTTGTGTTCTTTTACAATTCGGGTTTATTTGCTTGTGTACACACAGAGTGTCCCCCCGTAGGAGACTTCTCTTATCAAGTTAAAAGGAGCAAGTAACCTATTCTTGAGACTTGTGTTCTGGAGTACGTGCGGCTGCCTAATTTGTTCTCTCGTCAGCCTATGGGTTGAGTTTAGGTTGCAAGATATAACATGAACAATGTTCTTCCGTGTCCGATTCACTAAACTCACCATACCAATCACTACGGGAACTCCCTGCTGAAAAACCACTACCTTTTCTTTCACAAAGAGCCTAAACAGAACGGAAATACAATTGACAAAAGCCGGGAGAAGCTTAGAATGATATATCCAGGCTTTCTGGCTGGTCTCCACTCCATATGGCTCTTGCACTAGTCGTCCCAAATCTGAAGAGCTTTCAATCAATTTGCTCGACTCGTTCACATGGAGAGACAGCCTAACCCTGCTCCCAATTCGAAACTTCGATTTAGTTCGAAATTTCGTTAATTTGCACTTTGTGAGATGCTCTTCACAATTGGATTCCCGGTCGTGAAGGAGGGAAGGTAATAACACTTAACGTGCGGCCTATAAATTCCACTGCCGTGAGGAAGTTGTGCAGTTTATAGACCACGTACAAGACGTTTACGTTGAGCTTGGCGCTTTACATACAGAAGACTAACCAATCTCACGCGAGCCGCGCTCTGAACTTACACTCTTGTTACATTCGGAAGCAGTTTTTACTCGCTGCAAGATGTGCTAGGCCGATTCCCGGTGTTGCAAGAGCGTCGGCGCGGGGCAAGAGGCTCTTTCTATCACCCCGCGACGTCCAAGACGTCGTTCCTCGACGCGCAGAAAACAAAACCACCAGCTTATCGCTGACAGTCATAGCATCCTTTCTGTCCTCAAACCCATTATTTGTCGTGTTTTGCATAGAAAATCACAAGCTAGTGTCCCCGATCCTGCAAATGAATCGTTACTCCAAAACATAACTTGATACAAGGCGAGTTGCGGTTCAAACACGAACATTACGAAGGACGGAACGGATCCCAACCTGAGATTTCTGCAAGATTCAAACTACCCCCAGCTTTTCTCTAGATGCCGCTCGGAATCCCTTGCTTTGCCTGTTATGAGGTTGGTTGGGGGTCTGGAACTTCAGACAGCGTCACGCAATGGCATTCTTATCTATAACTTCGCACAACTTCAAGTTATGTCCAAAACTCACGCAGTGACGAAAAAATAAGATTCGAGTTTACGCTCATGCTCCCTTCAATTTTATTGTCTCCAAGTAACGAGCTCCCGACACTTTTCGTCCTACACGATTATGCATAGCACCACTTCCCCTATACTTCGCTCGGCTCGAGCGCAAACAGCTTTCGTATAGGGTTCCCTTCGATCCCTTTTCAATCTCAAGTTGGTCGTTTGCCCTATAACCCTCTCAAAAAAGCAAATATTGAATAAATATTCCAGAGTGGGTCATCCCTAAAAAAAAACTTGCTAATGTTCCCCCTTTCTCTTTTTTTTAAGACCTGACTGAACACGTGAATGAGAACAAGTCTTCCTATCCGTGAGACTAAAATTGCACACACTAAAACAAACAAAAATTTCAAAATATAATTTTACATTTCTATTTTCTTTATTTTTTTGCTTATGCTGATCGAGGCTGAAAGATAACCAACAAGCTTTCTAACGAAATACTTCTACTAAATAAGAGAGCAATAAATGAATAATTTACAAGTGTTATCAATTAGAGTTAATCTACATGCTGACTTTTCAAACATGTGCACTTTCAAATGTCAGAAAACTCTAGGGGGAGGGAGCATAAGGTGTAGCCTTTACTAATCCTTTCATCGAAGGGAAATAAGTTTAGCTAGTGATGTTTGCTGTTACACTAAGCTGACCACCACTCGGGTCTTTTTTTCTCTCGTTACGGATTCCAACCCGGCAAGCCCTGTCCGGGAACCCACATCACCATATAGGAGCGGATATTGATTATTGGGATAAGACAGCTAGATATAGAGGGAATAGAGCTAAACTACCAAAACCCACCAGCTTAACCGTAATGCTGCATTAGCCTAACCGTCAAACAGATCAAGTCCATCATTTGATATTGTTTGGAGCCACAGCCAACAGCCGGGATATTTCGATGAACTAGTGACGAATAATATACAACAGAAACTACGGTCGTCCTTTTAGTCTTGTTACACAGACATGCATGGAAAGCGCAGGATCAGAAGCACGTGTGTTGAGTTCACGATTACTTCATTTATAATCTGGTCAAACAGAGGCTGTAAAAATCAGTAGGTCTATAGAGGACACAAACTTGGCATAACTTAGTATGGTAACAGAATTGCATAGCATCTGTAACACTGTAAGACAAGTTGGGTTACTTTACATCGCACGCAAGTTACGAAGAAAGCAGTGTGAAGGTCCTAACTCGCAGCGAAGACTGATAAGAATAAAGATTTAAGCATAGGTACGCAGCTTACATTAACTTCACATTAAATTGGCAAAACTTCCACGAGTTACACAATGATAGCTTTAGCACGAGTGGAATTCATAAGCGAAGAGAAAATTAATCGAACCTTGTAAATAAACTACACAAATACTATTATGCAAGGCAACCAGAGAGTCGACGTTTCACGAATACGCACGTTGCAACTACATAACCGAAGTGCGTGTAATAATAAAGGGCTAAAATGGAAATATCGGTGCCATTAACTTACCAAATAAAGTACGGAATCCACTACTTCTTTATGCGAGGGCTTGCCAGCTTGGACCCAGTGCACCAAAGTTGCAAACTTGAGGCTAGTTTCCATGGATGCTTTCACTAGATTTTCTAAAGCCAAAGCATTCCAATCATTCTCGTCACTTTCTTCCGCCATATTTTCGCTCTTTTTACTACGTAAAGAACACGAGAAACACTCTAACCATTAACGTTTAGCACGCGACCATTTTGACAACTGACAGTTCTTTACTTCTCACCCTGCTCACTATTGCATTGAGCGCCACTTACCGAGGAGTCATTTCCCGAAGCGCGCACGCTGAATTCCTTGCACCTGCCACAATACACATTAACGAGGCCAACCCAGGTACCGTAGGAAACAGTGTATATAGGATTCATAAACTTATATACTGTGTTATAAGACAAATATACAATTAAATAAACACACTTTTGACCATTTATTATAACCTCACATATTTTATTGCAACTAATAAGACTCGAAATCTTATGTAGAATTTTAAATAAGCTAATCTGTGAAACAGAAAGGGGTCACCAGGGGAAAAAAGGTTCTATAAATACAGCGATTAATGTGAATTATGTGCCCTGCCTAAATACCTAACTCTATAAACCATTTGCATACCCAAGCTCATTTTTAGAATTAAAACCTGTAAGCTCTCAAAAGAGAGACAAAAAATCTTTGGTTTCATTAAGTAGTTAAAAAGTAAAACAGGGAAGCTTGCTGCTTTTCGCCCCTGACAACCAAGCCACTTACTTCAAATACGTACACTAAACATGTACTAGAAAAGTGTTGCAACCAAAACCGTTCAACGAGTTGTGTAATAATATGCGTTATTTCTTGTAGCCATTGGCTGACCCTCGAGGTCGAATCGACTCGGAGATTTGCCACATGGACTCTTCGCTGACATAATCGGCGAAATCGTTGAAAAACGCTATAATGCGTTCGTTTTGCCGAAAGTTGTAGTGACTAGAACAATAAACGGATTGACTACAATTACGAAAAAAAAATATTCAGTACCTTTTCTTGAACCGTTTCATAGTCTCCAATATATGAAACTGTTGCCAGCGCTTTGCAAAATTTATGCGTCCATCTGGCAATAAACCAGCGTTACCAACATGAACGAAGGTCAAGTCTTGCAATATTAACCCGCTAATGGGAAAGGATAGCAAAATTACGATAAAATTAAGACCGACAGCCAGACTAGTTAACTTCTTACATATAAGGTATGCAAGGAGGTTCGGTGTCAGAGAGAGCTTGCCGGTAAGCTCGAAAACTGGAAGAACTATCGATCAAGGCACAATATTCTTGGAGACCGTCTGTAATACACTTTTGCCACTCCAATCTCCGGACAGGTGCGGAATCCAAGGCTGATAATAAAGCCAAGTACGAGTTAAAGTTATTAAACCTGCGCAGATGCTTCATGATCTTAATGAACTTCATAACATAGCGTTCTCGATCTTTAGCTTCTCTCTGTTCCAATATTCTCGACCGTGCCCTAAAAAACAAAGAAACTATATCTTTGCACTGATCAACTAAAAAAAGCAAAATATAAAGTTTGGAACGTTTTCCGGGAATTACCAATAGGACATGTTGTTAAAATGCTCTGTGAACTGCGTTAGATTTGGGGACTTTTCTTCTTTCTGTTCCTGGGCCCAGATGAGTACTTCAGAAATTTCGATGTCTTGGAAATATTTGGAATCCAATAATGTCATTTGTTCAGCTAACTCTTCAGACTTGAAGTCAAGTAAGGTGCTCGGTCTAAAAATAGTCTTATTAATGCAAAATCGATAATTATTTGCAAAGTTCTACCTCGTAGACACGCCTTTGCTAGACACGGTTGGCAACGGCGTCAGTTGCCTCTGTCTTGCTGTGTACTTTTCGATAATTTTCACTCGCAGCGCTCTAGCCAGAGCCAAATTCCCGGCGGCAACTAATTGGACTTGAAAATCAATCAAACGCTGAAGCAAAGGTTCGAGTACGTCCGACGTTCTAAAGTTGAAAAAACAAAACAAAATAAATCTAAAAAGGAATTTATTCGGAAAAGCGAGTAAAAATTACGCTAGGTCGTCCACTATGCTAACCAAAAGAGAAAACGAGTTGCGAGCAGCCCTTTGGTGAGCGGGATCTGGTTTGCTGGATAACGAATTGAAGCGAAAAATTAACTTGGTGATTAAATCTTCAGGTGATAAAAATGTACGATACGTCGTGATAAAAGCATCTTGATATAAAAATTCTGCGAACGGAAAAAATTCCACATTATTTACACGAATTTTTCAGCGAGACTAAGACATTTCTTACCTTTTCTATGAGTTTTAGTTGCAGTAACAATCAAAGCATTAATAGATCCACCTCTGACTTCAGATCCATCGTCTTCTTTTTCATTAAAAACCAACTGGCCTGCCAAATCCAACTGTTCCAAGTCTTCATCGTCTCCTATGAGAGTCGACACACTGGACTCGTCTTTGGAGTCCACAGATTTGGCATCTTCAATTGCCCTATACAAAAATACCTCTCATAATTAATACCTTTTCGTCCGTTTTTGCTGTCAACAAAGTAGATACCTTGGAGAGAATTTGGGTGAAGGTGGCAGTGCGACATCCTTACTGGGCACAGCTAAAGGTGGTTCTAAAGATGTGGGCGGCAAAGGCAGTTTAATTGCTATTCTGGTGGTGTCCTCTATAGCAGGTCTAGGACGATTGCTTCTTTTCTTTGGAGGCAAAGCTGGCGGTAAAAATTCGCGCCCTATATTATTCGCGTCCAGGGGCCAAGCCGACTCTGACCCTATGCTAGTTTGAATTGAACTTCGCACAAACTCTCTTACGTTGGGATGCGAATACTCCCCCACCATTTCCATGTACGTCATAACTAAATTACATAAATTAGTAGTAAAGTTTCACCCCTGCAAAACACTTATTGTACATACTCTGCTTTTTTTTGGGTGGCAATGGAGGAGGAATTGCACTATCGCCACTGAAAGAGCACTTTTGCAGCATGGAGAAGGACTGGGACGAAAAACTAACGGTGGTATTCCCCTCCATCATTTCGTGGGATCTCGATGACGCACGGAAGGCAGTTTCGACAGACCCATCCGGCTAAAAGACCAAGCCAATTTTAGTAAATGCTAACTTAAGGAACTAAACTTGTACCTGATCCATGTTGTCGTACATGGATAATATTCGTTGACTTTCTCGTTGTCTTTTTTTCAAAGGCAAAGCAGGCGGCACATTGAGGATCAAAGCATTGGGATCACTCGAGCTTTCCACAAAGACACTATGGTTGACGTATTGCTCTGTGTTTCTAAACCATTTGAATTTGTCCTCGTTCGGGCCCAAAGAAAACGACGAAGATGTCGCAGAAGAAAGGAAAGATCTGGATTCATGGGCTAATGAATGCGATGAAGAAGACCATGACTCATGGTGGAGCTGCGATTCGAACTTTTCTTCGTGTTTGAAAAAATTGTTGCTGCTGTTAGACGTAGAGAAACTATTCCGATGCGCGTTGTGCAGCCAATCTTGTACAATACATGAGCTCATGGGCAGAAAGTCAGCTTCAAGTAAAGTTGGCGAAGATAGTGCAGACATTTGACTTCCACACTGCGACCGTTTTTTGGGCGGCAGAGGAGGGGCTAAGGTGTTCAACAGCTCTTTCGTAGGAGAGTCCTCCCACAGTTTTCTGAGTGTTAAAAAACGACAAATATGTAAGAAAATGTAATAAACGTTTTTTTAACACAATTATTTAAGACACACATAACTTGTAGTGGAAATTACTTACGGAAGAGCCAATGGTGGTTTAGGAGGCGGTGTATCATCTCGAAAGGGTCCTGCACGATTAAAGTCATAGCTCACTGGAAAAGATGACTGAGATTCAGTAAATGTGCTCTGAACTTCCACAGGTTGAAGACCCTGCATACAAAAGATATAACGGCGTGTCTACCGCTAAGTAACCATGAAAATGAAAGTCTCTCACCAATGCCCATTCTTGGGTAGGGGCTTCAACAGGGACTAGAACAGTAGAAGATGAAGCTCCTAGGCTTGAGGGTAAAGGAGAAGTGGGACTGACACCTCCTTGCCAATTAGATGCAAGTTTTTCCAGTACGAAATCCACCAAATTCTAATGGAATGAGTTTAGGGAAATTTCGTGCTTTTTCTTTCTTGAACGGAATTTCAAATACTTGTAAACCGTTCCACAGTGACTCAGCAACACCTTTGGCTTCCTCTGCAAGGGTCTGGTCTTTTTCTTTCTCGAGAAAAGTTTCTTCATCAAGTAACAATATATCATCGGACCAACGAACTAATTGTGCAAGGTTCTGGTGTACTAAATTACTGGCCGATATCAGGGCAGAACTATAGGAAGCAACAAATTGAAGACTTTTTTTTTTGTGTGGTAATTTTAGCATTACGGGTCTTACCTAGGGTAGTGTGAGGGTAACAGATTGGTTAAGATTGCTTGTAAGGCTAAAACTGTCTCCAAGATAACAGAAGCAGACCCTGGCAACATTTCCAGTTTCTTCTTAATAACAACATCCTTATAATAACGTAGTGCATGGTTAACCTGATAACCGAAAAAGTTATAACACTATTGGAAAGCAAGAGTAATGTACCTCTGTTAATTTCTGACGTAAAAGAATAGCATGAGGATTGTCAGGAGTCCCATGAAGAGTGCTGTCGCCCTGAGAGTTCAGCTGTTCGTTACTTTTGGAAGCTGCCTTAATTTTGCTGGCTTGTAAGTCAGATTTGTATGCACTGGATAATTTTTGCTCAAGGACAGAAGCACTGGGAGATCTTATATTGGATAGTATACCCAAAAAATCTTCCTTAAATGACCTCGCCCTTCTGAAACGTCCTTTCTTGAGTTCTCCAGAACCAGATGTACCATTTTTGGGTGAGACACTGGAATCTATATGTGAAACGTAAAATAAGTGATACAAAGTTATAAAACTAAGGGCTATTTCGTATTAACCTGGTGCTTTTCTAGACGACATTGCGCTATTTTAGGGTTTTTACTCGTAACATCGTAAGAAAATTTGGACAAAAAGGCGTACACTACCGTACCGCTCCGTCTCCTACAACTTCCAAAGCAAAGTTTGTCCAAACAAAATGCCGAACAGCGAAAAGGGAAGACTACAGGGAATACAAAGCTGTGAACTGTCACGAAACATGAATGAATCCACTCGCTTGATTTTGGATTTTGTTTCAAAAGCAGCCACAGACGAAAAAGTCACAGCAGGCGAAGGAAAAATTTTGTTTAGTTGAAAATCTTTTGTACGGTCGACTAACTCGAGCATGGCAGCAACGGCACAGATTGGGTTTTCCTTCGTACCTGGTGAAGTAGCGCAAAAAATATGCTTTGTACTTTTGAACATCAAACTTCTGGTACACTCTATTATCCTTTAAAATGTTATACTCTCAAAGTAATCCAAAATGTACCGAAGGCCATAGGGGGTACCTGCACTGGGATTAGTGCTTTCCAATTAAAGCAATTAGGTAGAGTCGAGCATCTTGTCGCATCGCTAATGGAATACGCGGAATCGTCTAATCGAATTCGGACGAGCACATTGCTTTCCAATCTGACGACTCCTCCGTTGAATTTAGAAGTTGCGCTGCCTAAAGAAAAGGAGATGTCACAACCAGCTGGAAGAACGAACGAAACTTCTTCTACTAGGCTGGCCTTATTTATAAAGACAGATGATATCGAGGCTCGAGTGCCTCAGCATTTTGGAACGTCACGCAAAAAGAAGAAGCAGAAAAAAAAAACTACTATCATCACTACCACTAGTCCGTTTGTTACAACTAGTCTTGAAATGAGATCTGTGAAACAGGTAAGCTAACGTCGTCCTTGGAACTGTTTTATCTCATTTTCAATACGAAAGTCAAGTATACCCAAATCTGTCGGTAACACACTTCCTTCCGGGAATGTGCAGGAAAACTATGAGGGTAAAGATTTCGTATTAGCTTCTGTCCTTGGAGCCAGCTTACCAAAGCGAGATGAGTGTATATTATCTACCGTAACGACTCCGCTATCAACGGAAGTTAGTGAAGCAAAATTAAATTTCGTCCCGTCAACATTGGACTCACTTCCACATGAAAATCTGGAAGAGGATAGGGATCACCAGACTACAACCAATACTTCTGAAACTACTCTCCCTAGTCCATCACAAACTCCGATGGACGAGAGCATCACAATTGCAATTGCGCCCATGACTATGTCGCTGACGCCTACACGGTTATCGACTACCGTATTAGCAATGACCAATACCGTGTTGGTCAGTACACCTTCCACAGAAGAAATATCTACTACCCGTAAAGGAGATAACAAAATGCAATCCAGCGTCAAAATATCCTATCCTATTTTTGTGAGTCGTTCCACGATCAGTGTATTTTCCAACTCAACTACGTTTAAACCTACAATGCAACCCGCAAAATCTACAAGCTTAATTCCAGTAAAAAATATTACAAAAGGTATTAAAATCCAACTCGGATAGAACTAAAACGCATCAATATTCATATAATTTTAGTCTTATAAATTCTCTAAATTCTTCGACAGATCGTGGTACGCCAAATTGGAGTGGGTCACTTTATGGAGACGACACTGTAAATTATCGTCAAAAACGTTCGGATGAGTATGCCTTTATTTCTCTCGTTGCCAGCGTTGTATATGGCAGTTTGTATACGAGCCTTGTAGCAGGCATAATCCTGATGTTTTCTTCCCTAACCGGGCTTTGTGGAGGTGTTTGTAAAGTGATTGCCTGTCTAAAATTAGTAGGTCATTCGCCGTTCTAAAGTGTTAAAGATTAACATGTATATTGCTTTAACAGAGTATTGTCGGAGCGTTAGTTATTATCTTGATGGAGGTGAGTGCTGCTGGGTTGATCCTCTACGCATATGATTCCATAGCGAATGGCCATGAGCACTCTATTTTACGTCGAGCATTTGACCTTCTTTGCCATTCAGCAAGTTTTTGCTTAAATCCTACCGTTCTGATACTAATGGGGTCTTTCTTTTGCCTTGCAGTACTCGTACAAGTAAGTCTTGCTATATGACACATTCGTCCAACAATCTAACGTATGACCTTAATCAAAGCTAATATCTTAGTTGGGATCCTTAACATTGAGCTATCGTATGGTCCAAAACGCTTTGAACCCTGAAACTGAGAACGGAAATAATTACCCAGCCTTATCTAACTATCCCATGGTGATGCCTGAAATGAACAGAAATATGATGATTGCCAGTAATCTACGCAAATTTTCGTGAACATATTTCATTATTCCTGTGCAAAAATAAAGCAAATTTTCATTGACGTTGCGATTGCGATTGTTCACAGGTCAACAAAGAATGGACGCGATGCATAATCAAATGATGCACAATCAAATGATGGGGAATATTGCTCGCATGAACATGGCCTACACCACGCCAATGATGCAAACTGCCGCTCATTCCATGGCAATGGCGCAACCAACGATTCCCATGTATTCTCTACAGCTGCCACCAGCAAGTTTGCCCACGTACGTTCAGCCGCACATCATACAAGCTCCAACCAATCCGCCTCGTGCTATCAGCATTATCACGTAAGAGTAAAATAAAAGAACGATGCATATTTTTAGCATGCAAAGTTTGTATTTCAAACCTTTTAAAATTTATTAGGGTATGAAGACACATCAATTACCACGAAAAATACGTCCCAAAAACTGCCGTTTGCGTTATTACGACCATGCAGACCATGCAGCAGACGAGCGACCAGCGCAATTTTAAATTACATCGAAACAGGCTTTCGAACCTACAGAAACTTTGGAATTGGCTAACCGAAAGTTAAACAGCACCTTTAGTTCAGCCTTTTTTTGTTACAAAGACAACCTAAAAAATAAAAACAAGCTTTCTCGTCATAATTAGTGAATACTTTGTAAAATTAAAGCTTATGTTTGATGTCTTCGTTACGAAAACTATCAATCGCTTTTCAGTGGAGCTAAGAAAAAGTTCAGTTGCACGACTGCCTTATATACACTATTTACTGCTGCTTCTAAACACTCTTGCAAATTGAATTGTAATTTCATCCGACAAGCCCAGGAAACCCTAATGGATTAGGAAATAATCCCGGGAATGATGTGGGCTGAACGGGAATCGTTGCAGTCGTGTATGTCGTTATGATGGTAGGAAAAATCGATGTGGACGTTACCGTCGTGTACGTTGTTTGAGCTCGGAAAATAATGCGGTATACTTTCAATTCCGTGCTTGTAGTAATAATTTCCGTGGTTACAGGCGAACTTGTAATGGTGTATTGCTGGAATGGATTTGCTAATCCACTCAACGTCGTCGTCCCGAGTTCCATGTCCGTGACGGTAGTTGTGCCTATGGTACGTGAAATGGTAGTGAAGACTGTTTTAGCGCCGTCCCACAGGGGAATAATATTGGTTTGGACAATTTCGCTGGTCCTGACAACGGGGCGTGTCGTCGTGATAATCTGCGCATTAGAAGCAGCGCCACCCCCTAATCCTGGTAACCCGCCAAAACCGCCCAAGCCAGGCAAACCGAATGGCATGGCTCCATAAGGATTATAATAGCGATAAAGAGCTAATTGCTGCATCTGTTCTGGGGTAAGTCCATGCGTTTCTTGAGAGGGCGCTATTTGAAGACTATTCGCGTTCTTATCGCCTTCGTACGCTAATCTAGTCGGCTGCTGCAAAGGGGGTGTTACCAAAACGGGTTCAGCTGAACCGCCTAGCAGTTCGCTGTTCAAGCTAGGCTGTAAATCCGTAAGTCGGTGTTTTTCCATTGAGCTTGGATCGAAGTCCGACCCGATACTCGAAAGCAAAGGGTCTTGGAAATTAGCAGGTGGAAGAACTCGCTGTTCATGGGTAATATCATCGTCGTATTCGTCATTTTCGCTGAATTCTAACTCACCGGGCAAAAGACGTTCGTTATGTTCAGAGCCCGCTTCTTGCAAAACGGTGCTTGAATCTCTCAAAGTATTGCTTGGGATGAAGTGATAAAGGTCAGCCGCAGGGATGGTTTTGACGGCTGTTACTAAACGGGTGATGTAGTATGACTGAGTTAGAGTTAGTCTGGACGTCTGACCTGCTTGCACAAAAGGCAAAATAGATGTTTTCTCCATAAGTTCAGTTGTGCTAAAAGTTTCCGTGACCGTTTCCAGAGGAATGGTAAGGGAGCCGGCGGCGAGGCTAACCGCAGGCAGTGTGGCGATATCGCTAGAGTCTTTCAAGATGGACTCGTAGGGTTGAGTCGTGGCCAAAATATTCTCCGTTAACGGTAAACTGGGGTCAATGGGCACGTCACTGCTTACAACAACCTCAGGAATAAACTGCGGAGCTGGAGTGGGAGTAACGGCCCGGGTAAAGGTCTTGGTCATGGTAATGTACCTAGTGTTTTTTACCGTACCTACGCGCATAACGTAAGGCGATTTGATGGTGGCTATCTCGAAATACAAATTGCCTTTGTAACCTTCTGGAGTAACCGTTTGGACACGGAGCGTTTTAACCTCGGAGGGTTCAATTTCCTGTAGCTCTTCGCCGTCCTTTTGGTCTGTTTGCGAATAAATCGGGACAGTAGAGGTTTCGTAGGGATCATCTTCGTACACAGGGGTAGGTCGTCGCTCCGGTTGTTGTTTGACAATAGGAACGCGAGGCTTGGGTGAGGGTGTGTAGCGCCAACGAGTACTGTCTCTTCTGGAGCCCGAATTAGCGAACTGACTCGAGCCTGGACGATTCCAACCCTGGTTAGCAGGAGTGTGTTCCGTGGTCGGATGCCGCGATCTGGAGTTGCTACTATAACTTTGGGAGGAGGGCAGACCGGCTCGCTTATCGATCAAGCCTTGAGGTACAGGCAAATGTTCTTGTTTGTCGACGGCCGAAGCTATTACTGTAGAAACAATTTCGGATGGCGCGTAACGTGTGTGTCGGACAGAGTTCACGCTGGTTGAAAACTGGAACGAAGGTTTGATGGCAGTAATAATCTGTTCTTCCTGATAATCTGTATCATCTTCATAAAAGTCATCAGAAAGAGCACGGACTTCGCCATTAAGGGAGTTAAGACGATTCTGTTTGACAGGCAAGGCCTGAAATTCAGACGGTTCTGAAATCTTGAAGTTAAGTTTAGTGTCAAAGAGCGATTCCAAGGGCAAGCTGCTCTCGTCAAGGCTTTCAGGCTGTTGTGGAGCTACGGTGGTCGCAGTAATAGAAGCGCTGGTAGACGAAGTTACTGTGGGGGTCGAAGTTACTGCGATAGATTGCAGTTTGGCTTTCGAAGTCTTTGGTTCAACTTCTACGATTACTTCAGCTAAGCCGCGGTTGGGTAATAAAGAGGGTTCTACGCGCTCTGTGGTGTGACGTGGTTCTTTAAAAATGTGCGACGTACTTTCCACAACTTTGACATAACTTCCATCGAGTAAAGTACCAATAACGGACGTCTCGTGAACAGTAGTAGTACCGTCGCGAACCATTGTGCCTGCCGTGGTGGTGATAACTCCCATCACAGGAGCCGCAGTCCCAGCGAGGTTGTTTACAAATCGGGATTGAACGACGCTGGGATTTAGTTTCGTACCCACATTCATTTCCATCCGAACCTCCATTTTTTGCTTGGGTGGTTGAGATGCCGCCAAAATCTGGTCCGCAATTTTATTACCAACCTATTAAAAATAGCAATTAACAAATAATTAAATTTTGAACAATTCTGCTTTTAAAATTTTAAGAGGTAGAAATGTTAGAAATTTACCTTCGTCGAAACGCTGCCCATACGAACATCAACGCGCGAACTTACAGCGACGCGGGTTTGCATAGTAGCTGTGGGAGCCACGCTCGATTTCAAAGTGAAAAGTTCAGGTTTGTTTGGAATTGATGACGACGATGATGTCGTTAAAGCCGGAGAAACGATCTCTTTTGCCATAAGCTTACTTTCTGCGACAGGCACATGTTTGCTCGGCTTTATCGACGGTACTTTCATGGTTCGGGTGCTACTGTTATCAAACAAGCCTTCAAAGCCGATCGTACTCACTACGTTGAAAATCGCCGAGTTTGGTACGAAGGGTGCAAAATTTCCTGGAGCATGAGCTCCATCGCTGGCAGAAATGGTTTCTGTCACTAAAGCTACGATTTCCGTTACTGAAGCTATTGATGCAGTAGACTTGGCCTTCGATTCGGCTTCTGACTTCTCTGTGTAAAATAATAGAAAAATTTAGCCTAGTAGTTTTACGTTTTGGTTAATATACCGGTGACTTTGGACTGCGGGGTGAAAATCATGACCGTGTTGCTAACAGTCGTGGTGAAATCCACAAAGCCAAAGACCCTTGTGGTAGCAAGCAAGACAGGCGTAGGCATCAGGAACTCTTCTTCCTCTTTTGAATCCAGGCTTCCGCGCAGCCTGAACGGTGAATCCGCTGGCCGATGAGATTCAGCAAAGGATTCTACTTAGCAAAATATGGAATAAAAAGCCACATATTAGTTCCTATAGTTCGAGACGTCAAATACTCGGCGCATGACAAGCCGTCCGTCTTCGCAAACTCCAAGCATGTCTAAAGTCTTTCGGCCTGTCTTTTGGTCTTGCCGTCACTTTTCGTTACGGTAAATTTAGTTTCACGTATGTGCGATGGCTTTTGTTTCTTTCCTTCCGAGCTCCGCGGTTGGAAAGCAGTCCGTGCATATAGAGGCACAAAAGGGAATTTGCTTTTACCCTCTGAGGCTTCTGGTTCCTCTTGAGTTCGGTTAACGAAGACCGAATTGGATGATCCCACTGTAAACGTGTGTAATACAGTAGCAGGACGAACCATAGATGCTATTAATATTAACGGCTTCGTCTCGTCCGTTCCAGAAGCAATACCTATGATTATTTCCCCAAAAATGTGAAAGCGTTCGTTAGAAACCAAATCTAATTAAAAACAAACACTGATTTGGGAAGCGGCTTGAAAAAAAATCCACGACACAATAAAACCATAAAGCTTTAAGTGGAAGACTTCCGTGTCTGGAGAAAAGTTCTTATTATTACTCCCAGTAATAAAATCGCGTAACTTTCCTTTTCAGGTTAATGAGCAGAGGAGTTGCTAAGGGGTAACGTAAGGTTCCTCGTACGCATAATGCAAATCCAGTGTCCCATATTTCTTATATACCCTTAACTAGCGTAAGGAGCTCACAGGTGCGGTTGTGGTCATGACCATTACGAGCTCTCCTAAAGCATGCTAAGGGCGCATGAAAGTATGGTGCTTCAGGTAAGATCCGAGGAAAAAAAGTGGAGAAAGTCTCACTCACGTTTTCTCCAGCTTCAAATTTGATGCTGCTCTTGGAAATGACCCGGAAACCCGACACCCCTCGCTTTCTTGCTTATTGAAAATTGCTCCATTGTTTCCTCAGCCAGCGAACGAAGTTCTTACGTGACTCTGATTTGGACCGTAATAGTGAGCTGATGACTCTCCTGCCAGCTTTCACCTCAATGGGTCATGTCACTCTCTGATCGGCTCTTTACAAGCCTAATACCTTCCTTCTAACTTCGAGCTGTTACAGAAATTGAAACCACTGGAACGTTTTTATGCGAAAGGCGTAACTCGATGTCTTTTCCTGAGAAATTGTATCAGCACAAGTAGAAAGCCATCCGAGGTACATGAGCATTAAGTAAAACGCGCACACTTCTGCCTTTGAAATTGATTCCTGTCTAGATCCTCCTTGTACTTTTCACTTTCATTTAACGCTTGACTAATTTATTCCGAATAAAACAGAGTCGAAGATTTTTGATGACGCGGAAAAACAAGGGTCCAGTACTTCCTTGGTGAAGGGAGCTCAAATTGCAAAGCTAATCGACCGTAGCATGCCAGAAATTGCAATTTTCACGATTTGCAGCTTGACTGGGCATGAATGCGGATTGCAAAAGCAAAACAAACAATTAAATAAAAAAGACTTGGCTATTCACGAATTAAGACTACCTAGTATGTTTCGTTGCAAATTAGAGAGATTGGTTAGAGAAAGTGATAACAGTTAAAAGGAACTCAACTTACCAATGCAATACAAAAGCAGTATTACGCAGCTGAAGAGCTTCGTTCCGGTCTCCATGTCCGTAGCTAACAGGTTTAATGTTAAAACCTAAAACAATTCTTCGGGACCAACACTACTGTTACAAGATTGAGCGAAACGACTTAGAGCCAGGTGAACATTCACGTCTTCAACCTGAGTCCATAATGCGGGAAGAGAAGTTTCAACCCTGCAATATGAAGGCTCCAAGTATGCCACTCCTGTTAGGTGTTTGATCCTTCTGCCGCTCCAGTGACCAATCCACAACAAGAAACTTTAACTTCCCCACTTCTAAAAACGAAAGTAAAAGCGATTTATTTTAAAAGAAACAAAAAAAACTGTCTCAACATGTTTACAAAAGGGTTGAATAATTAAGAGTACACATAAACGAGGGTGTGGTTTATTGTGCCCGAATCGGAGCGTGTGATGGGACTAAATGTTAGAAAAAGTTACAATTTTTTTCACTTTTCCCATTCTGTTACTATTGCCACAGAAAATCAGTGAGGCACACTATACCTACCAACATTGATTTTCATAAAGGAAAACTGATAGTACAATCAAGCTTCATTACTTGTCTGATGACAGCACTGTAGTTCAGCGACAGCAGGAATGTCCGTTACCCAAGTCAAGCATGAGTTGCTAATAGCGACAATAATTCTATCTGAGGTCCAAAACGGTTTTCTCCCTTTCTCGATTTTATAGAATACGGTTAATTACTCTTATGTCTTTGCTCTACTTTCGAACTGCGTGCTCGCGTTACGCTCAATACCCATTGTTGTAGATTTTTTTTTAGAAAGACAACGGCTAATAAAAGTTCCAAATTACAAGGAAAAACGGCATATAGGTAGGTAGTCTGTCGTAATTATGCCCCTTTCATTTTTCATGGGACACGACCTCTCTCTCGAGCGATTGCTTTGCTCAACCAAGAGTTAATAAGATTATAAAAACGAAAGCCAGGATAGTAAATTATTTAGCGACTATTTTACTAACTAAATCATTATTAAAGGGAATTTTAAAATAAAATACAGTATGTAAGTTTTTGATTAAATCAGAATAATTTAAATCTTTACTAAAATAAAAAGCTACGGTATAGATTTCTGACGTAAATATTGACAACAAATTTCACTTGCTTTTATTTTGAAGCGAATTGTTTAAAAATATTTCCAGAGTAATGTTTTTATTAAAACAGTTTGACGCAATATTCGTTGGATGTAGTGAGTAGCCTATACATTGTAAGCAAAATCAACAATGAAGCTAGCAACGTTTGGAAAAATTTCGAGACCAATTAAACTTAAAGCTTGTGCAAGAGATAGTTTTTCGAAGGACTTTAAAAGGATATATTAAGTTATTTTTATTTTAATATGTCATTCTATACCATACCTGTATAACATTTACGCAACAATGAAAGCTTATTCTGAATCAAAGAAGTCTACTTTACACTGTTCGACTAGGAAAAGGAGTTGCTGTCTTCTTATACGAAAGGAGCGTGGTCGTCATCATTACGCTACCACTTATACAGATGTAGAATACTATTTCTAAATTATACTTCGGGCATCACATTGAATTTTGAGGATTAGCACTGGTTAAATAGACAACAAAAATTATGTGAAAAATAATTCATAAAGATTTGCAAACACTAGGACGCCTAAGGCACTGGAGAAAGCAGGTTTAACTGAAGGCCTAATAAATAACCAGGAGAAAACTGTACTAATATTTACTTAATAAAAACGAGTGTGGTTTGGATTCAAAAATGCATGAAATTGGGTGCTGACAACAAATATAGACCTTTTCTTACTCTCTCTGGACTTGAACAGTTTATGCATTGTAAGTTTATCTTGTATATGTGTTTTGATAGAAAGGAAAAAGGGAAAAGAAAGCCCCGTAAGTGCTGTACTCACCAGTAGGAAAATTTGTAACGCTCTAAAAGCTGCTTGAAGTACTTAAACCACGAAAACATGTTCAAGAAAAAAAATGGTAGATTTTTGTGTAGTTATAAGCTGTAGTATGGAAGTCTTTTCGTGTGCATTTTTTGCATATTCGTTATCATATCCTGTGTCGCAAAAGTTTCAAGGTAATTTATGTTTGTCAATTCCGGACAAGAAAAGAGACCAGCAAGAGCAATGACCATGGTGGGCAGCTGTGCATAGAACTATAACAATTTGAATTGAATTGTGCACATATGCACAGTTATTTCGAATAAGTAAGTTTATACACCTCTACTTCTTATAATTTGCCTACTGATGCTATAGCTACCAGTACCATCTGAGTGAGTGAAAAAGGGCCGATTAAGACTATATTCATCACAGGATCGCGACAATTGGAAAGTTTTTAACTACAGCATGTATATAGCGTTTTTACGACATCAAGTTCCGCTAGCTCTACGTGCTACAATGAACAAGCCAATACCTGCAAGGTAAACCAGGTCTTGCTGAATGAAATAAAGCAACAGAAAATGTGTCAAAATTCGCGTAGCGTAGAAATTTTATCCTTGAACTAGACCCTTAGTTTCCCTTCAAGTTTATCCCACAAGTAGTTTTAAGCCAAGAGCCATGTTACAAAATGCAAATGAACCTCGAAATTCTCACCAGCGAGGGAAAGGGTCTCTGACCCAGAAACCGACTGCCGAAGTCGGCTTTCGACCTACATTTACGAGTCAAAAAGTGGTCATCGGCATCAATAGTCCGCGATCAAATGTTACGTCTATGGTGCTGGAGGCTCTAACCCACAACAATGCGACCTATTAACGTGCATAACTACACGAAAAGATTTCGAATTCCTCATATAACTCTCAACAATTATACACCATAAGGCCATCATCCACTTTTTGTCACACATGCCAGGCCAAATCAAAAAGTTTCTAATGTACAAAAATGTACTGTCGCCGGTGTCATATTATCTTAGGTGTCAATTTCATTTTATATCACCTGATTTAAATACACAAAAATAATAATAATAAGGATTGGCATTACCAGCAGGAATGGTAAACCAGCTGGTAAAACATGAGAACTTGTGAAAATGGCAACCCACACGCTCAAGTGCAAGGTAAGAAGGTGAAGATGCTTTGGCCATTCGACAAACCACATCTCCCCCGTAATGGAATTTAACTACTCGAAAAGAAGAAAAAGGGAACCATGAAATAACCGCTAGAGTTGGAAAAGCTCTAAAAGGTTCGTCGCCCTTTAAAGTTTCAAGACAAACAACGAAGCCACTTCTTTTTCTATGACATTTCTATATAAACTGTCATGCAAAGCTGGAACTCCTGGAGTGTCACAGATCTTCTTCTTTAAATTATATAAAATGTCAGAAACAGAAGTATTGAATCACAAATACCAAAGCTATTAAACTTGCCCTGTCGTCCTTCAATTCGAGATTAGAGAAGAATAAAGAAAATCACTTACCAAATCTGAGGAAGTTGTTCCTCCTATAGACGACGTCGGGATTTACAACACGAGTTTATTATACACCTTTTTGGTGCAGCTATACACTTCCGGATGCGTTGGAGAAAGCTTTGAAAATACGGCACTGAGTTCAATGTTCCTAGGATGAACGAACCACTGGTAAATTGACCAGGTAGGTCTTTCCTGGTGAGAATGATACAGAAGACTGACGACTTGGGGCATCTTCACCATCAGGTTTACACAACTAAGGTACGTAACTCAGACATTAAGACTAGTTCCCACCAAGCTCAACTGTGGGTACTGCAGGGCACTTATAAGAGTTTTAACAAGGTACGAGTGTACACCAAATTATACGCAGAAACTGTATTCGTCAAGTGAATTCAGGAATAAATTCGTTTTTAAACCCCAACATTAAACTTCAAGCGACGGAACAGTTTTTTGGGATAGAAATGTGCTTTTGAATCGAAGTTTTTTTATCTTCATATGATTTCAAAGATGCTAGAATGAGAAAAGGAGTGTTTATGATATTATTTCTATTTTTTTTATTTCGAAAAAAGTTATGTTTAAGTTATGTATGTTTCCCAACATAGCTTTGGATTGATTTAATACTATTTTTTTTATTTATGGTTGATTTTCATAGTTTAATTCGAAGACATCCCGAAGTTAACAAAAATGCTATGCGCAAAATTAAAAGAATACCACAAAATCAAATCGTAGTGTTAGTTCTGCCCGGGGGTTGCATAAACGCAGCTGACCTAGGTCAGGTCTTGCTAGGTCATGTCATGTTGTTGAGAGTCGGTTGAGAGAGCGCAGGCAAGAAAAAAAGGCACGTAGCAGAGTCGTAGAAGAGGCTGGTTACTAATACCTGAGCAGAAGTTGTCTAAGTTGAATTCAAGTGTTCTTTGGATCCGTTATTATTCTAATCAAAAGTGTAAGAGTGTCTTAAACTTGGTACGTCAAATAAAGGAACATTAATCCGTTATTAACAGTAGAAACATACAAATTCCACCAGTTCCTGTCATTCTATTAAAACACATAAACGAAATTCATGACAGACAACCGAACTTGGATCAGAAGTAAGGTCAGTGTATTCTTACCTTTGTGGCTCAACCTCATATCTTTTCTATTGTCGTGGCTCAATAAAGCTCATTTGAACCTATCAAGATTGTCAATACGACGGCGACTAATTTCTCCACAGCCATAACCTAATAGAAATTGAAGAATTTTTAATATAGAAGGTAAAAGAAAAATTTGTTGTGAAAGGCAAAAAGAAAAAAGTCTTTATTTTTATTAAAAGCTCATTTATTTATCTTCGCAGTAAATCACGTTAAAATACACAAAATTTTAAAGATCTAATTAACCACGGACTTTTTAAAACAATAGTTTAAATTATCAAATTTAAATTAAGCAAACGGGTTGAACTTAAAAGTTTTGTATTAAAAAAATGAAAAAAGCTAAACTTAGTTAATTCTAAGAAACAAAGATCTTTAAGGACCCTTAGCCCCGAAAGTTTCTGCTACACTTTCTATGGTATCAGCTATACTTTTATTTTCCATAAGGGAGGACAATACCCAACTAGCATAACGAAACTCCGAGATGCATGAAATAGCACAGAAGACTCAAGAGGCGCTCTCCGGTGCTTCGGATTAACGATTTTCAAGATTAAAAAAAATAAAATAAATGCTATGTTTGTAATATCATTATTTGATATTAAAAAGTTTAAGAATTGAATTGTATACCTCAGCTGAAAACATCCAACTCGTACCATCCCAAAGTCCCGTGCAAGATTGAAAGGTAAAGTGAAATCTACGAATATCACATTTCAAAATGTGAAACTCGAAAACTAATTCAGATCTGCAAAACTTTCTAACGGGTAATCTAAGAAGTGTTTTCAAGATTGAATAAGTAATCAAAATGGAAAGAATCTATGTCGTCATCTGAAACCTTTCTTTCTATTTCCATTGGTTCATATCAAAAGGAAGTTCCAAGGGTCCTTGAAAGTCACGGCAAATATATACAAGTAAAGTATAAACTACTGGATGAATATCTTTTCCTCGCATAAGAAGGGTATAGCTAAAAGTAAGGCACGACTTGTGAGAGCGCTGCAAAGGTGTGGACATCCTTTTGTTCCTCGATTGTCGCATTTTCTTTTCTCATGACATAATACGACAGACCAATTAGATCGGCGGGTCAAGGCTTATAGCGCACTACATCTTGATTATAATTGTAGTTACGCAGCTGATGCACTCAAGGTTGAAAACGAGACTTACTATACCAAGCAAATTAACCACTCTCTCTGTCCTTATCAGCCGGATGCTTTTATCACACTCTTAATTATGTTACATTCTCCTTCCTCATTCAATGTAAAGCTTCGCTTTGTTCAATCAAGAAAAATTTTGCTCTACTACCGGATGTCAGTCCACTTTTTCATCAAGTCCATCGTGAAAATTATGCAAATGTGCGGTTACATGTTGTACAAAATATTAGGGTCAGAAGCATTACAAGACTAACATAAAATTAAGCCATGCTAACAATGTATATCACATATGTATCGTACACAAAGCTACACTTCGGAAAAGGTCGAAAAATTTGACCTTGTGGAGTCAACGTATATCGTTGGGGACGAATCTTTACGCATTACCGAGGTTACGAGAGTCACGCTCTAATTAACTTTTCTACAATAGAGATCCATTTTCTTTTCTCCAAAGCTATTAACACTCCAAGGGCTTGTGAATGCGTTCCATTAGAGTTTGCGTGCACATATTAAAACGTAAACCTTAACTAGTTCACATTATTGCTGACTGTTCTTGCCAGGTTTGTCCGGCACTCGGAATCTGTGACGCACGCAGGTGCTCCACTTTAACCGAGGTCACGATATTATTGCAATATAATTCCAACTGCAATTTGAATTTTAGAGGAAATTATATTTTCACAGCAACGCGATAAGAATAATCACATTTTGGTGAAAAATGCCTTATCTTCTGCATGTTAAGGCACGCTATCAATTATTACATCATTACGTTGTGTTATATAGTCCACTACATTGGACCCAAAAAACTTCCACTGGCGTCTTACAATAGCTACATTAATACTTGTGAAATATAGTGTAGAAAATGTACACGATGAGAATTCGTGCAAGAAAAGTAACTGCTGGCATCGTGTTGCTTAGTGTTGTGTGCATGAGCAGGGCAGGTATACTGAACACATATTTCACCACTAAATCATTCGCATCCTTTTTCCTTCTAACTGTAGCTTACACATCGGATGATTATACGCAAGAGCAAATACCTATCCAAATGAGCGATATGGGTATTTTTCCAAAACCTTCAAATAGGGCCAAAAGTGAAGATTTAACCAAAAGTATTGCGGCAAAAGGCGCGGCAGATCAGTACTGCTTCCAATTTACTTGGCCGGGCAGAGATTTTGATAATGCTACTGACTATTGCAAAGATGCGAAGAAATCTCAAAATCCTTGTTTCCTGCCTTATGTCATTGCAAGTAATACAGTCACGTTCTTATTCCTACACTACGTATGTCTTGTTGTAGATAAAACTGACGCGCTTCCAGACATCGACGCTTTAGACATCCAATGTGACGGTGGCAATAAGTGCAACGTATATTGTAAATTAACTAAGGGAAGGAATTGCATTCGTTATGCTTACTATCGAGGTGAGTATAGGTTAAAGATTTTATCTTCGTAATTTAGGCATCTACTTCTTATTTATGTATAATTAAGTCCTCCTTTAGACGGGTATATGTTTAACGCCACGTACTTTTGTGGGCTCGTAAATGAATCTTCGAATGATGATCCAGAGAGCGTTCCTCTGAAAAGTGGCTGCAATTCGCAAAATAAGGGTTCATTTACAATTGAAGCTTGCTATTGTCAAACCAACAAATGTAACAAATACCAAAATTGATTATTCATCCGCGATGCTACAGATAAATAATTTCGTTTAAAAATTAAGGGTTATTAACAAATTATAGGAATTTAATATTGTATACAAAGTTTCAAAATCAATTAATAAATTATATTGAATTATAATGAACTTATTGATCGCTACACGGAGTTTCTGAATTGACCGATCACAGTGCTTATCCCCTGTTTGGACCAATCCTGTCATTTCTTGCCTACTTCTACGCTCAACAGGTAGGGTTCTCAACACGTTGTCCCTTCTAAACTCCACAGTTAATTAAAGGAGCAGGTCAGTCAATTAAATGCCCCTTAGTAGCGAAGTTAATCCCACTCCCTGACAAACAAAAGGTCAAAACAAAGTGAGCCAAGTCAAATAAGTCAATCAGACTCACGAAACTTTACCAAGACACGGATACAGGAAGAATCAGAAAAATTTTACTAGATTCACGAAATGCAAACGAGCTTTTGCAGAGGCCGAGCTGGTCTGGAATGGTCTGACAACATCACACTAAGTTTTTGAGGGTCACACTAAGCTTTTGATTTAAAAAAAAGGTTTTTGAATTCATGGCCGCCGAGCACTTTCTTTGCTCTGACCTTTCGTTTGTTAGGGAGAGGATTAACTTCGCTACTAAAGGGCATTTAATTGACTGACCTGCTCCTTTAATTAACTGGTGAGTTTAGAAGGGACAACGTGTTGAGAACACTACCTGAGCGTATAAGAAGGCAAAAAAATAGAAACGCTCACAAGACATGAATTTAAGTAAAAAAATTTTTTTTCACGAATTAAAATTTCTTGGAATGCCCCCAATTATTGACGACCAATACGAATTTAAATAAAGGGAAAATAAGCTTGGAAACAGACCTTTACCCATTCCTTGAGGTGCGCAATGGGAATGTTTGTAGTTATGTTGATTGTACTGAATGCTTTCTTTAGAAAGCAATATAATAACAAAGAAAAACATATTATTAATGCATTTGTTTCGGAAACTTGAGGACGAAGTAGTACACTCCCCATGAAACCTTTTAATGTTCGACCTGAGATAAGAAACCCTTTTCTGAGAAGGATTTTCACATGACAGGATGGGGAAAAGAATTGAGGTACCGTGGGCGATCGGTTAACGAACATAATCCGTTCCAAAACGATGTTCGCTACCGAGTTGTTCGTTAACCGAGCATCGATTTCCAAAAAAATTTGTATGTCATCGTTAAGGAGAACTGACATGCTTCAAAACACCGACCAAACAGCGGGCGAGTGTACAATTTCTTTAAACCCGCAATAAACCTCGTGATCCATTGGCTGAATCAACGAAGTGGGATGAGGTGTTCGTTATCCAAACATTAAAATGCGCAAAAAAAGTGTTCGTTATCCGATTTGTTCGTGTCCGAACAGTTCGTTTACCGATCACCCACTGTATATAATTGCGACGCTTAATAACACTGGCACTAATATTAAATTTGACTACCTGTCATCATACCGATAATGTTAAATCAGTAAGTAAAATACCCACTAACAATGATACTTACCGACCTTTCGTTCCATGTTGAAGGCCCTGACTGAGGAAGTTAGTCTGACTTCTCTAACAGAGAAGTGACACAATAATGAATGATAAAAAATACAACAGGACAGCACTATCCTTATCAATCCTATATCAGTTGTCAATCCCTATCAATGTCCTACGTCATTTTGTTTCCAATCTATACTGAACCCAGCACACGAAACTTGAACTGAATTCTTTACATTCGCTTCAGCATTGATCGTGTGCAATATAGTGTACCTCTAAGAAACTAACACAATGAGAAATCGTGCAAGAAAAGTAACTGTTGGCATCGCTTTGTTTTGTTATGGCTTTCATCTGTGCATGAGCAGCGCAGGTATACTGAACACATTTTAATCTTAATGAAAATCATTCAAGTCATTTTTGCTGCTGACTCTAGCTTTCAATTCGGATGATAATGCACAAATCGAGCAGGTACGCTTTCAAATGAGTGATATTGAAATGCTTCCAAAATCTTCGAATGTGGGCCAAAGTGAATCCTTACCGCAAAGTTCTGTGGCAAAAGACACTGCAGATCAGTACTGCTTTCAATTTACTTGGCCGGGAACAGGTTTCGATAACACTACTGATCTTTGCAAGGATGCAAAGAAATCCAAAAATCCTTGCTTTCTGCCTTATGTTATTGCAAGTAAAAACATTAATACATATCTTCTCTATATTCCTTTCCTGACGTCTTTTTTATTGTAGATGAAACTAATGCGGCCCCAGACATTGACGCGTTAGACGTATACTGCGACGGGGGTAATAACTGCAATGTGTATTGCAAACTAGCTAATGGGAAAAACTGCATTCGTTATGCATATTATCGAGGTAAATCTGAGTGGTGTACAATTGTGCTTACTTCTTTATTTATGTATATATAAATCTGCCTTTAGACGGTTTAATGTTTAATGCTACGTACTTTTGTGGGATCGTAAGTGAAACTTCCAATAGAGACCTCGGCACCACTGCTCTGAAAACTGGTTGTAACTCGCAAGAAACCGGCTCATTTACAATTGAAGCTTGCTACTGTCAAACTAACAAATGCAACAAGTACCAGAATTGAGAATTAATCTGTGAAGTCGAAGATAATAATTTTTGCTTATGTACTTAATTGTGATATCTACAACCCACATGTTACAATAATTGAAATACAAACTATAAATAGTCAAGTCGCAAGTAAAATTGTCTCAGTGCGAAGTATAATTAGTCTGATGACATCCCGGCAAAAAAAAAAATACAGCGGATTTCCATGACCGTCCACGGAAAGTCTCTCCCGAGTTCCATGACTTCGCGGTGGTATCTACCGCCGAAAGATGCCGTGCCTTTCTGTGGATTTCCCCTCTGTGTTTCCACGGATATCGCCATGGACCTCTTTCCATGACCTTCCATGGATTTTCTACAACTTTCCACGGAAAGTACCCCATTATAGACATGGATGTTCTACGTCCATGTGTAGGTTTAATCCGTAGAAAGTACGGCATTTAATATACTGCCGAAAAAAGAAACCGAAGTGCTGGTTTATGTTGAATCTTATGCCTTTATATATTGATCAAGAATTTATATTAAATTTTTTTTTCTAAGACTACTACACACTAAAACGTGGTTGTTTACATTTACTAACTGCTCTATACCTCGTTCGAGAAAGCAAGCGAGGCATAACATTTCACATTTTGATATCAGTGTTCTGGAACATCCCGGAAGAGCGGAGCGATTTTTTTGGGAAATTTACCGATACCGCGCCATCTACTGGCCAGGCAATTTAGTGACCACATTTATAAACTTTTCTACTCTTGTTGTCTGTTCTACCCGAAGGGCATTTGACGAAAGTTTTTTAATTGTTTTCCATAAATTATCGGATTTTTGAGCGGAACGGAACGGAACGGAACGGCAGAAGTTGGTGAATGAACGATAAAGAATGACGTTCCGAAAAAAAATAAGTTCCGGAACACTGTTTGACATACTGCCAGGAGTTACGCATTTTACCTACCGTTTCATTTTTTGAGTTCGCGCTTCGCACTTTACTGAGGCTCGTTTCCATTAAGCTCATGTGCGGCTGACGAAGGACGTAAACGTCAGAATTAGTCATGCGCCTTCAGTGTTTTCTTTTCATGCTACCTATTTTGTGGAAGAACCGTTATCAAAACTAAGGAAGTTAAAGTTGTGTAGTTTATAATCATGTTTGTTACAAATATTTTCACAAGAATCATTCCATTTGCTTTGATTACGTCGATATGGAAATACGTATTAGAATGTTTGCGCCCTTTAATCAAGTGGCTTTTAAGGAACACAACTGGCTTATGTGAACTACAAAGAATATGCTATGGAGAGGTAGAAGGAGCTTCAAGAACTATAGGAGTTGGTAATTTACAAAGTTTGGTTGCAAGCATATTCTTAACCTTATGTAATCATGTCTTAGAGACTTCTTTAGTAAAATCACGTCAAAAGGATATAGTCAAATTAGTAGATTATCTAAACAGAGCAGCGCTAGAGCAAAGATTTGGCAAAGATGGAAGTAAGACAATTGTGGATAACAGCGTACGAGCCCTAAACCAAATCAAGAAGATTAGACAAACAGTTCACCCAGAGTAAGCACTTTTTACTTACGAACATTCTCTATAAAACTGTCTAAAATTGAGGCATGTTTGTTAGATTCGGACCTAGACTCTCCTTGTGTCTGACGTCGATTTGGGGTTATCGGCAGTTAGCCCATGAATTGGAGACCTTAAGACTTACCGCTTATGATGCGGATAACTTAGAACACGAAGCTAAACTCATGGAGCTTTGGTCGTTACTGATGCCCAATTGCACCGTTTCTGCTCGTGTGACGAGGCAGTGGCAAGAAATTGGATTTCAGGGCGATGATCCTAAAACCGATTTCCGAGGCATGGGCATGCTAGGCTTGGAAAATCTATTGTAAATCTTTATATCTGTTATGTGCCTTGCACAAGTTTTAGCTGACGAACTTGTTTTGCAGGTATTTTGCTCGGAATTATCAAAATGCTGCCACACATGTATTGTCTCACTCGCACCATCCTAAACATGGGTTAGTAGATGATATTTTTCTGTTACCATCAGAAACTAATTAGGCAAAAATTTCTAGTTATTCGTTTGCTATTGTTGGGATTAACTTAACCAGCATGGCGTACAATTTATGGAAGGAAGGCTGGGCTCGTAGTCATATTTATAACACATGTATAGGGGTTCCTACACTAAGACATTTTCATCAGTTTTATTGCTACTTGGTATACGAATTCGACAAGTGTTGGTTGGCTGAGAAACCGGCCGATATTATGGAGTTTGGTCGGGTTCGAGACAAGTTCCAATCCCGGTTACATCGTTTGCTAATTTCACCTTCAGCAGCGCTTAAGCTTAATTTAACTGTTGATATAGTTTAGCTTCTACTGTTTCTTGTGATAAGCAGTACTTTAATTTATGTTCAGAACTGCCACAGAAAAATGGAAAAAACGTCGAACGAGAAGCCGTATAACAGTAACAGAATTCCTATCGGGAATTTCCTCGTCAGGTCTCAGTTTACGGATGAGAGCTGTTCAGACGTTACCTGAGTCGTGTCTTAAAACTCACGTTGAAATAAACTGCTTGCATGTTTGCGAAAAGCTCGGGCACGGCATGTCGTAGGTTTAGACGCTTTAATTACAAACACGGTAATGTTTATGATTTGGATGGAATCCAGACCACGTCTTTCTCAAGCTTACGATTGTCCTGAAACCTTCATCCTATGCAGTTAAACGAGTGCCACATGCTTACTAAACTGACGTGGTGCGTACCTCTTAATTATTCGACAATTCAGGGGCATAAATACTTGCGTTCCTATCTGCCACACACACAATACAGAGCAATTTCCTCACATGAATAAGGTCTAGTGTATGGGTGTAAAGAGACGTGGTAAGTTCAGTTATTGTACAACATAGTAAGACCGCAAAAATAAGCATGAAAACAAAGCGATGTTGCAATTTCTATCGGCTTGTTGCTGTAAATTGTGCGGCAGTGGGATTCGAAGTAAGTGCCTCCGTGGCTTTCACATACGTGCCTCCTTTGCTACTCAAAACAGGTTTTAGTGAGGCGGCTATGAGTGTGGTAATGGGCTTAGGTAATTTTTTTTTTTACTGGCTTTTGAATCCCACGTTACTGTTAATTATTCTAGGGCCGTGTTTAGCCCTTTTCTCGGTTCCTTGGTTGGGAAGATGGGCCGATAATTGCCGAAGTAGATTAGGTCGTAGAAGACCGTTCATACTTGGTTTCCTTTTCTTGCTCCTTGTCGCTTTACTTGTAATCCCGAACGTACACGTCATAACCCAGTGGTTGGGTTTTCCTTCTTCTAGTCCGGCAAAGTAAGCGACACATCTGCTGCAATTATACTCAGTTTTAAGTGTTTTGGTTTCATAGTTTATTATTAATGGCTGTTGGAGTCATGTTAATGGACTACGCGACTCAAGCGACCTGGAATCCTTGCCAGTCTCTAGTTTCGGATATTGTTAATCAAAATCCCGCCTTGCCGGGTTTCACGGTGTATTCTGCAATGCTTAGCTTAGGCTCTTGTATGGGTTATATACTAATAGCGGTCAATTGGCAAGAATGGGGTATCACGAATATTAGTCAAGAAAAAACGGCGTTTATGATCGCCGCTCTGATTTTGATCATCGGAGTCGCAATCACGACACTTTTCGCCGACGAAAAGCCATTGACAGTTAAAAGCTCCGACGTCGTCAGGGATGATATCGAGTCTAAAGTCTTTTCAAATGGATCGGGTTTTGGAAAAGATATCGTCTTTAAAAATGGACGGAAAAAATCGTCTAAAACATCGTCAGATTGCATACGAAAATATCTACGTACTCTACTTACACCGCTTAATAAGGTAATATTACTTAAATGGGCAATGCACTAGAAGGAAATATACGACACGTGAAACGAGCAGCTCAACGCATTTTGTTTAATTAATCATCAAAATAGAAATTACTCTTCCGAATCCAACTCTGTGTTACGAATCTACAAATATCGTGTTAGTTATTTCAGTTTTGAACTGATTTCGAACTGATAGTATGTGGGCTGCTCCGGGATGTTAATCGTATGTTTGTGACAAGTGAGCTGCTCATTTTTTTCAAAAAGAATTGTAAAACACTGATATAGTGATACGTTTTTTCGGAATTGTGTAGTTGTTTTGCCTACCGTATAACTTGTTCCTTGAACTCAATTCTGCACCTCGAGTTCTCAAAAAGCTGTTTATAGCTGATCTGATGGCATGGATAGCCATTAATTGCTACCTACTTTTCTTTACGGATTTTGTTGGACAAGTTGTTTACAAGGGCGTACCAGGAGTCCTTGCTTCGTCTGAAGAATTCCGGTTATATGATGAAGGTGTACGAATGGGCTGTAGAGGTCTCCTCTTACATAGCATCCTGGGTAAACACTTCGCTTTATTTTAACACTCGATTCCTTACTTCATCTATTGTATTTAGCATGCTTGTATTCAGCATTCATCCAAGAGCACGTGAGCAAAAGGTATGGGTTAAAATTCACTTACGTTTCTGGTTTATTCCTATTCACACTATCCATGGTGGGCTTACTTGTGACAACGAATTTAACCGTAATCATCTTGTTGGCTGCGGTTTCGGGCTTTGGCTTCGCTGTATCCACCACTGTACCGAATAGCCTTCTAAATCTCTATAATGGCGATCAGAAGGTAAGTTTGCCGGAAAAGCAGTGACATTTTATACCTAGGCTAGACGGGACGCGAATGTTAATTAAATGCTAATCGAGCTCAAGTATTAGGCCCAAAACGGGAATTGTTGATGATAGTCCAGACAAATGAAACGCCATTTTAATTAATTTTAACCTTTTTTTAATGAAGATGTCTGTTAGGCAACCTTAACGGAGTCGTTTCTAGACTACTCACTTAAGTGGGATTAACTTAGTTATAAGGAATTAATTGTCGTTAACTTGTCCCGTCTAGCCTATAGGTATTAGGTTATTTTGTGTTATGTTTAATACCTTCTTACGATCTAACTTTCCAGAAGTTTTACCTGAATCATGGGGAAATTTCTAACCAGGGAGTAGACAGAGGGTTGGGACAGGATTTGGCGGTATCCGACTCGGCCTACTTCCTTTCGCAAATTATCTTGTCATGCTTTATCGGTGGTTTAGTGGAATATACGGGTTTTGTACAGTGCTATATCTTAGTGGCTGCAGCTGCGGGCTTAGTAGCTACTGCCCTGGCAGCTCACGTAGTCTACGCGTGCTAATAAGTCGCGATGGAGACTATTCAAGTGTACTACTATGGTGTAAAAAATACCCAATAGATTCCCCTAGAGATCACTTATCCAATTATTTTTTCTTGCCTGTATACTGGCCAGCGGTTTAAAATTCTTTTTCATTCCCTTATTTCGTGTCCAAACAAAACCGAACTCCTAAATCTTCTTCAGATGAAGCCAATATTTTCTCTTATACTTTCACGCATTTTACTGTAAAGCGAAGACTAGTCTGAACTAGTCTGAACGTGCTTTAGGAATTGTGTTTGGTTTGGACACGAAAGAAGGGAGTGAAAGAGAAGTTGAACCCCGCTGGCCAGTAAAAAGCCAAGAAAAAATAATTGGATAAGCGATCTCTAGGATATCCAATGGGTATTTTTTTTACACCATATACCTACTGTGTCGTACCTGTCAACTTATATTGTTGTCAACTTATATTGTATAAGTCAAGCATGTCGTCAAATCGGGGTGACATATGGGAATACTTTTCCATTTTTCTTAACGTAGTAAACTCACAATCCTATATGCACGCGAGTATTTCTAACAAGGAAATAAATTTGCAACGCCGACCATGAACGGGTTGAGAGTCCGCTTAACCGAAGCAGCAGAAGCCAAAGAGATACTTGCTGCCAACTACGGTCAAGAGAACGATTAGTAAAAATACAAAACAAATCAAAGAATATCACCCAGGAACCTATCCATCAGTAAGTGACCCAAAAGACTGAGGCGAGTTAACTTAGATAGCGTCTAGCAATAGCAGATACACCTTAACGGTGGCGATAAGCAACGATATTGTTAATCAGCTGCTTTTATAAGCTACCTAGTTTTATTACAACATATCGTGATAGATGTACAAATTTGTGCGATATACAGAACAACCTATTTGGCTCATTTGTATAAGTATTAAAGCAAACCACCAGCCCCAGTTTATGCACCTTTCTATGTCGCTAATTAAAAGCCCCAGTTCTACATTAACAAGAGCTAACTTCACTGTTTGTTATGGATAGTTTTATTTTTCTCAGGCCCAGGAAAATATTCCGTAGCAGGGGTCAAACTGAGAAGCATAACATTACGCGCAAATTGGGGTGACTCTCGGAAATGCTTATCAGTCCCGTGCAAGTAATCCAAAACTCCCAATACTCCGAAACACTGAGTAAATCTAATAAAAAATTCAATTATTAGAGATTATGTAATTGAGAGAACTCGTTGTACTTCAAATGATGGAAGTCGTGTGCCTCTGGCGAAGGAAATCCTGGAAAATGGTATCCGGAATGTGCATTTAGAGTATTTAAAAAAGCCATGGAAAACCACAACCAACTCGTGGCTAAATGGGATCCCATTATAAATGGGCCAACAAAAGGAGGAAGGAGGTTCGAAAATATATGTTCGATAGGATGGGCATACACGGCAGTCACAGCTATTGGAGCGGTCCATTCGTGGTGTTGTTTGTGGATGTATTTATAAACTAGCCGATGATGCAACAATCTGTAAATAATACAGGATTTAATGGGAGAAAACACCAGCGTTCGTGGATATAGGCTGAGCCAGCTATGTTGCAGACCTGCCTTTATAAACATGGAACGTACCGACAACACACAAAAGCTAAGCAGCAACATTGCTAAACAACTTCTCGCTCTTTGCAGTTAGCTAGCAATTTTCTTTTAACCAAATATTGACCTATTTCGGACAATATTTTTACCATAGTCTTTAAGCCTCTGTCAGAAATTGACACGAAGAAATTCGCCAAAAACTAATAACAATCAGGAACACATTTTTTTCAAGCAAAGTTAAGACCACGGAAATCATATGGAATACCTGTGTGAGTAGTAGAAACATACTTCCTCCGCTAGAATGAATACTACCATTTCGCAAAGTACCCAATGGAACGAGGGTAGTTCGTGTATAGACGGCATTCCACGCCATCGAAAGCCAAGATATGCAAGGTAAGAAGCAGGAATTCCCACCACGAACTGGTTGAAAAGTACCTGGCATATCACCTATAAATCTTAATTGTAATTAATGGTTCAACTAGTTCAACAGTAATACTTGAAATAACCGACTCCGATCAACTGGCTCGTTTGTGCCTGATTGCACTTTATATTTCCTAATCCAATGAGGCCTTTGAGTGAGATCTAAAATTGTGTAAATTCCACCAAAAGTCCAGTAAATTACGAATCCGAGAGCAGTTGTACCTGAGCGTCGGGAATTAATAAAATAACTGACTATACATGTGTCACCATTTACCATAAACTGTAAGAACAAACGGGTCATCTCCAACTATTTTTAGAAATTGCGTCCATATCGATTGCCAAAAGTTCCCAGATGCTCCCCAAAACTGTTCCAGGTACCTGCAACAACGCAATATATGCATACATTACGATACTGTTGAAAGGAACTATCTGAGCACCATAAATTTCCCTCTGATTTCCGGATTGGTATTTTCATGCCCGAAAAACGGTTAGGGTTACAATCCTATTATTATCTTTGGAACTCGTTGACTCGTGCATAACGACTATATGTCAGAGATTGTAGTTTAGCCTAAAATGAATCGTCTTATAATTCGCTACTTAGGGATATGCTAATGAAAAATCGAAACCAGCAGGTTGTCCCTGCAATCTACCCCAAAATTCAATAAAGTAGACAATATCTCTCACCAATCGTATTTTTGACAAACTATTTAGCAAACTATACGGGCACCTTTTCAAAGTGCTGTTTATGATCGAGGATATTTCAACAGAACTTCTTAGATAGGAAAGCGCCAAACCCTCTGACCTTTAGAGCCATGCAACTCTATACAAAGGCTTTGAAATGCAACTTAGCTAAGACAGCCTATGACTACAGACTTCGGAAATGACTTAGCTAATGCAATTATAGCCGTGAGTATTAATAACGAACTGCCGAGGGCATTACTGAAAATCAGTTTACATCCAGCATCCCTCATTGTGCGGGCTCACTTCATTCCAAAAAATAAGCTGGTAAGCGAAACTCTCGTACAACGAAAATTCAGTTCGTAACAAAGTTAAATGCGTAGACAGAATACATGACAGATAATTGATAATAGAGCAAAAAATATGCTCCTATAGTGAAAAAAAAAAGGAAATTAAAACTAGAAAAGGCATATTAACCGAGCAATTAACGCGGGTCTCGGCCCGCCGTCCTGCCGGGGCGAGACTCGTGCCTGAGAGCTTTTCGGCAAGTTTCGGGTCGGCTTCGCAATCGACAGCCCATCCCCTGGCAATGGGACCGCACGAGGCGGTTCCGACTATGCGGGTAACGCTCGCTTCATGGCGTTCAGCGAAGCCCGCAAGTCGCGGCGCGAAGAAAAAGTCTGTTTTTTGTGATCGAGCTTATAAATTAACCAAAGCACCTAAAGATTTGTTTGAGCATTCAAAAGAAAGGTCACAGTGCCGTCCCTATGAGACCAGGGATTGATTTTCAATGCGCTCATAGGTAAAGGCGCTAGGCCTCCGGGCTGCTGTCCCCCCAATGTTATAAGAATAGGAAAATTTGAATGTTCGAGTAAAGGTGTTACGGCTCGAACGACGTTTCTTACGCGTAACACTAGAGATTCAAATTCGGGTTTTTCGTGGGAATCAAACGTTTGTCTATTTTAAGGCATAAAACAAATCACTAAACAATTACAATAAGCTAAGGTGTAAAACGTAGAAAAGAAGACCAAGATTTGGTCGCTACGTAGTCTAACGTGTGGTCAGTGTTAGAGTTGGAAGGCAACGACCAGAATCAGAAAACAGCCAGTCGGTTAAATACCCAAGAGTCTTTGTCTGTTAGTTCCGTGCGAAACATGCCTTTCGCACATGTGTTTGCAGTTAGGATTTGCATGCAACAAATCTTCTCAAGGGGTTCCATGCAAAAGGTACCCCTTGCCTAACTGTCAGTCGAAAGAGTCAATTTTCGTCCCAGTTTTACGACATAATAGACCATCGCTGGGCATCTGGTTCCAGCCTCCATGGGAACGGTCAGCAGCCGCTCCCACCTAGGCATACCAGTTCGACGGTCAAGCGATGGCCTGTCATAAACAAAGGGTAGGTCCTTCAGTCAAATAATCAGTTTAACTGAGTCACGTGTCAGATATTAAATTCAAGCAACTATATGTTTGTCCCTTCCGGAGTGATCCGGAACAAAAGGGATGGAGCTTAAACAGCTAAATAATTAATTACTCGGTTAATATGCGTAATTGACATAGGGTTCTTCAACCAGATCACTTCATTTGGTCTCCTCTCTATTTTTTTTCGCACCTGACTGCCCCTTTAAGGGCACCTTCACCGGCTTATGATCCAATGTTATAAGGATAGGAAGACTTGAAATTGGCGGAAAGGGGGTGGGAGCTTAAACCGCAAACTAATTAATTACTCCGTTAATATGCATAATTGACAGAGGTTCTTCAGCCAGAACACTACTTGATCTCTGTTCTATAACACAGTTTATTTTTTTCAGACCTTTTACTCTCCCTTTAAGGGTTCTGGAGATAGTAATAAAAAGTACAATAAGAATTATATAATAGAGTGAACCGTGACGTCAGCCTTGCCACACTATTTATATTTTTAACTATACAGGTGGCTGTAGTTGCAATAAGATCCAGCCACGACAAAATCCAATTATTTTTTAAAAAAGCTCAATGGTAAAAATTTACAAAATAGGCTTTTACGTTTCGAAATGCCTGGATGAAATACTAGAGAATGTGAAAAGTTGTGTAGTTTTCGACTGACTTATTAGTTTTGTAAACACTGGAAAACAAACTTATATTCCGATGACGTCAACAACTTGGTTTAACGAGCGGGCATGGCTAAATGTGACAATTTTTAACAATTACTTACAGATCAACCAGTGCACAAACCACAAGCAGGGCACTAAGAAGAGCTGGTGTAAAATACATTTTTAGAGGCACTCGCACGTTCATAGATTCTTCATCAAGGAGACAGTACAGTTTTTCATACGTGCAAATTATCCGTACTAACAAGCTATCACCGCACACATTCAAGAGACGGCAAAAAAGGTATAAATGGAAGTAATCCTAATGTAAAACTTTAAAAAGTATCCTAATTTAATTGACCTGCACAGACACAATCTTTCTTATCACATACGCCTCTCGAAATTATTTTATCATCTTTATTATAAGGCTAAACAAATCTAAACAATTAACAACAGAACAACATTGCGATTCGTAAGTCAAAATCAAGGTAACACTTATTCGGCTCGTATGTTTTATCTTTTATGGGATACTTTTTGCTCTCAATCGGAATCTCAGGGTATACAATTGATTTTCTTCCATTTAATGACTCAAATAATAAGAACTTCATCTAAATAACATTATTAAATTAAATCGGTATTTAGTTATACTCAACCTTTTATCTGCCCAACGTAAAGAACCTAAATCCAAGGATGTCTTTCTTGTCTTTCTTTTTGGTAAAGCAATAGATAACTGCGCTACACATTGATAATGCGAGGAATCTGATAAGCTGACCCAGGGAGTTTACATTACAATACTTTTTTCTTAACCCATAATTTAAAAAAAAACTGTAAGGAAGGCACTACGTGCAATTTTTCTTTGAATATAAAACATTCCAGTATTATTTGCAGTATTATTGCACGCAGTTTTGTTTCGATCAAAGCTATTTTATGCTACGCAAATGGCTATAAACAAGCGATCAAACACGATGACTACTGCTACGCCAGATAAATGCTTCAAATTCCTAATTAATTTAAAATAGCCTTGCTAATGAAGGTCAAGTGTAAAAATTTCCCCTTGGATAATTCGATCCCCGATCCTTCATAGATTACACGAACATGCAATACCAATACTAAATGATAACGTTTTAATTTATAGATAACATATTAAATTTCTCCTTTACATTATAGTGTAATTTTAAGTTGGTATTTTATTTTCGTAATATAATACTGAAGCAAACGGCGTACACCGCTTTGCGTAAAGCTAAGTCGTAGAATATAATTCTTATTTGCGAATAATCATCAGGTACGAGAAAAAACAACAACAAAGAAACAGGTAAATATACCAGGTGAGCGAGTTCCTGAAAGATCCAAACACGAATATAACTGAACCAACGGCAAAAAACACTGAATTTAGTGAGGTCCACACTGATGGTGCAGATGTATCCCGTATTCCACTTCTGGGTTGATCCATGTTGACCTCGTACGCTTATGAAGACAACCTATTATGGACCCGTACAACGCGATGGAAGTTCCGTCAAGACAGTGCATCTGTCTTCTATACCGCTTCTCTGCACTTAGCTAGAACCGCTGGACCGGTTTACAGCCTGTTGCAAGCCGCGGATTGGATCAAATCTTAGTCAACTTTCGAAGGAGAGGTGCCTGCTTTTGCAGGAGAAACAAACTTGTGCTAATCATGATAGAACTCGTGGGAATCCACTTATGAATCCTCAGTTTATTACTCACCTTCGTGATGAATATCAGCTGTCGACTTATGAGCTGATTATTTAAAAAATAATCGGAGAATCAGGTCCAACTTTTTCGTACGGGTGTTTCCATGCGTCCCAAATCGTTGCTGGATTTGTATATCTTGCTTGCAGATTTTATGCCCATGAATTTGCTGATATAGATACAAAATGAAGTCACTTCATCCATCCATCCTTTCAATGAAGTACAACAATTTTACGGAGGTTTAAATTTTATAGGATATATCTTGCACTCCAAGTCGTGTACTTTGTCTTTACAGATAAATCTGGTGCTTTCATAATAAAAGTATACGTATTACATAGTTAAGTGGTAATCCACGTATCGTACAGAATTTTACAATAATTAATTTATCGTATTACATAAATCTTCCATTAAAGGCTCATATAGCATGGTTGTTCGAAGCTGTTGGAACCGACTATCTCCAGTACTGCGCTGTACGTAGCAGCTATTCCTCCCACAATTCCCACAACTATAGCTTCCCACAAGAAAATTCTCTCGTGTAGGGAAATGACACTATATGTACAGTTATTATGTTTAGCGTGTAACTTTTTCGACGAATATCCTACCTGGTTTTTCCCGTTGGTTCCATCATGCCAACAAGTCGCATATAGAACAAAGGAGGCAAGATAAATGTTAAAAGTGAGACGGTTGATCCGCCCACAAAATCAAGGACTTTCCCAAAACTGGGAACTGATTCTGCGATAAACAGTGCTACTAGAAGTAATGTCGTCCGTACCGCGCAACGCTTCCAATTGAAATCTACTCGAAATGTACATTACATTGCATTTCAATTTTCGTATAGGATTACTGTTTGGAACGTTAAGAGCCTCTTCAAGTTCTTGGTAAATAGGATTTGATACCAGAAGAAATGCGAAGAAAACATGCAAGGCAATTAAGACTTGAGCAATAGTTTTCGGTGCTCCGTTGGAGACAGAATCTAATATGTTAGGCTGTACATCGCCACCGTAAACGATATAGCCGGTGAAAGCGACGGGAATAAATAAAAAAGCGAGTCCTATAATACTTGTTATTAAAAAAACTACCGTAAGTTTATAAAGTTACCTATAAATCCATATGTTACGCTTTTAATAAACTTTCCTTTATCTTTCATGTCATTCTGAATAGTAGGAAATGCCGATGCTCCCCCAAAGGAAAAGAGAATTGCTCCGAAGGACAAGAAGAAAGAACGAGGGGTAGGGCTTGGGAATGTTGGATCAACGTTTGGACTGTCTATAGCCGCTTGGACTAAAATTAGAACACAGGCCACTGCGGTGGTGAGTAAAGCGGCTAATCCTGCCCACCTGAGGATATAATATAAATTTGCTTTACAACTAACACGTAGGTCTTACCAAAACTCTTTTGGTGTTCCAAACCAAGTTAGAGGACATAATGCAATCGCCACAATAACCTCCCAGAGGCACGTATCTAACTGTGGGGTGATCTCCTTCAGTAAATCGGCCATTGTCGTGGAGCACAATATGAGGAAAACTACCGAAACGCCAAACAAACTAATATTGTTTGCTATTGAGACAAGTATCCTAAACAGACGAGAATTAGGTTAAAAATATAATTGCATTATCTCTATAACCTTCCCGGCTTTCCATAGGCATGGTACCCAATCGCGGCATAAGGGGAACGGACCCCGTGGCGATATTCCGGGAACCTGTCCTCAATTATGACCCAACAGGCTGCTAAGCGGGTACCCAAATAACCCGAAGAGGCACAGAACACAGCGATTAATCCCAACCCAATCCACCCTAAAATTGGTCATATAAGCTTGGTAAAAATCGGATAATTTGTAGTCGACAGAAAAGGAAAGGTAATAAAGTATTTCTTACCGGATTCCGCAACAGCACCCGGTAATGCTAATACACCACTTCCTGCCATATTAGCCATAACAAAAACGGAAGCTGTTATTGTAGAGAGCCCATCACTTAAAGATTTCGTAGTTCCTTGTGATATTGTATCCATTCTTTCATAAATTCGTATACTTGTGTAACTGTAAGCACTGATTCATTTAGAAACCTAACTGAAAGCATCCTTGTAGTTTTATATCTTTTGTTCCTCTTATCTTGTGTCTTCTACGTCTTCATATACACATATATATATCTTATCAGCTATACATTAAGGTGGCACTTCATTCAATCGTATTCATGGTGAGTATCAAAACTAGACATACCAAAAAAAAGATAAAAAGTACATTCTTAAATAAAAATATCTTATGCTGCAACCGGAAAAACTGAGGCGAAATTTTTTCAAGATATTAGGTATCACTATAACTTTCCTGGTGCGAGAAATTCATCCGTCATCCACGTTCAATATACAGTCACACCCTATATCAGTGTTGCCTCTTAATAATTATGTAATTCATTACTGCGCGGGGAAGGGTTAATTTGCGGAAGTTCGTGGGAAAAGGGACATAATACTGTAGAGCCTACGAGAAGTGGTAGCAAAGTAGTGGTAGCAAATATCTTAGGAAACTAAAAAAATAGATAGTGCGAGCATCATATCCTGTTATCTGAGCACTTACGGAAGTCGAAGTTACATCAGCTCAGAAAGAGTATAACTTGACCTGTCATGGTCACATATTATTCTTGAACTATGGACACTATAAGTTAGTAAACAAACACTTCTGCTAGTGTTACTTTAAAGAGCAGCGAATTTTTTTTTAAAGAAAGAACTCTTTTTGGGAAAATCCTTATCGATATCCAGTACCCGGCTACTGTACTAGCTGGAGTTAAACTGACAAACGTCAACTACCGAATACATACTTAAAGAGAAACATTTAAACCAAATTATGATGCAATAAAATGTTGGAATCAATTTGTTAGAATAGGCATTGACGTCACCGTTGAGGTACACCGATAGGTCTGAAAGCCCTGAATGAGCAAAATCCTCCGAGAATCAAATATCAAGTGTTACAAAAATACCAAAGCAGGATCCGAAAGTAGTTAGTTTCAATGTACATTTAAAAGCCACAATTTCTTAGTCGCATAGTAATTTTTAATTCGGTAAAAGGTCAACGGTTTCTTACGTGACTTAGTTGTCCTGATGCGTAATTCCTACATAAATCATAATCTCTCTGTTATACTAGGTAGGAATATTTGTCTCAATACTACGTTACAAGAGAATAGTGCTTAGTTTATAAGAGATTAGTGCTTTACAGACACACAAATGTGTAGTTTCCCTTTAAGGAATTAAACAAATTGCTTTTTCGGGAAAGAACAAAATGTTTGACTGTCCCTCGGTTGCCTTTGTCCTCTAAATGAAAACTGTTCGCCAGAAGACCTCTTTCATCATAGTACAGCTGTCGTTCATTATGGAAAAAAAGAATATACTTCATTGACATTACGATGACGGTTTAAAACAATAACGGCGAGCATTCTGAACTCTTGCTCTAACGCGTGTATTGGCCTGGTACACTTTGGTCACAGCTGACAGTTCAGGCTGCCAATTGGGCAGGTGCAGCTGGAGCAGGCAAATCTTGCGCTTTGGCTACAGCCTTCGCCTCATCAGCAACTTGTGTTTCATCCTTGGGTTCCAAGATCGAGACGTGATCGGGAAGAGGCCGTTTTGGTCCGATCTTGTTGTTGGGATCCCACGGCAACATGATCTTAACTTTGATACCCAGCACACCTTGTCGCAGCAATACGTGGCGAACAGCGGCATCAACGTAGATGTTGGTAGGTTCTCCACTGTGGATCATGAGGCCATCTACGAATTTCATGGACTTCGCACGCTGACCACGCAGTTTACCAGACACCACAACTTCGCAACCTTTGGCGCCACTTTCCATAATGAAACGCAAGACTCCGTAGCATGCCCTATAAAATAAAAGAATTAGAAATGTAATGCCTATTGCTATTCCAATGCAATTCGTTCGTTCCATTCGTTCCAAAACAAGGTCTGTTACGTTTCTAAAATTAGATTAATACTTGAACTTTGGGTATTTAGGGATATCTAGAAAAATGTGGGAGCTTTTCAGCAAAAGAATACCAACTAACTTTTTGCCATAAATTGTTTACCTTCTTACAGCGAGACCACCAATGAGCTTGTATCTCAACGATTCAGCTTGGGCAATGGCACACAAGCCACGGGTAGCCACCTTTTCGGCATACAATTCTACTGCCCCTTCAGCGAAACCAAAACGCTTTTGAACCACGGATGTGAGCTCACGGATTCTTCGGCCTTTCTCTCCCAAGACGTTCTGGGTACGTGTAGCTAGAATAATGATTTCCGTTCGGGTGGGTGCAAGACGCACTTCAACTCCAGAGTAACCATCCTCGGCTAATTCTTTCGTGAGAAAAGAATTCAGCTCAGCCTTGAAAACACCACCTGAAACGAACTAACAGGAAAGGAAAATTGATTATACACACGTTTTACCAATAACAAAAGAATATTTGCAGTAGTGGGACAGTAATTGTAAAATCATAAGCCTACGAGAACTTTGAACCACACTCAACTACAGTATTTAAGCGATGGAAGTGCAGCTGTTCGTTTTTTGGTCTTGTCAACAAACTCAGCTCCCAACTTCTTCGTGGAAACATATTTCCTTCAATGTCTCTTCTAAAATTGATTGCTTTCTAGGATTATTATACTCCACATCTGGGAGAAACACGCTTTCAGGTGGCAAATTTCACTTCCAGTCACTGCTGTGGAAGTGTTTTCGAAACACTTCCACAGCAGTATTATGGCTGTGTCAAGGAAAACTTTTCCTTCATAACAGATCAACCCCCATGTGTGGCCAACACAATTACAAGAGAACAAGCAAGTTTCACTTTTACCTAAGAAAATACATTACTAGGATACTCTAAGATGCACACACATGCACTGGTTTTCATAACAGATACACCAGCTTTAAGTTAATTTAGTAAAGAAGCAACACATGGTAATCAGGAAATATCACAGCAATCCTAACACCTAGGCCTACATAATCTACGAAGTGTAATTAAGTTCATAATAATACAAAAAAACTGAATTATACCTTTCGCTTCTTCGATATTTGTGTTGCCATATTTTAAAACGATATACACACAATCCCAATGTCGGCAATGGGTAAACGTCAAAAGAAAGACCCAGCGTAGAGCAAGAAAGATATTGCAGGGGGGAATGTGCTAGCTCAGTTCGTAGTTGTTCTTTGAACTACAAAAGCGCCATCTATGGTCAGATGGGCAATAAAGCAAATGGTTCCGTTTCTCGATGGCGTAACTAAATGCGTAATCTTTACTAATCACTAAATGTTGCGGATTACCATTGCAAGTAATTCGAAGAAATAAATATCATAATCCAACATTCAAGGGCATCCCTACCGTTATATATACGAGAGATGAAACGTTTATGACTTGATACGATTTTCGAAACTGTGAGCGTCTAGGCAAGACAACTTTATATTTGGTGCTTTATATTTGGAACGATTTGGACCATTTGGCGTAAGAGGCGCTGTGTATATTTCAGGAAGTTATGTGGGGAAAATAAAGAGTGAACGTTCTCGACGAAACTAGGGTCTTCTTTGACTACGCCTTTTTTGGTCAAAGGACTAGAAGCACTGGACTGTCATCTGCCGCGAGAGCTTGCGTGTTATAGCAAATCATTTTTGGAATATTAGCTACAATTTCTATAAAGTTTCGAAGATATTGGCGTAATTATGGTAAGCACTTCTCATTCTAAAACATGGTCCCCAAAAACTACCCCGAACGTGACCGGTGTGGTTTTTGGGGGTCCTTTTTGTTCACACGTGATGTAGTAATGTGTGTTCTAGAATTCTGTATAGTTTTTTCTTTGTTTAAGTTTTAAATCATTAAGTAAACTAGTAAGATTTTCATTTTTGCATTTTTTTAGGGTTTTATAACTGCTTGGCAGTGTATTATTAGGGTATTGTAGTAGAAACATAATTGATTTGTCGTAAAATTAAACCGGCCTGCCAGTACCATCAAACATGCTCTCCAGTAGCTTGTTCCACTGGCTGCACTGGTGCAATATTTTTGGCACTCTGCACAGTGTCAGTGTGAAAGCGTATCCATGTTTGACACACTTGAGTGCCAAAAATATTGCACTAGTGCAGCCAGTGGAACTAGCTATAATAGTGAAATACGGTTCCTGTTTGTTCCGTCAAAAATAGTTCAAGCCGTTTTTTAGAATATTTAATTTAAAATATATACTAGTTCTTGTATTAGAAGGTTAAAGAAATCCAGTTGACCCCCTTTTTTAGTTTACTTTGTGTAAGTTGGCTCAGGAGATTGCAACTGTTTCACAAAATTAATTAATTAATAATGAATAGTAACGGGTTTATAATGACCAGTTTAAAAATGTCTATTTTGTTTAACTGTGAAATTTCAGGTTTCGTTGCAGCATGTTCGGATTTTGAAGAATGAAGCAGAAGAAGAAAGAGCCGAAACGGCTCGTCTGTCAAGCTTCGTAGGCGCAATAGCTATTGGTGAGCTTGTCAAAAGCACCCTAGGGCCTAAAGGGATGGATAAAATTTTGGTTGGAATGGGTAGGAATGAAGGACAGGTAAGAACTCGCCTATAATTTTTTTATGTTCTATTGAACATAAAAGAAAAAAATCGCCGTATTGATACTAATTCTTCACTTTCTCGCTAAAGATTCAAGTTACCAACGACGGAGCTACTATACTGAAAGCCATTGGAGTTGATAATCCTGCAGCTAAAGTGCTAGTTGATATGTCCAAGGTGCAGGATGATGAAGTAGGAGACGGTACAACGTCTGTTACTGTATTAGGTAAAATGTCTAACGTGGAGGAGCCTCATTTACAGTTTATTTCTTTTATAGCTTGTGAACTCCTGAAGGAAGCTGAGAAACTTATTGACATGAAATTCCATCCCCAAACAATAATCGCTGGTTGGCGCAAAGCTAGCTTAGCTGCTAAAGAGGCTATAACTAAAGCAGCAGAAGATCATAGGTAAGATACGCAATTGTAAAATTTTCGTAATAGTCTACTACAAAATTATTTTATCGATTTTAGCAATAACGCAGAACAGTTCCGAGAGGATTTGTTCAATATAGCCCGCACAACCTTGAGTTCCAAAATTCTTTCTCAGCATAAAGACTTCTTTTCCAATATGGCTGTTGAAGCTGTACTTCGTCTTAAAGGTTCTGGTAACCTTCAAGCCATCCAGATTATTAAGAAGCAAGGGGCTACATTACTGGATTCATTTCTCGATAGCGGTAGATACATTTATTAGTTTTCTATTCCTTTACTCTCTCAATTTCTAGGGTTTCTATTGGATAAGAAGGCCGGACTCAATCAGCCCAAACGCATTGAAAATGCTCGTATTTTGATAGCTAACACGCCTATGGATACCGACAAAATCAAAGTTTTTGGATCTCGCATTAAAGTGGATTCCGTTGGGAAAGTAGCTGAGTTAGAACTAGCCGAGAAGGAAAAAATGAAAGAGAAAGTGGAGCTTATTTTGCGACACAATATCAATGTGTTCATAAACAGGTATTTACTTATTTTGTTAACCAAGCCGGGTTTGACATTTGAATGATCATAGGCAATTGATCTATAATTACCCTGAGCAGCTGTTTGCCGATGCTGGAGTCATGGCAATCGAACATGCCGATTTTGATGGAATCGAGCGCTTGGCTTTGGTTACAGGCGGAGAGATTGTGTCAACGTTTGGTAAACCCGAGCTTGTACGTTTGGGAACATGTGACCTTATCGAAGAGGTAAACTGTCTTTGTAGAGGCAAAGTTTTATTTTTCGTTGTTGTAGCTAAAAAATGTATAGTCAAAACCAATTTTTTTATTATGCTGCATAAGTTTTAACAAATTTAAATTCTACATGGCATCACTATTTCTCTTATAGGTAATGATTGGAGAAGACAAGCTGCTTCGCTTTTCAGGTGTTCCGTTGGGTGAAGCCTGCACACTCGTTTTGAGAGGTGCTACCCAGCAGATTCTGGATGAAGCTGAACGCTCCCTACATGACGCTTTATGCGTCCTATCGTCTACTGTAAAAGAACCACGTACAGTTTATGGCGGAGGTAAACAAATTTTGCATGAAATTTAGATATAGCTGTAGAACTAGAAGCTGGAAGCTTTTTCTTTATATATATATTTTCGCTCCTTTAATAGTGTACTTTGCTTGAAATACTAAGATTGCTGAAAGAGATACTAAGATTCTTGCTAGTCAATGTCTTAGCAATTTTAACATTTTGACATTTATTGTTCGATTTATCAAGGCGAAGACAATCTCGAAGCAAACAGTTGACGTTTCCATTGATCTCTAGGTTGCAGCGAGATGCTAATGGCAAATGCCGTCTATAACGCTGCTGCGCAAACCCCCGGCAAAGAAGCTATAGCCATGGAGGCTTTTGCTCGTGCACTTCAACAGTTGCCAACTATTATTGCAGATAATGCAGGATTTGATGCTATTCAGCTTGTTGTTGAACTGAGAGCGGCACATGCAAAGGGCAATCACACCGCCGGACTAGGTAATTTTGGTTAGGTAACTCATATGAGTAATAACAAGGCTTTTAGACATGGAAAACGGTAAAACGGGAGACATGGCAAAGTTGGGTATTACTGAATCCTTCATGGTCAAGCGGCAAGTACTTCTGTCGGCTGCTGAGGCTGCGGAGATGATCGTACGTGTGGATGACATTATAAAAGCTGCTCCTCGGAAACGACAAGTAGATAGGAGTCACTGCTAAACTTTTGTAAAAGCATGACGCCTAATGGCAAGCTGCGTCGTGCCCCTTCTTTCTTAACTGCGTTGCTTTTGACATCTTTAATCGCAAATACACTCGATTCACGCTACTAGTTTGTTTTACTTTTTTTTTTATTCGCGACGTGACAGTTTGCACATTCACCAGATTGGCCACATCTATCCGCGTCAGGCCAACAAGTTCGCTTAAACGACAATTCTGTTTATGAGCATAACTGATTATAAACAAACTAATTTTTTCTTATTTATTTCAGTTGTTAAGGGGAATTAAAACATTTATTAATTTCACAAATTTGTTCGTAGTAGCCTATAGGGAGTATTTTGGTATTAGAAAAGCCTTTGTAACTACTTTATTGATACCGAAATGTGTAAACACAAATATTTGCGCTTAATTCGTATACTTAATGTTAAGTGTCAATTCTGATTCGGCTTGGCTTTTTCATATCCACTGGAACCTCATCGTTGCTTCATGATTAAAAGCAGCGCGCAAAATCCGCATGAAATTCAAACCTTGATTTTTATCTGCGGGTTTAGCCTGCAGAGGGCCCAAACCCGCAATTGTGAGGGTATCCTGATTCTCAGTCCGGCGTGTTGGTTTGAACCCTGTCTTACAATAACAAAATACACTAAGGCAGGATATTGTTTACGGAAAATGCTCAGTTTTATTTTATTTGCAGCTGTATTCTGTTACATTTAAATTGTAAGATCTAGAAAACTAACCAAGAAAGTTCAAAAAGATGGAGACCGGCAAACATAGCGAGCTAAATGCTTCCTTAAAAGAAAAAGCCAACGAAGCTTATAAAGGGAAACATAATAAATGTGCTGTTTGCGAGTCCCGTACAGAGTTATCGAAGGCGTCTTGTCTGGCATGTCGCTATTTTTCGTTACCATCGAGAGCTGGTAAGCAATGGAAGCTATGCTCACTATGTGTAAGGCAATCCAGCGCATATGAAGACGTGAGTTCGCACTTTAATATAGTACACTCTCGCAACTTGTCTAATTGATTTATCTTTTGTTTTTCCTGCAATTTTCGCAATCGTAAAGGTGCTCGTTAATATGGTAAAGGAAAAGAAGGCTCTATCCACTGCTTCCATACCTCCAGACAGGGCGACCGTTCTGTTGTCTGATTCCGACGATGAAATGAGTGATGCCAATAAAGCAGAAGATTTGTGTACATTTTAATTAAATTTATTTATTTTGAAAATACTAATCTTTCAAATCATACAGGTGGTAAGGAAGTCGTAACAGTAGAGGAAGATTTAGAAAATATTATTGCAGAAAGCTTGATGAAGTTTGACTTCATGGGGCAGTTAAGTGCGTATGAAAAGAAATCTGATGATACTTGGGTATCTATAGAAGGTAAATTGTTTGCACTTCTCTAAATATGCTAAAAATGCTTTCTTTTAGCTGCAATTCCGTTCTTGGAAACTGACTTGCGCGATCTCGAAAGAAACGTGGATAAACTGAGGACACTGTACTACTCACGACCTACCTATCATTTCGAGGTATATTAATCCTTTCGGCTACATTCTTGTGGCAAGCTAAGCATTTTTTCCTTTTTTTAGCATCTGCCTGCGCTCGACATACCAGATACCTTCCAGGCACTACATGTAAATGGTTCTGAAAACCTTAACGCCACAATTTTACCAGGCTCAAGCAAATCTGAATTTAATAGTAGCACACCGAAAGACGAAATTGGAGAAGTAAGAGGAGGCGCAGCAATACCTTCTGTAGTCTGTTACAGTGCTGTTGCATTAATCTACTTTTATTCACAATTAGGTAGTATAATTTACATTTGCCTTTTAGATTGTAGCTTTGGCGGCAAAGGAACAGAGACAGCTACCACCTTTACCTCCTTTGGGAGCATTAGTTAGACCGTTATTGCAGAAAGATGCCATGGCCTATGTTAAGCGCAATAGGAGTAACGCACTTCTGTACCCTTGGCTGAAAGCTCGTGTTTTAGGCCATGAAAAGAATAGTCATGACGAGGTACAATTCCTTGTAACTATAAAGTTCCGAATTGAGTATTTCTGTATTTAGACTGTATACAAGATACGCTTTAGCGATGGAAAAACACGGACTGTGGGTAGTAAATATGTGGCCTACTCAATTTGTTCAACGGTCCAGTATCCCGTTGGTACTCGCATTATTGCTCAGTACATAGACGAAGATGATACCGATCTGAAAAGATCCAAAAATTTTCCATTTTACGCTGGCATTATTGCTGAGCCTCCCAAACTCATCAACAGCTATCGGTACCAGTTCATTTTCTCTTTGTGTCTTTGAAACTTTATTGTTAATGTAAGTATGACGACAGATATCTCATCTTTTTCGATGACGGCTATGCTCAATACGCGTACCATGAGCAAATCCTGCTAGTTCACCAACAGTCCGAGAATGTTGCTTATGACATTCATGAGGACACCCGTAGCTTCGTTGCTGGTTACTTATCGAAATATCCTGAACGAGCAATGGTGAAACTACAGAAAGGGCAGCCAGTTAAGACCGAGTGGAACGGTAATTAATGAAAATAATGGTAATATAATAATGGCAAAATTGATTTCCTAATGTAGGTCAGTGGTGGTACGGGCGTGTAACAGACCTTGATGCCTCTTTGGTTAAAATTTATTTTGATGCTGACAGAAGGGATGAATGGATTTACCGTGGTTCAACACGTCTAGGCCCATTGTACGTCGCAATGCATAACGCAGAAACTCGGAAACACCAAGGGTTCCAAAGAGCGCGTCATGACGTTTCAGCTGCTGCCCACACCAAGAAAGTTAGTCCATAAAATCGAATAGAAGGAAAGAGAACAAAAGCTTACTATTTTTATGTACAATTTCTAGCAGCGAAATACTCCGTACGTTGAGTATACCCGAGCACAGGACAATGATCAGGAAGAAGCTACCAGTAACAGTTCTTATTCCCTTATATCCCTATATATATATATTATTTTTGTTTTCAGAATGGCGGGTTACTGTCCCAACTAGTCGTGCCGTAGCCAGAAAAAGTACATCGAAGAAAAGCGTTGAATTATTTGAGGACAAAAGCAGAGACTTGCGAAGACTTCTTGAACACAAAGGATTCCTTAAAGTTGTTTTTGTTGACCAACAACAGTTCCTAAAACTTATTTTATGTAGGATAATCACAATCCCACTTGCAAGCCTATTGTTTACAAACCCCACGAATGCGGACCGATTTGCAATGCCGATCAAGTGTTCGTCCCAGAGAAGTTTTATGGTCAGAATCCCCTTTCTATTCCGATGTTATGCGGTTGGGCACGGTACCAAATTATTTAGTAGTATTGGCAAAGCGTTTATCCGCTCGTTTTATTTTGAATTTAGAGAACTGGTTAAGCAGAATTCGTTGTCTAAGCAAATTGTCGTGTATCGTGCTCCGTGTGGAAAGCGCCTAAGGTCAATTAGGGAAGTCCACCGGTATTTGCGCTTGGTCGGCTCCAACATGGGTGTTGACTTATTTTGTTTCGAAGATTGGATTCGCTGTTTTGCTCAATTTGTTCCCGAGAAAGTGAAGATCTCCATAGAGGTACGTTACGTATTCTTTAGTGCGCAGTAATCTAATTCATCTGATACGGATGCTACTGACAGGATATTTCGTTCAAGAAAGAAAATGTTCCCGTTTCTTGTGTTAATTGTTTGGATGATTCAAAACCTGAATATATCGATTACTGTACTCAGCGGAAGCCAAGCAACAAAGTAAAGCTGACTCTAGATGAGGATTTCTTGGTCTGTTGTGACTGCACAGATAATTGCCAAGTAGGAGATTGAAGCTGTCTTTTAAAAGACAAAAATTGCTAATTAATTCAGTAACCTCTCTGATGTAGAACAAAGAAAAGTGCGCTTGTTGGAAGCTTACTATTCAGAACTCTGCACGGGAAAATTCGGGTAAACCCAATCCAGATGTCGGTTACAACCATCGTCGTCTACCTAGTGTGGTTATGACCGGAATTTATGAGTGTAACTCAAGGTGGGTATGCCAAACCTTAGATATTGCTGTATTAAACTATGTCTTAAGGTGTTCTTGCAAGAAGACGTGTTTAAATCGCGTTGTTCAGCACCCCATGAGCTTATTGCTGCAAGTTTTCAAAACCGAAAAACGCGGATGGGGAATTCGCTGCTTAAATGACATTCCCAAAGGCGGCTTTATTTGCATTTATGCTGGAAATCTGTTGACTGAACAGGAGGCTAATGAGGTAGAGGAAGTATTTAAAGGAACAGATTAATCCAATGATGTAATTTTTTTGTGTTCTTTAGAGAGGTCAACGTGGTGATGAATATTTTGCTGATTTGGACCATATTGAAGTACAAGAAAGCCTCAAAGAAGGTTATGAAGACGAAGCACCTGCCTTGTCAGATAATGGTAATATCTCAGATCCCTCCCAGTAGAAAAAGTTTTGAAACTATATTGTTATTTTTTTTCATTTTTTCCCCATAAATTTTAAGAATCCGGAATCTCAGAAAGTGACGATGGTTTGTTGGCGGGACCTTCGGAGAGGAGCTCGGATACGGAATTTTGCCCTAGTCCTTCCGACTTGGGGAAGAATACCCGTATGAGCGACATTGCTGTAAATAGAGCTGCGCGTGATGTGAATAGCAAGTTTAAGAGGAAGACGGCGGTTGAAGGTAAATTATAACTTATTCGTTAAAGGGTTTGAAAACTCAGCATTTCCTGGGTAAGTCGAATCAGAAGTTTTGAAGTAGAAACCATATAGTGCTAAAAAGAAAAAAATGATTCTTATAAAAAACACATGTACTGGATTTCCTTTTCCCGTCAACAAAGAAGCTTACGCAAAGCAAAGTAGGAAATATGCAAAGATACAAAGTAGGAAAGCGGCTATTTTAATTTTTTGATTTATCATGAAGCTCTCCAAGACATAACATATTCATTACGCTACGACTAACTTTTAAGTCTCACCCTACTCTGCTATATTGAAGATAGACGTAGATTTTCTTATTAAGACTTTTACTTGAACTGCATAGTTGTGGTAACTAGATGGTGGCTTATTTCTTGTTTTCACACCGATGCTATTTAATATTAATTACTATATGATTTGTAGGCCAGAGTGCTGGTCCAGTCAGCAACCCTTTGGAAGATAAAGTACCATTCAGGTCTTTGCGAGAATTCTATGGAGAGAATGAGCAATGTTATGTCATGGACGCGAAATTGGCGGGCAATATTGGTCGTTACCTCAACGTAAGCTGATTTTAATGTTTTAGTTTATTTTGTATACCGTTTTTAACGTGTACTTCTTCCTAAATTCCTAATTGCTTTTAGCATTCCTGTTCGCCGAACGTTTTCGTACAAAACGTATTCGTGGATACCCATGATCTACGTTTTCCATGGGTTGCTTTTTTTGCCAAAATCTTTGTTCGTGCTGGGACGGAGCTTACGTGGGATTATGCCTACGAAGTCGGAAGTGTACCAGACAAAGTTATGTACTGTTCGTGTGGCTCAACTGTCTGTAAAGGTCGTTTGCTATAAGCGGCTTAGTTTTCTTTCACCTCTCCTTAGGATCACAGCATTTTGAGTGTCTGGAAAAAAATTTTGTGTAGTGTTAAATGAAACGCGTTTATTGACACAATGGTACTTTCAATTAGAAATAGGGTATAAAAAGCAGAAGCTAACGACATGATTGGAAAATTTTGTGTAATAAGAAATATGGATTAATAGCAGTTTCGAAAGACTAGGTCGCCACTTTTTGCTGAAAAATTATTTCTTATTTTTGAAGGATAGGGTTAATGTGAAACTAAACTTTTGGATATCGTTTCAGCACGAAACTTACTGCAGTAACGCCTTAATCTCATCTTTTTCAGCAGCTTCAAAATAGCTTTTTCCATCAGGAGCCGTGCCATTTTTTGAAGCACCCTGTGAAGTATATGTTAAATGAGTTTCTGACTAAATCTCAAGAACTTACCTTGCTTAAAAGCAATCTAACACAATTCGTGTGGCCCTCCCAAATAGCAGCCAAAATCGCAGTTATGCCGTGTGTATCTGTTGCCTAAAAATTAATTGGTACACATTTATGCAAAAGTCTTCGATTACAACTGAACTTACGTTTGGATTGGCTCCTTTTTCAAGTAAATAACTTAGAATCATCTCCTGACCATAATCAGCAGCATAGACGAGGGGTGGACGCCCGTCAATTTGCTTATTTATATCTATCCCCTTTAAAACAACAAAGATGGCACGCTATAAATATAAAAACTAATTTTAATTTCAATGTGAAAAATGCATGAGCAATAGGCCGATACTCAGCAATAAGCAACAGAAAAATAATTCATACTATAAATTATGTTTCTGCAATTGTGCAATTGGCTATATGAATCGCTCACAGCCAATTGCACACACTGTAACTGTAAGTTAAGTACGCATTTTTTCAAGAGTTACCTTTCCTTCAACGTCTTTTTTTACCAAGTCCAACTCGCCGTTTTTAATATCCCATACGAGGTCGCTCATTGTAGCTTTAATCCCAACAAGTCCCTTAAATTTTAATTGGTGCTTTGTTTACTGCCTCTTGAGAGAGAAAGACAGAGAGCTGAGCGCGTAGTAGGCGGAAGTCGCTGCGAAAGAGATGGCAGAAAGTAACGAGGACTCCCACACGCAACCTGCACCTAGTATTGCGAAACTTTCGTGACAGTATTGCCGCGTCATGTCATAGCTGTAGGGGGTATTAACTAGCCAAAACGTTTACGATTATTTTAAAACCATATTGCAAGTTAATTTAAATTAACGTCACGAAACTCAGCCCTAGATATCTGCCGCCATTTTTCTGGTTAGTTTTAAGCAATCTATATTTGATGGCGCTAGAAGCGAGCCTTTACCGCACTGAATTGTGGCCCTACAGAGGGTACCTTCTATTCCTGTTTGTTTGTTTGCCTTTCTGTTTACATCATGGACAGGTGACGTTCGAGGATATGTTAGGCGAAGAAAATTTCACTGCAACAAAATAGAAAGGACTTAGTGGTATCTTAACTTGAATCACAGTTTGGGTACTATATATTTTAAGTCTAAAAATAGTTTTGCGGAGATTTAGTGGTTATTTATTACCAAATTACTTTTATTTTGTAATAGGTGGCCGAATGCCGTTAACGTTTGAAAACAGGCCACCATGCCATCAAACTTGTCAAAAGCTTGCTCGTGGTGTATCCAAGTCTTTAAATTCCTGCCAGTAGTGTTTATTGTCACAGTTCTGGTATGGTCATATTATTCATATGTCATACTGCTATGCTTTTGTAAGTTATACTTATGGTACATCGTATTTTAACGGAATAATTATATTTAATAACACTTGATTTCTTTACAGTTGCTATAGACAATATTCCCCAAAGAATTCTATATCTTCTGATGTACCATGTGTTAGTAACTATGCTGGCATGGTCTTACTGGAAAACTATCTTTACGCCAATTGGCTTAGTACCAAAAAGGGTAGGGGCCAAATCTTAATTGTACGTACTGCAGTGTATCTTCTTTTATAGTTCCAGTTGTCTGTAGCAGATGTTGATAAGTTGGAAAGAGCAGAAACACAAGAGTCACAGAAACAGATTCTTGAACAACTAGCTGGAAATTTACCGGTCGTAACGCGGACCACTTTTGGAGGTTTTATCAATTATTCGCATTCGCAGTTTTTATTGTAATATCAATACTAATTAATCTACAGTCCGCTATTGTGAAAAATGCCTTCATATAAAACCAGATAGAGCACACCATTGTAGTGTGTGCGGCAGTTGCGTTCTAAAAATGGATCATCATTGTCCTTGGGTCAACAACTGTGTAGGCTTCTCCAACTACAAATTTTTTCTGCTTTTTCTGGGTTATGCCGTCGTTTATTGTCTTTTCGTTGCGGCGTCAACATTACCATACTTTATAAAGTTTTGGAAGGTAAAACTTGATCAAGTTGTGCTTTTCTAAGCTAACCTTTTTTTGTTACAGAATGAGTTGGATGGATTAACTGGAAGATTTCACGTTTTGTTTCTATTCTTTGTGGCTCTGATGTTCGCCATCAGTTTGGTGTCTTTGTTTGGCTACCATATCTTTTTGGTCTTGCGCAATAGAACAACTTTAGGTAAGCGGTTACTATAATCATGAATTTTCGCCTGTATCTATAAGTAATAAATTTGTAGAAGCATTTCGCGCGCCGTTGTTCCGAACCGGACCGGATAAGAATGGGTTTAGCTTAGGAAAGTACAATAACTTTCTGGAAGTGTTTGGGGATGACAAAAGATTCTGGTTTGTCCCCATATCTACAAGGTGAGTGATCTAGATGTGGAACGCCTTTATTGCACATTGCTTTTTTTGCTTATTTTCGTCACTTTTTTATTTATTTCATTTTTAAGCCTCATTTCTTTTTATTTTCTCCACCATTTGTATTACTTCCTTGACGAAATACTTTAGTCGAGGCGAAGGTTCCGCATTTCCTTGGCCGTCTGAGTTGTCTTCAGCAACAGTTCCTCCTACTTATGACTCAATGGGCATCACTCAGACCCCAACCCCAGCACTCAGTGCTGTTCCCATTTTAACCAGGTTAGACGAATCGGCATGGTTACCTTCCTAATTTACATTAGTCATCTTTTGGTTTGCGTTTCTCATTGCTTTCCTTTATTATTTTTTTTTCTAACGCTAGGATATTAAATAAACGCACGTTTTTGTTCTCCTGTGTTGCTTTTTGTTTCAGCCGGTCAGACTATTTTGCGTTTTCCGTACACCGTGTGTTGTTTCATTCACTGTAGTATGGGGGACGGAATTACTTTTCCTCAGCGTAATCTCGAAGAAGACAGGGATACGTTGCTTGGAGCTCAGCAGCGGTGGATGGAAGATGGTGGTGACAGTTCAGATAGAAGCGGAGATGCTCAAGCAGTTACTCCCGTGGAAGCAGCAACACAATTCGTACGACATTCTTCAGACAAAGGTACGGTGTAGTAGTAGTAATTCTGTCCAGAAATCAAAGCTACCGAACGGTGTACCATCAAGACGGAGAAATCGGACGAATCCTAGGTTACCTTAATATTTAGTTGTTCATTATGGCGTCGTTGTGTCCTTGAAACGCACACCGAAACTAATTTTACGAGTTCCCACCGAACCTTCTAGAAACGTCGGTAGCTTTTGTTTCGGATGGTGTAGTACTCTACATGAGTTATGAATCTGATTGGATCTATTTCGCTTATAACAGGAAGTGTCGCCCTAACAGTGGAACTGGTGTAATATTGTTTTGATATTCATTCAGTCTTTTTAAAATTAAACAGACAACACGGATAATGATTTTTTCCTTGTACACTTGTTTTGTTTGTCGTGTATACTTTAAAACATCTCTCTTCTAAAGACGTGTAAGATTAAGTTTGTTTTACATGTATTCCAGAATCAAACAAGTCTACTTCAGTCACTTTCCTTAATTTGCCGTGTTACAAACTGTCTAGGTAATGTCAAAACCAAAACCAAAAAAAAAAAAAAAATCAACCAGAAACAAGAGATCCGCTCAATGGACACCAAGCATCATCGTTATTTGTCGAATTAGGGTTGCAAATAGTGGTTATAAGTTGAGGACCCAGACGGCAAACCTTCACAATGCGTAAATCAACTCTCTGGAATGTAATGTCCGAGATGGGTCACATATAAGCTTCTTTTACACAAGAAAGTTACAAAACCGCAGACATGCGTGGGTTGTGTCCGATAACCCTATCGGAGCGAAGCCGACTTTAGGATGGGAACAGTGCAAGCCCTAATTTTGAGTAAGATGATTTGTATTTGATAAGTATTATTTTGGACTTGATAATTACGCTAAAGTCTTGTTCTTAGTCTGTGTCTTATAATCCGTGGAAAAAAGTATTTGGTCTTCTTACGTACTTCCAAAATGTCTTACGGACATGTCTACCCAGAGCTGCAACGAACGAGCTCGAAATTTCGCGAGCGACGAGCGAGTTCACTCGTTTCATTTTTTGGCGAGTACGACCGAATCTTTTTTTTCTTGTGGCGTCCTCTATGGGACCAACTTTAAACTATGTGAGAAAGTTTAATAAATAATGTAATTTAATAAACTTTCACACTCCACGTTTAATAATTTTTTACGAAAAAAACGAGCGATCTGCAGCTCTGTTTGTAACTAAATCGGGAGAATGTTTTGCGAGCGCGAGCCGCTCTTTTTTTAGAATTCCAAGCGAATGAGCGATTCGCTCGCGAAAATATGCGACGAGCGAAATAGTGAGCGTGCTCGAAAAAAACGAGCGATCTGCAGCTCTGTGTTTACCGGACAGTGGATTTGCTCAAATGTATAGGAAGAATCCGCAAGAATCGGTTTAGGAACTTCTCGGAACGGGCACTAGGGAGAAAGTTTAAACCTATGAACTAGGAAGGTAGGTACCGTTAGCGTAATGTCACTGCACCGGTTCGTTTGTTCGCGATTCATCTTCCTTGACTTCGTTCATCTTTTAGACCCACCAAAATACGCTACGTAAACAACCTATCCGAAAAGGGGAGTTTCCAGGCCCGTGTAGTCTGTGAATATTTTCTTTCTTGTTTGGTAGACGAATCTTCGGTATTTTTCGTACGTCGTTGGTATTTACATCAGTAGGTAAGCTGTTTTGTTTTCCTCTTGATATCTGACAAGCTAGAGTGAAAGGGGTTGTGCCGCATATCTTTAAGGGCCGCCATTCATGTGAACATTCGTCTTCGCTCTACCGTATAGTTAAAGGCACAATATTTTGTATAATAACTAATTTTGTTTTCAAATTCCTTCTGATTTATTCAGGCGTGATTCTGATTGTTTCTAAAAGCTAGTTAGTTTGAGGCTTTGATATGGTTGTCTTTTGCTTATAATTTGTGGTAATGCATTGTCCCACAAACAAACTGCGAAATTGGCATTCGGCCGCATCTTTGACTCGGGTATCTCTTTCAGTCACGGAGCTTATGAGCAAACAAGTTAGCAACGGTAGCTTTCCTAATGTACCTACTCAAAGACCATTTCTCTTGATACCTGTACGTACCTTTTCGTTTCGGTACTTCGCTTTTCTTGGTACGGTGTTACCTTTCATTTTGTACAGTACGTCTGTAAGTTTTGTCTTTATATATTCTTGGACTTATAATAGGAAGAAGTAAAACTAAAAGATTTGATCCGAATATGAACGGTTTCATCCTCAAAATTAGATTGAGAAACGAACTGTAAAGCATCCTAGGGAAAAGCCAGGATATAATCAATAAACTAGCCCTTGCGCCCATGCGACACCGGTAAACTGTTCGCCAACTTGAATTCCGAAATTTTTAAAAATGAAGAAAGCAAAGCAAGAAAGTTGTTATTTGTATCCTGAATTATAGGTGTAGTTGTATTATATTATTTCTTCATTCCAGGCAGCCTGATCTGTTAACCACTCCTACCATGCCTGCCGTTCGTGGCGATGGAATGCGCGGTTTAGCCGTTTTTATTTCGGACATACGAAACTGTAAGATCAATGATTACTTCTTGGATTTTTGCATTATATTAACGTGTTAATAGGCAAAAGCAAGGAGGCAGAAATCAAGCGCATTAATAAGGAATTGGCTAATATTCGCTCTAAGTTCAAAGGCGATAAGACGCTTGATGGTTACCAGAAGAAGAAATATGTTTGCAAGCTCCTTTTCATATTCTTACTCGGTCACGACATCGACTTTGGGCATATGGAAGCTGTCAACCTATTATCTTCCAACAAATACACGGAAAAGCAGATCGTAATTCTTGTAATGTAATCTAGGCTGTTATCCTTATTTGCGGTCCGTTTTTCCTAGGGTTACTTATTCATATCGGTCCTGGTGAACACCAATAGTGATCTAATTCGATTAATTGTACAAAGCATAAAAAACGACTTGGCCTCAAGGAATCCGGTGCACGTGAACTTGGCCTTGCAATGTATAGCCAATATTGGAAGCAAAGATATGGCAGAGACTTTTGGAACGGAAATTCCCAAATTGCTCGTTCTGGGGTAATTTTGCCAACATCTTCTTTTAAATTATGTGCAGAGAGCGAAGTTTTATTCGTAATTTAGGGATACTATTGATGTTGTGAAGCAGTCGGCTGCGCTTTGCCTGTTAAGACTGCTACGCACGTCGCCTGAAATCGTTCCTAGTGGCGAATGGACTTCACGTATCATTCATTTGTTGAATGATCAACATATGGGCGTGGTTACCGCAGCTGCTTCCCTAATTGAAGCATTAGTCAAGATGAATCCGGATGAATATAAGGGCTGCGTTAGTTTAGCCGTTTCACGTTTGAGTCGGGTTAGTCTTCAAAGTCTCTCGGCTATTATACTTCACATCCAGCTTAATACATTTTCTTTTTAGATTGTTACGTCAAGCTACACTGATTTACAGGACTATACATACTATTTTGTACCTGCTCCTTGGTTGTCGGTCAAACTTTTGAGATTGCTGCAGAACTATCCTCCCCCTGGTAAGCTATACATTTTAAGTTATAGAATAACGTTTCGATGTCGGCTTTTGTAGATGACCCTGGAGTCCGAGGCCGGTTGACGGAATGCTTGGAAACCATATTGAACAAAGCACAAGAACCGCCCAAGTCGAAAAAAGTACAGCACTCCAATGCCAAAAATGCCGTCTTATTTGAAGCTATCAGTCTTATCATCCATGCGGACAGGTAATTCCGTAGTTGATCTATGTAAATTAGAAAATTGTTAATGATTTTTTTTTTTAATTTAGTGATGCTAATTTGTTGGTGCGGGCGTGTAACCAGTTGGGCCAGTTTTTGTCTCACCGAGAGACTAACTTGCGTTATCTGGCGTTGGAGTCCATGTGCTTGCTAGCGACATCAGAGTTCTCGCATGAGGCAGTAAAGAAACATCAAGAGACTGTCATCAATGCATTAAAAGTAAGTTCACGTTAAAGATTCGAAGGCTACTAATCAAGAATCGACTCGTTTTTTAGACTGAGCGGGACGTTTCGGTTCGGCAGCGTGCTGTGGATTTATTGTACGCCATGTGTGACAAATCCAATGCTGAAGAAATAGTTCAAGAGATGCTACATTATTTGGAATCCGCCGACTACTCTATCCGGGAAGAAATGGTAATTTCTGACTAGCTGCCTTTGGCATTTTCCGTATTCTGAATAATGTTGGGTTCTTCTAGGTGTTGAAAGTTGCCATTTTGGCTGAAAAGTATGCCACCGATTACACTTGGTACGTGGATGTTATCTTAAATTTGATTCGCATAGCGGGAGATTACGTTTCGGATGAGGTTTGGTATCGTGTGGTGCAAATTGTAATTAATCGAGAAGATGTACAAGGCTACTCTGCGAAAACTTGCTTTGAGGTAAAAGTTTCCGTTATTGTAATAAATATTAATGTTACTTTCTAGGCGTTGCAAGCTCCTGCTTGCCATGAAAATATGGTTAAAGTAGGTGCCTATATTCTTGGAGAGTTTGGCAACCTGATTGCTGGGGATCAACGATCTTCTCCTGCCATCCAATTCCAACTTCTACATTCCAAAGTACGTAATGTTTTTACTTTGTTGCTTTTTAAAAAAAAATAAAGTACCTATTATGTATATGTATGTTGTAGTATCATCTCTGCTCTGCCATGACTCGAGCCCTTCTGCTGTCGACGTATGTCAAATTCGTGAACTTATTCCCGGAAATCAAGACCCAGATCCAAGACGTCTTCAAGTCTGACAACAATATTCGCAGTGCAGACGCTGAATTGCAACAGCGAGCTTCCGAATACTTACAGCTTAGCATGGTTGCTTCTACAGACGTTTTAGCAACAGTGTTGGAAGAAATGCCGCCTTTCCCAGAGAGGGAATCATCGATTTTGGCCATTTTGAAGAAGAAAAAACCCGGTCGGTTACCAGAAGGAGAAATAAAGGAGCACAAGAGCCCTGTCCCAAGCGTTGTAGTTAATAATCACCGCGGAGTAAGATTGTTAATTAATCCTGAAATTACGTTATATGACTGTTACGTATGACATTTAGTCACCGGCTGTTAAGGAATCTGATTTACTGAGCTTGGCTGCATCTCCTGCAACACAGATCAACTTTAACGCCCAAGTGACTTCTCCACCACTAGTGGACGTCCTGGCCGACGTTTTTAGCGGTACCTCTGTCAGTCCAACTCCTCAAACTAATAGCTTCAACGCACTGGGCAACACCACCACCATTGACAATCTAAAGAAGTATTATAGTAAACGATATTATAATATGATTTAATTGCACATATTTTACACTTTGTAGGTTTGTCTGCAAAAATAATGGAATTTTATTTGAAAACGATTTGATGCAAGTGGGTATCAAGGCAGAGTTTCGACAAAATTTGGGACGTTTGGCATTGTATTATGGCAACAAGACTTCTTTTGCCTTACAAGTAACTTTCACTTACGTTTACTTTATTGCCTTGTATTGTATGTGTATACTTTAGAATTTCACTACCAGCGTTGACACACCACCGGAACTTGCAAGCAAAGTCCTTGTCCAGGTGAAACCCGTGGATTCCGCTATTGAAGCTGGCGCTCAAATCCAGCAGCTAATCCACATAGAATGCGTAGAGGACTTTGCAGGTCTGTAAAGTGTGATTTCATTTGTCTTTGAGGTTAATAATTTACGCGTTTTTAGATTTTCCGACGTTGACATTGGTTTTTCTGTACAAGGGTATTCAGCAGCGATTCCAGCTTAAGCTTCCTTTGTCAATGAACAAATTTTTTGAGCCCACTGATATGAAAGGAGAAACGTTCTTTGCCCGGTGGAAAAACTTGAGCGGGTAGGATTTGTCCTATCTTCTCGATTATACAGGATTTTAACGTGTTTTTTCCCCCTTCACAGCCCTACCCAAGAAGCACAGAAAATATTTAAAGCTGTGTTCCCGATGGACTCTACTACAACAAAAGGAAAACTTGCTGGCTTTGGCATGCAGGTTTTGGAAGGTATAGATCCTAACCCTGAGAATTACGTTTGCGCTGGGATTATTCATAGCCGCACACAACAGGTCGGCTGTTTGTTGCGCTTAGAACCTAATAAGCAAGCACAGGTAACCTCAATAAATCATAATGTCTTCTTAATGCTTAATGAATTGCAATTTATTTGTCACTACAGATGTATCGTCTTACAATTCGAGCAAGCAAAGAATCGGTTGCCAGAGAAATGTCTAACCTTCTGTGTGACCAGTTCTGATAGCTTGGGAATTCCAAGCTTCTCGTTCGTTCGTCGGTAGCCGAACTACCATTAGCATTCATTACGTTGACCAAGTAACTGTGTCTACAAATAGGTTTTTCTTTTGGATTTACGGAAGTGCTGTGCTGTTATTATTATTCCATTCTTGGTTGTAATGTTATCACTTATTCTTCCCTTTATCTGCTTCTGTCTTTTTCTGCACTAGTTTGTCCTCTCTCTTTAGTAAGCGGAAGGTTGTCGGAAGCAGGTTGCATGGATACAGGAAGTTGAGTTTAATAATTGTTCTAAGAAATTGTCGCTTAGTACTAACGGTGCACTTTCTATCCTTATGTTATTATGTAAGTGGTGAATGTCTTTCCTTTTGTTCAACTTATTTTCTCTCCTCTCAGCCCTATCCCCCGTACTCTCAACTATCTCTCGCTCCCTACTCTCTGCCTGTGTCACCTCCCCCTTTGACCTCTTTTGCGTGTCTAAAAATCTAGTACTCGTAGATCTGCGTTATATCGTGTCTCCAAGTTTAAAAATGTTGGACATACATGATCATTTGTTTGGCCAGAATGGGTTCCAATGGATTAATGAAGTAGCAAAAACAAACAAATTTAAACTTGTTTTTCTGCTGTAGAACGCGTCCGAGTACGTGTAAAGACCGTGTCGAACACTTGTCCAAAATAGGTGGAAAATTACGTTCAAGTTCCCCGGGCGTGCTCAAGAACCCGATCCATCCTTTTTTCCTGCAGCTTAGCCTTCCTTAAGCAAATTCATTGAGCAAATTGCGCATTTTTAGTTAAAAGACAGGTTTTATTTCATCACAAGTGGTATTGCGTAAATATTCCTCTGATTTTTGTCAATCCGTGGATAATTGTGGCTAGGAATAGCTGACTTAGGTCTAAATTTGACGGAGAAAAAGCCTTGCCTCCAACAAAATTGTCTGTTGGAACGCACTTGCGAGTTAGGTATTTACGCGGGTGTGTTGGACCTGGTCTCCCTTCCTGCCATAGAAAGCTCCCCTTTTCTAGGTTCTTCTGTATGGATGCCTGGGACGTTTCGGCGATTCAGAAAGTTTTACTGCCGTTAGCCTCCCCATTCGTCTGCGGTGCGTGCAGAGGGGCAGGTGTATTCGGGGTTCTTATGTGAACTCACGTGTTTACGACCAACAGGCAGCTGGGGTAAAAAGGAACACTTACTAAATACGCGTTATTTGTGAGGCACGGATTTGCAGATACTCCTGGAAGAAAGTGCGCTAATTCACTTATTAATACCGAGGTTAAAAATTGGTGATGTACTACTGCATATAAATATACCCGGCAACTTTTAATATTATAAAAGTGAACGAAAATTGTGCCAGTGTTGAATAGTTCTGCCTTTAAATAAAACGGCAGAAAATTCACTTCGGAAATTGTCTGGATCTACATTTATCCTAGTTAGACAAGTTTATATATTTTGAACCGTTTGGAGTTCGCGTGTACTATATAATGTCACTAGAGCACTTCACCATGGATCCTAGACTGCCTGTTGATGAAATTGTCGACCTGCAAGAATTATGGGACTCGGACTCCTTTGTATCCGTAAGTTTTTTATCCTCCCATTCCATGTAACATTTTTCAGCTGGTTTTGCGACACACAGTTTAGTTCAAGTGAGACAGTACTTGTATAACGTATGTTCCTCCAACGTCTTATCTATTTCCACATTTATTGATAAGTTTTTCATGGATTTATGCATGATATGGTTAAATCAAAGGTTAAAGTGCATTCGAAATGTTGGTGCTTGCACAATTTTCATAGTAACATAAGTTGTTGGATTACTGCGCAAACAATTTTTTTTAAGTTTTAATATTTCTAAGTTAGGTTTGAGTAACAAATAGAGAATAATCATCCCTTGCGCAAGTCTGTAGACCTCGTAAAGGAAGTTTTTATTCGCTTGAGTTATAAATCGTTTTTATTGTGAGACAAGCACTATAGTAATTCTATAGTACTATAGTATTATAATTATTCTTAGCCTATGCCCGGATGTGTTATCAGAGGGATGCCACAGAGGCCTAACATTATTTCCACTTTTAAGAAGATAATGATGCTCTAGTTGTTTTATCTTCACACTGCAGAAATGATATTTCTCCCTTCTAAGACTGTCTCCCTTTCTCCCTGAAATTTGCTATTTACATTATATTATTGAAAAACTACCGTGATGTGGACTGCAGCAGATCTGTTAAACCCATTATATTTACTTGTTCAAAAGATTTTTTCGCTCCTTCAGCTGTTACACAAGTGTCGGACTATACCTAAATGGGTCTGAATGATAGCAAATAAGTTTGATCCGAGCTTCCGGTATTCTAAGTTTTGCTTAACTACTCGAACTAGCAAATAATCCATCGCGGTTTGCTTCATTTAGCTGTCAAGTCTTATTATAGCACTTGCTTTTATGTATTTTAAAAATAATAATTATACATAAATTTATTCGTGCTTTTGGCCTATATATTTATATAACAGTTTAGATGGGTATTTTATCATTTGTCAGTCAACCGAAAACGCCTTCTACCGGAAATGACGATAAATCTTATGGTTGGCACGGTATAATAAAATAAGATAGGGGTTGTCCGGTAATGAGAATTCCGTACATTCTGGAGCGTTATCATTTCTGTAGTTGTCTGTAAGTTAGAGTCTGTTATAAACATTTCAAGAAGCAACTTTCTTCTAACCCGTTGAGCTTCTGTTTGAATGGTTTTATACTTAGTCCGATAGCGTGTTTAAATATAGAAACAGAAACTAGCTCGATCACTAAATTACTTTTCCATTATTAAATTTTCAAGCTTCTATAGAAATCGAAATTTTGAAAGTTTGATGCTTACAAAAGTAATACAAGATTCCGAAATTGCTTATCTAAAATTAGTTTAAGGAATTGAACTTCCAAATATAAAGGTGGGTAGATTTATGAAAGTTCCGTGATGCTACTTAATTTCTTCAACGAAAAGATTTAGCCCTTTAAAGCTCAACGTAAATATATATCTAAAGCCTTATCAGATGAAAGTACAGTACTTTAAATTTATAGGTTACTTTAACCATTTTCATTATCTGACTGTATTGTACATTTATTGTATGTTGCAAGATATTAGATGTTCTCTAGTAACTCGTGTTTTCGAGGGACGACAAATACTTTACCGAGTTTTTGTTTGTTTATTACGTTTATCCGTGTTCGCTTCTCGTTGTCGTTTTACTGTTCCTTTCGACACAGCCGTCTAAAATACGGTAAATGTAGGATCTATAAGTTCGAATGTTTAAGTTATTTTTCGGCTCGAAACAGATAATATTGTTTTTTTTATAATATCATTTAAAATAATAAACTTGCTGTGTTACCTTGACGATGCATATGCGACACGGAAATAACTTGCTATGAATATATCAGCTCCCATGAACCTATGCTACGGGGAGTTTGACAACACCTGTTGAACGCTTTCACGTTGTCTGTCTAAATAATATAAATATATTTGTATAGTATTTTTATAAATCTGACCTATATGCAAGGGAGTCTAATTGCAAAGCTGCGCGAGCGCCGGAAAACGAGAAAAAATATTTTTTTGAAGCTGTCTTTGCTAATCTTTGATGTTCTCTTACAGAGACACGGCATATTAGAGGAACCCAGTTCAATCGAAGGATGGCCTTGTATGAACACAATCTTGGCTCAGGACGAGATGGAAGATATGGAGTTCAAATCTGTGATTGTCTTACGGGATCGACTTATGACAGATGCAGCATATTGTCCCGATTTGCAGACCGAAAACGCAGCTTTCACGCCGTTGACGGAAAACCAACTTTGCCACTCATCCCAACAACGAACGTGCCCCATGGAAGAAAACCACCACAAGAATCGTAAGCGGTTAATTTAATAAATACTTGGTTCGCTTACGATTTCTTATAACATCCCCTTTCTTCCTTCCGTTTGTCTTTTTCACATTTCATTTTCTTTTACTGGTTGTTTCCCCCGGCTTCTTGCTTGTTAAGAAAAAACTTATCAGAGATTTATAAAGATGTCGTGCATATTAATTCATGCAGTGAATTATTAGTCTTCACTTCATGGTAGAATCAATCCATATACCTTGCAGTGTTGGAATTAAACAACGTACGTACCTTGCATATACATCAAATGTCATGTAATCGACCTATTCCAAGTCAAGATTTCAGCGTGAAATATCTGTTACGTACTGACCAACGTACCGAATGCTAGGAACTGGTACAGGATGACAGGGAAACAATTGGACGAGCGAAAGAAGGACTAGTCACTGACGTCATCATTTGTATAAAGTTATTCTCTTGGGGTTCGCAAGTGTGTGGAACAGGTGTTCACTTTGAGTATCTGCTATTGTTCGTAACTACAAACTACACAGCTGCAGCGTCCGTACTTATTATCCAGATTGCATCCTGCTTGTTAAATTCCGTTTAATTTTGGTCCCTACCTGACCCAACTGTAACCGCGCATCGAATTCTCCATACACCACACTGAGCTGCTTCCTATCGCTTCCTTACCCATTTCTTATATAACTCGCTATTTGTCTGTTAGGTTTTACCTGCTTACAAGAGTAATGTAATGACTAAAGAATATACATAAGCTTACGTACTTTTGCACTTGCTTTCCCACAGATACAGAAGAGTGTGAAATAGCTGCTATTTCCGAGCACGAACATACTAGGAGACATTCCCACAATCCCAGGGAGAATAAAGAAACATCCCATGGTCCTATCTCGGTAACGTTACTACCGCTTCATATAAAAACGGAGCCTTTAAGTCAGCCAGGATCTCCACAATCAGAACCTGGCCACAATGTAACGATGACGCCATTGTTGTCCACTACGCCTTCTATGCCAATGGAACTGAGTTCTCATGAGCAAGCGAATACCATTATGGAATATCCGTACCTTCCGAAGGCTAATGTTTTCACTACCGCTAACGCAGTGACCTGTCATTATGCGCAGCGTGACCGGTCTAGTCCATCTGTTTTATCAGAATCTCAGTCTTCTAGTCTTTTTATGTCTACGGTGGGTCTATATTTCTATTCGGTCTGCGTTACCAAGGTTCCATCAAAATTAACTTTTACTATATCTTACAGATGATGGACAACGGATCAAATGCTTTATCAAATGCTTCCAGTTTTGTGCCCGGTGTTAACCAAGCTAACCGTTCAAACCTCAATGACATGGCATTTACACAGCTTAATGTTAAAATGGAACCACAAGCAAGTAACTGAATATAGTGATAGCTTATTTAGCCTCAATTAGTCTTAATTTTTTTTTTGCACTAAGGAGGGGCATTCCTACCGCCTACCCCACCTTCGTCGAACACAAGTGACTGTGAAGGTGGGTTCTCTCCAATACGTGATCGTGAATCGGCGTCGCAACTACATTCAGTAAATGCCTTATCAGCCAAAGGCTTCTTGTTATCAGTCAGTGATACATTAGGCAGTGCTGGTTACCATAGTCGACATCCTATTATTAGCCCACATATTAGTTCTCAGCCGGTAAATGGAAGGAATTCTTAACTAATATATAGTACATGATGATTGTTTCAGAAGAGCGGCTCTGGCACTATTTATTTGACCGAAGAAGAGAAGCGAAGTTTGATAGCGGAAGGTTACCCAGTTCCCGTTAAGTTCCCTTTAACCAAAGTTGAAGAAAAGTCTTTAAAGAAAATTCGTCGTAAGATAAAAAATAAGGTAGCGATATTGTACATTTAATGGATTTTTTAAGTGAAAAATTTCATCTATTGTAGATCTCTGCTCAAGAAAGTCGTCGGAAGAAAAAAGAATATTTGGATGCCTTAGAGAGACGGTCTGACATGTTGGCAGCGGAAAATATGGAATTTCGCAGACGTGTTATTGAACTGGAATCTACCAATTCCAGCTTGCAAAATCAGCTAAGAAATCTGGAAGATTCTTTGAATCAATTACACAAAATGGACAAGAATCGATCGACGGCACTCTCTATGGTAATTACATCTGCGGCTAATTGATTAGCAGTAAAGCAATACTTTTTGTACGATAAAAGCTATCCGTCCAAGTAGGGTATATATATGTTCATTGCGAAAGCCTTATAGCTTTCGCAAGAGACTCTGTCTTCCCTCTTAGCTGGTGACTTACTCTTGCCAACTTCTTGTTCATTTCCGTAAGTGACATAAACCGGCTTTCGATTTTTGCCAGAAATTTTGCACTAGCTTTTTCATTACCATTCGCACAACTTTTTGCCTGCTGTGAGGCACCGTGGTAATTCCTTTTCTGTAAGCTCATGTTTTACGTTATTGTTGCAACGTATGAACATTTTGCTTGATATTTTCGTATGTATTCCAATACCATCTCAAGTGTTTACCACCACACACGTTGGCATTGCAGCAGTTTATGGCTGCTGAATACAATAATTGGCGACTTTGTCCACCCTATCCCTTCTGAATCCATTATTTTGCATGAGACAGGTGTACGCTGTTTCATGTGCAGATGCCTGTACGATTAAAGTGATTCCACAATAAGAAAAAGAACGGAAACTATAGTACCCCGAATAGGACGAGAACTCCCATTTCTTCCAGAAATTCGACAAGGAATTCAACGATTATACCCAAAGACACTAAGGGGAATGCGGTTATGGATCTGATTTTTTTACCGCAGTGAAACCGAACCCTGCGTATTACGATCTTAGGGGACTACATCAGAAGGAAATCTTAAAGGCGGTCTTCTCGAATGAGCATATTTACCACCTTGCATAACGTAATAATACCGCGCTTTAAATACAGTACACTCATTTGAAGAAAATCATCAGTGGTATGTATTTTTACACTAATGATTCTAGCTAATCTAAATTGCTTGTTAAAAATGGCTAATAATTCGTGATTGTCAGGATTATTAAGCTAATTTGATTCAAGGGACGTTTTAGTACACAAAAGATACACTAAATAATGTTTATGAACGCATTTTAACTACTGGATTGTAAACTTTTCCATTCGTCTCCTGTTTCGTTATTCGCCACTTCAACAGAAACGCAGCTAATATTCCAAATATCTTTAAAGAGGTAAATAATTACGCACAATTCTCCATATTTTATTTTAATTTACCTGTAGTACGGCCAAAAAGAGAGCCACTCCAGAGATCCATCCGCTTCTTTCTTCCAAGTACCTTGAAATGCGTATATAACAGCCAAACTCCCATCGATTGCCACTCGCAGGGTCCCTACATACGGCAGGAACTGGCTTATTAACCAAGTCGTAGTCACGATAATTGTATGAACCGCAGCAACCAATCTAAAAACATGTTTACATATTTCAAGCTAAATACAAGCAATATGCTTACTCTTTCTTGCATAATACGAAGGATTCGAGAAGCTCTCCAGTCATAGTCTTCTACGTAAATCAAATAATAAAACTTGTCACGCAGCCACCACGTAATTTTAGACCAAAGAGTTCCGTGATCCAACATATACGCTAAGCCAGCGAGCTCCAGGACGAAACATAACATCATCAGAAGGCCATACTGGTACGATAAATATCGTTAATATTTTTTCCGAAAAGTTAAATTCATGTTACCGTTCCAAGAACAAATGTGTTTTCTGTAACCGTACCGCAACACCCAAACACGGATATTACAATGACAATGCATGCTGCCGCCAGGAGGATATAGTCACCAGTCCATATTTGATACATCCCAAGTTGATATACGTACTCTTTAAAATCCCAATCAAACCGAATCCAAATGGCAAGGCCAAAAATAACGAGGGCCAGTAGCTAGAATTACAGAAAGCGTTTCACTGACACTCGTTAAATAAATTAACTAATACATTCTTTAAATCATATGCACAGTACTGAGCTGATAAACGCGGACACAGCAAATCGCAGAGGTCTAAATAAGCCTCGTTAGGCTGGTTTACCTTAATTAAAGGTGTACCTTCATTGAAGGGGAATCAGACTCGAGAGGGTTAGACCTCTGTGGTTTGCTGTGTTCGCGTTTATCAGCTCAGTATAGCACATTTGGTTAAACGAAAAAAATGCTCCCAGCGCACTAGGGCATTCCCTAGCGCTTCCTAGTGCACCCCAGGGAATGCTTGCGCAATCTTCAGGGAATGTAATTTACCTAGAAATTTAATTTAATTCGAACAACCATGATGCCTCTTTCCGAAAGGAACCTGTATCAAACGTTATATTTTTATTAATCCCAAGCTAAAAATTACATCATTGTGATTTTCTTGTTACTTTTGGGCATCGACGAAGTGAACAAGAAAAAGCCCCGTAGATCGAAACCCTTGGGACGATTTTAGCTTGTCTCTTGGTTAAGAATTAACAATATAATCAGGCGCCATACAAACAAAAAGAACACTTACCAATGACGCAATGTTAAAAGCCATTAGAAAATACTTAAGGCATCTTATTTGCCTTTCCCCCATATTCCTTCCCATTTCGAAAATTTTAAACTTTAACTCTGTATAATGAACACCAGTATGCAATCAACTAACACTCGTTCCATGGGTGTTATGTTGAAGAAACCGTTATTTCGTTATCACTGCCTAGATAGCAAGAATGCAAGATTTTATCGGTTTCCTTGGTGAGTGCATGATAAAAACCAAGTAATGTTGACTAAAAGACTTTGGTGTTCCAATGACACGTATGCTGTTATCTTCCGAAATAACAAAACAGGAAGTTAGGTGAAATATATGCTGGCCTTTACGTTCGTTTCAAAGAATTTATGATGGCACATTCATATGCTAATAAACATCTATGGCAATACGCTAGTTGCGATTTTTTCAAAAGTAAACGTCAATGACACCTTGCTGTCATTAAACTTTGACTGCAACTTATGCCATAGCCAAGAAAAATGTCAGATAATTTCCAAACATACACTTCATGACAAACGGAAAACGACAAAACAGATAACATTCCAGGAATCCGTAAACCCATAAAGGTTATTGTGAATTATGATTCATACCAGGTCCGTACCCAGGGGGTTAGGGCGGTGTCCCCCCCCCCCCCCCCGAACTCCGTAACGATATCCACGTACTGCCCCCCTCCCCCCCGAACCAAAATTCTGGGTACTGCCCTGATTCATACATACTAAATTTCGATAAACAAGTTTTCCTTACAACCCGACGTACTGATAAAATATGAGTAGAAATGATATTATAGTGTAACAGTACGTACAGCGGAGGCGAGCGCGCCGAAGTCTAGTATTTCGTCGCAACACTTCTGAGGGTAGCTTCCGGTTTGGGTTCCGGCGTTGTTAGTGTTGGTTATCAGAGCGATTTTTACACGTATCTCAGCCATTACTATAATTACAAATACACTTCCGAATACCAAAGCTCAGGCTACTTGACTATAGTAACTTTAATAATTCGAGGCTGAATAAGTCTGTTTTTGGGGGGTTTTCTGTTTTGTTAAAGTAAAGAAAATAAACTGGCTCTATATCTTCCTTGACGTGAAACTCTAGATGTGTCAGAGAACTTCCAAAGTAATTTCCTGACAAGGCATTGATTTGGAAGCGAGTTTTGAATCTTTTAGCTCCTCTGTGACGTCAAGCGCGGTATTGTCCAACACTGATAATTTCAGCTATGATTTCCAATGGTCTTCGAACTAAACATTTGTGCATCATGAATAGATACGTTATAACTTTGAGAGCAATTTTGCATAGATCGGTGAATGACTGAACTACCATACCTAAAATATCGTATCTCAACAATATCATTTGTGCTTCTCGATCAACTCATCTCTTTCGTCCACTGTTCAATCGCAACTCCCTATGTCATTTTTCCCATTGCAAGAGAAAACTCGGAAAACTTTCTTTCTTCCCCTTTCCCTTCCGAGCTTATACCCTTGTTCGGAACAGCAGTTCTTATTAAAACTTTATTTTAAAGTGCTGGCCACGAAAGTTCTGCGTTTCGAACATGTTTCGCGACCCGCTGTCCAGTGCTCGGCTAACGAACGATTAATGAAATAACACCCAACTTCAAGGAAAATTATAATTTATGCGTCTCACGACCCTTCAGCTTTATGAAATGTTTGATGTCTTTACAATAAATGTATTGCAATAGTACAGTTAAGCTCTATTTGAAGCGTATTCTGTAGGAAACTGAAAACTGTGCGAACCCGATCCACTGACTAAGGGCAGTAGTCCAGCGTTTGAAATCACATTCCACGATAAAACCAGCGTCACATTTTTGTGGCCCCTAAAGAAATATATTAAGTTAAGGGTATTTTGTGAAAATTTATTATTTAACTTGCAGCTTGGTTATGGCTGGTTTTGTACCATGGTTTTCTTTCTCTTGCCTTTCTCCGAGTTTAAACTTCAATGTGCACATTTGCAAAATTTTAAGCTTAAAGACTTCATATAGGAAAAGAGCCATTTACGAATTACACGTAGACAGTGCAACGCATAACAATTTAAGATTTTCCGGTGAAAGACTCTGGCCATGATAAATACTTTTTTTCGGTGTACGTTTAAAATTTGAAATTTTTCGGTGAAAGCTTTCGGGCTTGAAAAATACTTTTTTTCCGGTGTGAATTTAGTCCGGTAAGAAAATATACGGACTGCTCAAGACTGTGCGACAATGTATCAGTATGCGAACTTCAAGCTTGCTTGCGAGCTTGGCGATCTCCAAGATTGTGTGTTTCTTTTACTAAGAGAAGCATTTACAGACAGAAAATTTCCCTCTAGTTTACGGCAAGTTTACTTAAATAAATTTTATCACTCCTCGAAGTAATAAGTAGCAGGTTAATCTTTAACACTTACTTGAGATTGTTGCCATCATCCCAGAAGTAGTATTTCGTGTTCATATTCTGGATATTCAACATCGCATTTTCACCCCGTTTGATGATTTTATCCCACAAAATGACCTACAATGTTTGTGTAGATAGCATGGAAAAGGAAATATAAATAATTTTACCTGATTCAGTTTGTTATCACTCGTCTCATACTCGGCTGCTAGGTACACGAAAAGCTGTTTACAGTTCCAATTCAGAAGTGGGTTAAGATGTGTGCTAGAGTTAAGGAAATTAATACTGACAAAGCATTGAACCGGATTAAGGAAACAAAAAATTAGATTGCAAATTGAAACGCTTTGACGAAAGGATATCTGCTTCTAGGTTGAACGTTAGGAACCCAAGATCTGTTTTCTCGCGGGACGAGCTGTAGTCCGGAACATTCTTACTAAGATATTCAAAATACGCGATTAATTCATGCAATATACAACAATCAACCATGGAACTACAGCAATAAAAATGAAGCGATGCACCTCTATCAAATATGCCATGAATAATACAACCTTAAAATAAATAGGCTCACAAACTGAGACAAAAGCAAAGCCAGTCAAAACGCGACGAAATAGACAATTGTACTCACACTAGAACCCTGACTGAAGATACGTTTACATCAGCTTTATAGTCTAGCATTGAAGTGGACACAAAACAACAAAATGTCATCCCAGCAAGAGCCGTAAGTGTGAAAGTTAGAATCGCATTTCCTCGGGTTAAGAACGAATACATTTTGAATGAGTTTTCTGAAGAGAAATTTGTTACTCCAGGATCCAAGTGTCAAACGGAACGGTAAACTTTATGAACCTACTGGTAACTGTTTTCGGCCTAAATATACGTGTTTCTATAGGTCTGCCTTTTCGATCCGCAAGAAACCGGCTCTTTTCTTGCTTAGGTTCCGGTTTGCTCAGCGCTGAGTCCGGCAGCCTGAACTATAATACGATCGGCGTGTAAAGGCGATGTATTCCAACTTATAGATATTGATATTTGAAAGAACTTATAGATTTCAATACTGAATTTGATTGTAGCTGATTTTATTAAGTACTGTTACTCAACTGGAGCGATATAGAGATTGTGACGTAATACAAGTGAGTCTTCAGCGGATTGGGTGATACCCTTTGCTACATACCGCATGCAGCTCTAGAGCTGAATACCTCGACTAATATGAGCGCGACGTTGCAGTGTTTTTTAGCTGGAAGCAGCGAACGGTGCGGGTAGTACGGTGGTAAGGAAAGGTACCATTCGCCTTTCAAGAACTGAAAAATAGAAAAACAAAGAATCTCTCTAAGGCTGAACTCTTATGTCTTAAACAAATTAGAGACAAAGCTGCACAGCTTGTGTAACCGACTTCGAAAAGGCTAATTGAATCATAAAATTTATTGTCGTTCGATTCCGTGATGAGCCAGGTTGGGTTAGAAGACTTTGTTAAAGAATCTCTTTTGTCTTTTCTGAAGGAAAACATAACAAATGCAGTCCTGAGGTAACCGATAAGTTAAATTTGTTTCTGGAGAGGCTTGGTAATTGATCAGTCAAGTTTGTCTTATTTTAATTTTTTTAGCCATGTAGATGATATTGTGCTAAACTATGTTGTCAGTATCATGGAAGAACTGGGCATGGAAGGTAGTTCTGAAGAAACATTTGATGTGGAAGCCTTTAGTGAGATGCTAGCGGCCTACTTTCCAGAATTTTCCACCATTCCTCATGGAAAGATATGCAAATGGTTATTCGATCTTTCATTTTACATGAACAGTTTCAAAAGCAAAGGTGAAACCACTTATTCAATCGTAAAGGAATAATCTTAATACATTTTCTTACGTTACAGGCGAACTTTCTGGTTCGTTATTTTGCCAGTCTAATTTTACATTATCGTATATTCCACCCGTTAAAACCAAAAGGTCACCTAGAACTTCGGAATCTGAAGAAGCATGTTGTAAAAGATCTCCTCGGCTATCAGAGTGTAGCGACTTAAGTACAGACTCAACAGATATTATTAACGTATATGTATGTCTTGGTATATATGGAAGTCATACTATAGTGACTAATTCCTTTTTTTCCATCAGGAAAGCGAGTTCACAGCGGAACTCGAGTTGCTAAGTGAAATGTTTCCTTCCTCTTGCACTAACGAATTATCTCATTGTCTAATGTTGGCCAATGGCACTGTTGATAGAGCGGCACAGTTAGTTTTACATAGACAAGAAATAGGCGAAAGCCTACCAGCATACGAGGTAGAATTACACGAGACATTTAAACCAGAGTTTACTTAAAGGAATTGTTTTTAGAGCTCAGTGGTATTCAAACCCAAATCTTGTTTGGATGATAAATCCATGAAGAAAAAAATAATTGCCAAATATTCGTACGTTGATAAAGATGAAGATCAAAGGGAACACAGGCCTCCTCCTTTAAAACAAGTAACTTTTCTATTATACAACTATTATTTTATTTATTACCATGCACAATTCTGTAGCAACCAAAAAAACTGGTACGATATTTGGACAACAAAGTGGTAACCATCAAAGGAGAAAAGTTTACCGAAATAAAAAACGACAAGGAAGATAAAGAAGAAATCAAGAAAACTTACGTTTCTCTGAAACCTGCTCGTCAATACCGGTTTCACTGATTTGCAAACATTGTCTTAGTTAGCCAAAAATTTTACATAGTTAATTCCTTACCTGGCAGAAGTTAATGTAGTTTGCACATAGCTGCTTTACTGCCCTCTTTTGTTGTGTTTTGTGCATTTTCATTACGGGTTATGTTACCACACGCTGAGTTCTACGCGTGCTTTGCGCTGTAGCGTATTAATGAACAACTAAATCGTGACAGTTATACGCCTCTGTAGAAGGGCATTCCAATTTTATACGTGACCAAGTACATCAGCTTTGAATGTAAATGGTTATATTCCCGTTACTATTTAGGGAAAAAATATCCTACGATTTCCTACTTCCGTGAGTATCAAGTAGTACCCCCATCAAAAAATTGCTACCGAGCGAAGTAAGGTCAAGCCCGACTAACGCTACGGATGCTAGTCAATTGTACCACTCGTTTGGTTACAAATTATTGTATACTAATACGTCATTTTGCTATTGCCAAAAACCAACTAACCACTATTATGAACGTCACCTAACGTTACGAAAAAAGTAGATAGCTCTTTTTCGGGAAAGATGAATACATCAATAACTCAGTGATTGCAAGTTATAATCGAAATATTACCCACTTGAAAATTTCTTACCGTAGTGACCTCGACAAATTTCACCTTTTCTAAATTGCTACAAAATATGACGTCAAGACAATAACAATTAGAAAATCATAAAGGAAAACGCAGGCGCCATATTGCTGGAGCTGGCCTAAAATGTAGTCTAATACGGACTCGAACCGTTACGAATTATGTAAACGGAAAATTTTTGGATCAAAGTCGACCTCCTTATACGATATAAAATGACCTGTAAGTCGTACCTCTCGCTAGTTAATATCGGTGCACGAAACGCTGACTTCCTCATTTAAGTCTCAAACATGGACACATTTCCGTGGATTTTAGCAGTGATCTGTGTATTTTCGATCATAAAAGTGAATGCCCGAGCAGCAACAAATACGACTTCCAACCCCAGCTTTCCAGATCGAGACAGCAAATGTAATTATTCCTTAAGTGAGGTAAAAGGTTTGGTTAATTACTTTCTCTGTTACGTAGTTCTGCCCTTCATGTCCTTCGTATCTTTCGACAAAATGGCCTGCCCAGCAAATGACGGAAGTTACGGTACGTGCTACAACTACTACGAGTGTAAAAATTTAGGAGGCTACATCGGCGGACATTGTGCTCAAGGCCTTGGGGTTTGCTGTGTCAGTAAGTAGTCTTTACCTCGTCTGAACAACGAAAACTTTAAACCGACCTGCTCAAATTGTTTAGCGAACCGGACTTGTCAAGGGGTTATCTTTACCAACAATACTTACTTCGTCAACCAAGGCTACCCAGCCGCTTACACAACTAGCGGTCAGTGTTCCGTAACAATCAATCGACTGCACCACAGCGTCTGTCAACTAAGGTTGGACTTCGAAAGCTTCTCAGTGGCCCAACCTGAACCGACAAATCATAAATGTCTTATTGATAACTTTTCCGTTAAAGGAACAACAGCACCAGTTCCGGTTATTTGCGGAGATAATGCAGGCCAGCATTGTAAGTAAAAGGAAAAGATGCAGATTGAATATAAATTCCAATTTAATAGTGTATTTGGATATTGGTTACAACACTACAAAGCCTATTACGCTTAATATCCAAACTAACAATCCGGCTGTCTTAACATCGCCATTAACGCGTTCCTGGAAAATTCGTGTCACACAAATTCCATGTCATCACCCGTATAGAGGTAAAATTTGTATGCTCGCCTGCTCTAGTATTTCAGGACTAAAAATTGCCTGAAACTCTCCAAACAGCTCCTCCTGGTTGTTTGCAGTATTTTACGGGAAACACGGGCATTTTAAAATCCTTTAATTTTAATTTTGATGCTGGCTCTACTACAAGCGCAAGGGAACTAGCAAATCAAGACTATACCATTTGCCTGAGACAAGAGTTGGTAAGTTGGCTTGAATCAGTCCTTAGATGATACGTATTTAAGGGGAAAAAAACTAGGCAGTATAATCCTCAAATGGTTTATCGCAGGGAACGTGTGGCATCAAATACAACGTTTGCCAAGATAACGTAAATAACCCCGGTCACGGTTTCACGCTGACTGGCTCGTATACCTCTACCGATGATGGTACCACTAGTGCAACGGATTCTGCCTGCTCGTCAGATTACTTGTCTGTTTCTTGCGGCACCAATCAGCTCAGCCAATTCACGAATACTGACGGCTCTGTTTGTGCTTCCCGACTTTGTGGGGGTGTTTTCACCGCACTTAATGGCGACGCGACACCCGCGTCGGTTTACAGTAAGTTGCATTAAAAGACGATTATATTTTTTCGCGGATCTTTCATTACTTTTTACCAGGCTATTCTGTTCCTTACGAATTACGATTCCATACCGACGGGATAGAAGCCAACAACAATGACCAAGGCAACTTAGGTTTCTGTTTGAACTACGAGCAGCTGGCTTGTTCTACAAGTAAGTTTCCTAACGATCCGTAATCACACGACCAGTGAATGTCATAACTCACTGACTATTTATCATAGCTGTACCAAAGCTAATAAATAAATTATGTTGTTCAAGATATTTTAACATCATAGAAAGAGTTTTTTTTAATATAAAGGAAACGAACGATGATGCAAACGATCTTATTCCAAAAAACCGTACAACCGTACGAAAGAAACATATCCACACTTATCGCTTACCGCGTTTCGTGCCGGTCGGAGGACTTCTTAATGTGAACGAACCATTTTCCGTAGGTGGATTCACACTGCCGCCTAGTCCAGCTGAGTAACTAACATTTCCCAAACCTGAAAATCAAAACGGGTTGAGTACACAATTGTTTGGATCTAAAATGACTATGCCGACATCGTAGGGGACAAACACGAAGGTATCATGCAAGGAATGGAAAACACAAAAAAATGCGTTTGTAAGCTCTTACCACTAATTACCTAAGGCAAAACTTGAGCCTAGCGCAGCAGTTATCAGTCTAGTTCCAGGATTGGATGGTGTGGATGACGGATTGGTATAATGAGTAGCATTGGCTAAATTTGCCATAGTTCGGGTCAATGCATCGTTGCCATCTAGAAACAAGTTTCGTTTTAAATTTGACAAGTATGCTAGGAAGCATCTTACCTCCAAAGGGAGAAGGTCCTGCCAATCTTTTCGGTTTGTTTGGTAAGTTAAGGGTTCTGTAATCTGTTTTATTTGCGAATACATCCGAAGTATCACCGAAGTCTCGTCGACGCTGCAAAAATTTGGCTTTCTGTTCTCGAATAGCTTCGTGGATTGTGTACAAACGTCCAGCCAAGGCGACAAATGCTTCATGAACTTTTTTTAACATTTCAATCAATTCTAACCCAGAAGAACCTTTATATGACTTTTCGAAAAAACGACACTAAACAAGAAATACCTTCAGGCGTCAAAGCTTCTTTTCGTGTAGTGGTACTTAGGTTTCGTTCCATTTCTTCAATATGATGTTTGTATAAGGAGGTACGGTTTTCAAAATCCAATACCAACCGCGCAAAATAGTCATTGGGAGCAGTGTGTTCTAATTGCAATCCTAGAGGTGTGTCTTTTGTCTTCTGCGCCATTTCTGCATTTTGCAATTCCTACAAATTCAAGAACTACCAACTGGATTTTTAACAAAAGTTGACAGCAGCTTACGAATTCTACATCCTTTTTTAGCTTGTCAACGATGACACCATTTTTCTGAATTCCCATAGCAAGGGACACCAGCAGCTGTTTCAAACCGTTAACTTCTTCCTGTACTTTCAACATTGGTTTTGAAGACGCCCGGGCAATCCCTTCCCGCATAGCTTTTTGTTCTTTGAGAAAATTCCTACAAAATTAAAATATCACAACCCACGTTCAATTAATCCTAGCACATAATTACTTGTAATCTTCCACACTTTGGACAATCTCAGGAGGGACCGTGGTTTCCTTTATGGCTTTTGTATCTTGTTTCCCTTGAGCCATCGTGACTAAGAACGTAGTAATAATAAGCTAGGTCATTATCTGACTTACTATATTATTACTTGCTAAGCCTGCTGTACTAACTCCTCCCAACCCAGTCGACATTGTGGTTGTCGTAGCCCCCAAACCAACGCTACTAATGCCTCCAAGACCAAAAGACTGAGCGGTCGTCGTATTAGCTCCTGCTCCTAAAGATGTGCCTAGCCCAAATGTTGGTTGTGTAGGCGCAATGGAAGTTCCAGCAGCTCCAAACCCAAAGCTCGGTGCCGAAGCGGTACTGGTACCTATGCCAAAGCCGAATGCTGGCGCAGCACTTGATGTAGTAACTCCGAAACCTCCAAAGCTTGGAGCCGACGATGTCGAAGTCAATAACGAGAATCCAGGAGCTGATGATGCAGGCTGAACATTGCCAAAGCCAAAAGCACCTGGAGCTGTGCTTGTTCCGCCTAATCGGAAGCCATAACACACCTTTAAACTCAGCGCAAAGAAGAAAAAAATGGTCGGGATGGTACTTTACCAAAAGTTGGTGCTGCAAAAGTCGAACCGAATAAATTTCCTGTACTAGCCGCGGGGGTAGTTCCGAGCCCAAAACTAGGAACTGAAGTATTGGTTGGATTCCCTCCACCAAAGGCAAAATTGCCAGTTCCAAAACCAGCAGTAGCAACTGGTTGTGAAGCAGGGGCGCCTCCAAAATAAGAAGGTGCTGCAGACGACGCAGGTGTGCCAAAACCAACCCCTGTTGATGTGGATCTGCAAATCACAGAAGAGTGCAAGGAAAGCAAACAATCATAATAAACATCGGACAAAATATAAAACTGTAATGCGAAGTATTCAATAAATTCAAAAAAATTACCCAAATGTAGGAGCCGCTGCAGCCGGTTGTCCAAATGACGTTCCAAAATTGAATCCAGTTGCCATTCTTGCTCACGATTTCTACACTTTAAAAAACACCTACGCGATACTTGGAATAAAATCGTAAAATTTATTAGAAGGTCCAAGACAGCGTGATTTTGTAATCACCGTTTTGCGTTTGCTCAGATGTCTACACTGAGTGCACTGTTGCACTTCCAGCGCACCTGGTGGAGGAACCCGAAGCTTCGGATCCGCCATTTGAAAACCATCCGTTTCGCGGGTTTTGTCTAAATCCGCAACGAAAACTGACGCTTTATCTGTGTCCCAGTAGTGTACGGTACAATAAGCCAAAGCATTCGTGAGCCAAAAATGTACCTGGTGCAGTGAATTTGGATTTGAGTAAAATTTGAGCTATGAATCGGGATGTTCACGTGGTGAGGATATATTCCGTTTAGCCTTTACACAGGTAAGTAATGGCATGACTTTTAGTCTTTTAATAAAATGTCGTTTATTAATGTGGTTACAAGTGCCTACGTTGCCGGTGTCTGAACTAAGACTCGCTACTGTGATTTGCTCTTCCCGACCTTCTCATTACACAACTGACCTTTCACTAATGGGCATAACTGCCCTCAAGGTTACCTAACAATAAAAGGCATGCACATGAAAATAAGGGCCAGAGTGACACTGCACGGTGGAACGGCTCTGTGGAGACATTTTAAGTTACTCAGGATATAGCTATTTCTCGTAGGATGGGTAAAGGACAATTGATCGCCAAGCGGCAACACAATTGGACAATATGTGCAAAGCTGCCACAGAAACAGAGGTAGTTGGTTAGCATAAAGGGATTTAATTTGGCTATCAATTGTGCAGTTTGCATAGGTTTCTCTCAGGCGGTTTCTGCTTCTTCTGGTATTTGCGTGGCATTCGTTTTTGGCTTTGGGAACGCTATGTGTAACTTAACTGTTGCCTAATTATATGATTTCTAAGTTTCTAAGAATTTTAAACGGCCGATAATCCCAAGGAAGATTATTTTAAATATTGGTTTTGTACAGTTCCGAATAGTATTATTATTTTCTGTAGATCTTTCTCTTAAATGCGTCGTGTATATCTTCCGAGAAAAATCTCTGAAGGGGTTGCAACGACTGAGACTTATTTTGCCTTCACTTATTTTTAATTTTGAAATTATAATAACAATTTTTTTGCCACTTGTACGCTTTCGATACGCAGATTGCATACGACAGATAAGACGAAACCATGAACGGCTGTTAACAAACAGACCTTAAAAGGGCGTAGACTTTATTCATGTACATAAAATAGATTTATGTCTGTTTTATAGGCGTGTCGTAAGCTGTATGGGCCGTAAGAAGTGGAAGGCTCTTTTACCTATTACCTTATTGTGTCCATTAGAGCTTGTAGCCAAGTATCAAGCAATCACGTTGCTATTAACGCATGCAGAGGATGTACGTTTGTATTTATTTACGTATATATGTACGTACGCTGACGGTATTCAATCTTAGCTAACATGGAATTATTTTGCTGTTAATTTCTAACCAAGTAAGAAACCTTGTTGGTTGCAAAATGAACCGGAATACACATATTCCAAGCACTGACCTAAAACCGCTCACGAAGTGTGTTGGCTTTGTAGTACTTCCTCTCAGCAACTTCGATCGGGCCAAGCGGTATAGGCGCAGTCGGAAAAAGGTGATCCATCGAAACAAGTTTATTTTGTCCAGGACCTCCTAAAGCCTGACCGTCGTTCTGTTATTCATCTCGAAATCTATTCACTGGAATCACGATGTTTTCACAGGTTTTAAATCATTGCAGGTAAACATCCTTCAAGTCCAGTTTCTTCTTTATATGGAGAGACGAATTGAAAAGGTTCCATCTTCGTAACAAACAGCTACATAGTACACTAAAGAAGCGCGAACATTGCTATTGCAGATAAGTACTGTGAACCTGCCATCGATAAGTCAAATGACGCATGAGCAGGGACGGGAATGTCCTACGGTATTTCCTTGACTTTTGATGACCTAATATCATAAAGAATTCGCAAGCGATTTGGAACATTGGCTTTATGCGTAAATAATCTCCCGACTTCTATGGTTGAACGAGCTTACAATTTTGCAAGGCAACTTTTTCCAAATTTTAGGATGTTTTTAGAAAAAAGGAAGCAAGAGTTATTACCTAGGCTATAATCTAATACCTTTTTCTTTTATTGTATATTTGTATGCAAGGTCATGCACATAAAAGTACCAGCCAAAAACGCAACCAAAGCGCCTTCAACGTGAAAGCGTAGAACTGGCCTTTTCTACACATCATGAGAAGCAATCCAATCGCTCAGTGCGCATGGCACCACGCGCTAGTAAAGCTGCAACTCTCCGGTTCAAGCGTTAAGCAGCATTTCTTACCAAAGAACGGCGTCACCTTTGAAGGTTCCGGGTCAGACTCGAAGTTTGTGTAGGGAACCCCAGTGTTTTAACATTCAATAACGGACAAAAACTTTAGTGACTACCTGTGCGATACAATTATTTGGTTTACGTTTGCGTACCTTTTACCCCTGGCCCTTTTGGGATTATTGATCACATAATTATACACATTAAGCTCGGAAAATTGTCGGAAAATTTAAGGTAAGTTGTATTTATTCAGCATCATTAACAAGAATTAATTGGATCCAAATGAGCGAACTATTAAAAAAAGTCCCGTCCTATCCCGACTGCCTGATAAATAAGTTTTCCGGTATTTAAAAAAATGCAGTTGCTAAGCCATAAGTTGACAAGCAACGTTACCACACCCGCAGGCAGTATCATTGACAACGTTATCTGAATAGGGTTTAGTAAGTCCACCACCAAACTTCATTAACAATTTATGTGAGATGCAACTTACGCTCGACGCGACATAGCTTCCTTTTCCCATGCCCGAAGCTTTTGTTCTGCACGAACACGTTGCACTAAGATCTTTGGAGCTACTTTTCCGGGGTCTTTTGCATGATGGCTCTTTCCCGCTAACTTCTCTAAACATGCTGGGCAAAGAGAAGTATTAGGTTATTACATCTATAGCCGTTGTTGGTAGCGACAGCAGTGCGCAAATGTGTCATTACTGTGTAGTATATCATAACCTTAACTACAATTAAGTGTTTACAGTATTGTGCAATTTCTTCCATTATGTTGTCATGTGCTCTGTATTGGTTAAGAAAGATCTACGATCTTTGCAATTCTAGAACGAAGATGGTAGAAATTTGTTCCGAAAACATTTCTTCTTGTCTGAGTACAAGGTCAAAATCTCATCAGTCCTTGTTATTATTTTTTTATATTTTTTTACTGTGCGTCTAATTATTGTGCAGGAATAATCGATGTCTTTAGTGGGCAGAACGTCTTTCGCTGGTTTACTAATGGTTCTGTAATTAGGTCACTAGATAGCTAAGAGATTGTTCTCTGTAGACCTTCGGGAACTAGAAATTCCTACAAGTTTGACTTCCTTTCTTCGATTGGAGAGTTCAACGAGCTCGAGAGTAATTTAAGATACTGATGTAGAAAGTACTTTGTTGAACTTGGTGTATACCTGACTGTGTAGCGCCTGCATTATACCTGCGTAATCTCCAATCACGAGTCTATTTTAGTAGACGGGCTTAGGGTATGCTTATGGTAGGTACTAATACCCAATTTTCGTGCTGCTTTGCTTTGCGACAAGCGTGTCTTTCCGTTTCGAAAAAATTTCGTTTACGAAGAATCGACGATCAAATCCTAAAATAACTCTAAAACCAATAAATCTGATCCTTCTGTTCCGTTAGGCACTGTTGGTAGTTTGCGTTTTCATTTAATCATGAAACGATACGTAAACATTAAAATATTGCATACGTAGCCTTGATTTATACCTATACACCTTGACTATGTGAAATAGGGGGCAGATAAATCGCTTAGAACTACCGCGGTCATCATTTGGCATAATTAACGTTTAATCCGCAGTAACAGGCTTCGACCTAAACTGGTAAAATAAAAATAAAATAATAAAAAAAAAGTTTAATCCATTACCAACAAAGGGATGTCTGTCTATTGAGACTTGTACATTTGGATTGGGACTTCAGGAAAACGGGCAGCATACTTGTGAGGGAGGCTTATACTGATTTTACGGAAGAATTAAGAAAGGCGAAATCATTAACCCTGTTCTATTGTTTAAAAGCGAGCGGGGGAGATAAAGTCCGAAAGGCGAACGTACAGTACTTTCCTGCATGGAACTATTGTTGTTGATCACAAACTTGTTGTTCTCAATAAACGGACGAAAACAGGCACCATCCTTTGTTATCGACTAAAAATAAAACCACACCGTATTATTGACCCTTGTGGTTTCATTTGTTGAGGTCTGAAAGGGATGCCAACCACTACGTAACCTAATTTGTATGAGAAAGCTGGGTCAAGTCGGCCACATGCTGTTAAATGATCGTACCGCTCCATGAGAACAGCACTACAACATCAATCTTGTTTGACAATCTGCCTTGGAATTAAGATGAGGTTTATAACTTAAAAATTTCCGGTCAAAAGACGCCTCCTACTCATGTGTGTTTTTATGTTTAGGAAAGTTGATTTTTTGATTAATTTCGCGGTAGTGGTTAGTGCGATCGTTTCTTTGCTTATCGAGTTAGACACTCAACATATGGTGACATATTTAGTGACGTCAACTTTTGGGTGTCGGATGCCGTAGGGTCGCGACACCGCTTCGCTGCTTATTCGTGGAGACGATAAACAAAATTGGGAAAGCAACCGCTATAATCTTGATTTCCTGCAAGTTTTTTCGTTAGTTTCGCATGTATTTTCCCTAACTTTTTGATAATGTTCGAACTTGGTTTCTTGGAAGAAGGCTTTAGCGAACGGTGCTCTAATTTTACTGAATTATTGAATAGAGTAGCAGCCAGTTTTTCTGATTTTTTATATTGAAGGGCGTAATAGAACTATATTTTGTTATCATCCTTTACACTGTCAGTTGTTCGTTACAGTGTGCTAAAGGAAAAACGTCAATCATGCAGACGCGCATGAAGTTTTAGACAGGTGTACACAGCACAGTATATCCTGTGGGCGGTACCCCATTAAATAAAGCAAGTTACGAGTACACGTGTACTCAATAGCATATTATGTAATGTACTACTTTTGTACTTCGCGATTCGACAAGCTTGCTTTAAGGATGTCGATGTAATTTTAGAAATAGTGAAGCCTTTTAAAAGAAACATGAGTTCTTATTAAAGGTGTTTAGTCCATTTGCCTATCAATCTTTTTGTCAAGCCCATCACACGACTGATCCTGTCATGTGTGTACCTGAAACGGACACACCGAGGAAAGCGCTACATACAGCGCTGACTTTATTGATCCAACGTGTTAGAGCGACGAACTTGTACTTCAGTTTCTAAACTTATAATAGAAAACTTTTTCATTTAAATAAAGGATTTAATCGTTGCTATGATTACGACGGTTAAGCAATTTACGAGAAGTTCGGTTTAAGTCAAGATAAAAGCCTTCCACCAACACGTTGCCTTCACAGCTTCGAGTTTCCCATAATCGTATTATTATTATTATTATTATTTTAGTATTATATTTATATTTCATTTTATTTATTTTTTCACTTCGCTAAACCTTCGAGCGCCTAATGAGAGGGGAACTTCTTCCAACTTATTTCTCCCTCAAGTAAATTTCAGGTCTGGTTCTCGAAAAGGGGAAGTTTTCTCACTGCGCCTTTTCTTAACCAGGAAATTTAAAATTAATAATGAAAGAAGTAGGCGTCTTCTACCAGGATATAATGGACAATTGTTGCTTTTCAGCTCGAGTTCCCCTTCATAGATCGACCCGAGGGGTTTGCTCTTTCTCCCCACTTTTTTTCTTATCCTTTCCGTGCACGGGTAGTTGGAACTCGCTAGGTCGGTACATTATAAGTGTGCCTTATCGAGCCTATGTAGTACACGAGCTCCCGGGAAAGTTTGTACAGTACGTAATAAATGCAACAGAGCGCAATGGGGAGGGTCTCTTTCAAGAGGCAAAATATCTAAGTGTACCTGGGATGGAATGAATGTGTTTTTCCCCGTAGCCGGATGAACGCTGCGTGCAGAAGACCAACAACCCATTCGAAAATGTTGTCAGCGCAGACGCAACTCTAGATAAAGATCTACGCACGCTATATTTGCTCTGCAATCATATGATGCCCAGCAATTATTACTCTGCGTTCTATATTTGTCTCAAACTTTTGATCACCAACATTAGAAAAGCTTATCTAGTTTTCAATTGGCTCTTTTTATTTCTTTTTTTATTATTTTTTCAAACGTATATTTATTTAGGAAAATATTCACATAAGAAAATACGCTCTGATGTTCAGAAAGAGCTTGTTCGTTTCGTTTTGTCGTGTCTTTTTAAAATTTGGTTCTTCTTGAAAGAGAAAACTGTGGCGAATGATTGGGGGTGATGATCGTGAGTTTCACCTGTAAGTAGGTAGCTACAGCAGCTAGCGAGTTTCTTTTCCACTCCAACGGTGAACAACTTAGATAATTAGATCTGCGAGCGTAAGAGGCTTTAATGAAAGAACGCACGGTAAACAAAATGCTCCCTGCATGCAGAAGGAGTTTCTTTCCTGAATTCCTTGATGGCATTGTAAGGTGACGCCTACAAATCTCTGCAGACAGATCAAGAGATCGTCCTTGAGTAGATGAGTACATGTGCAATACACAGAGGATGTCTAATATATTCTAAGTCAGATAAAGGTTTTCCGGATCGCGGCATCTGAATAGGAATGGTTGCAAGGATAAGATTAATTCTCTAAGCCGTTTTGATTAAAAAAGTCCATTACTTTTAGTTCTATAGCTATACTGCTATGCAGTAACGGAAAAAAACAATCTTATATCAAGGCCATGTCTTAATAACTCAATTGATTATTGATTCTTATTGTTGTTACCTTAAAACACGAATTGCACATTTGATTTCTTTTTTTTTAAGTTTTTTAAGGACCGTGTTTGTAGTTTTAGTTGTTGCGTTATGTTCGGAAATACATTTTGCCTTCCGTTACGGTTGATCTTCCCGAAAGTCGCATTGTCAATTACGTTGTTGCTTATTTCACATCAATTTTAGTTTGTTTTACATTAATTTTACATCTATCTCTACTGGTGTAGCTATGTCGCTTTTGATGTGCCCTTCGGAGTCTTTAGCCAATGGAAAAATTGCTATCTGTTAAAGAAAAGGGGAAAAAATAAAGAAATGGAGAACACTAGAAGATTTTCCGAACAGAAATTTTTTAAAAAAATTCTCAGAAGGTAGAGCTATGTAAAAAAAAACTGCTTAGTTGTGTTAAAAAATATATATAAAATGTTTATTTTTGGTTAAAGTTTCATTTCATTTTCTTCTCATTATATCTTTTTGCTATAGCGTTATTTTGGTGTTGTATTAGTGTTTCCTTACCAACCCTTACGGCTAAACATAATTAGCAGTGAAAAGCGGTTAAAAATGTTAAATTTAACACGTTTTCTATTCGGAAAGATCTTGCTAAGCACGGACTTTGTTTTTATATCCCTAGCTTAGACCAATATTTATGCTTGTAAACTAAAGCCAGTACGCTTTCTGAACAGATTCTTATTTTGATCGAATTTCGATCGCCGACATCGCCTTTAGGCTCACAAACTCACTGTTCAAGCTCGATTCTTTTTTTCTGACCATCTCTTTCCTGTTATTTCTGAGACATTCACATGTTCGCTGCTATGCTGGATATGTCAAGCTTGTATGGCAACAGCAGCGGAGAGCAATTTCAGGAGGCTGTGTGCACACCATCGATTTCCGAGACACGAAGAAGGGATGACAAAAGGTGTGGAATTGTTATCGTGTCCGTTAGAAAACCGATTTGAATTCGTAAAGAAACCAGTTTGCAAATTATGCCAATGGATGTTGGGAGCTTATTAGATTTCAACGAGGGAGTATTTTCTTCCGACGTTTCTTTTTACGAGTCCTGTGTTCGCTGTAATAACCCATACAAAACACATTACAGCGTGTTTACCCTTTTTTGAGCATGGAACCGTATAGATCGAAAGTGTGGAAAAATTTATTTTAGAAAAGTTTGTTTATCAGCTTTTTTTCTGGGTATGAATTTTTCCTCTGTGGTACGTGTAACGCTTTTACTTTGTGCTTAAAAATTTAATAAGATAACCGGGTTGCGACAATAGCCCACTCCGTTTATTTTTTTCTCTTATTTACCGCCGTATATATAGTACAGTACGTCCCCTGGATCTTTTTGTCCGCAATAATTTTACGTGTTTACTGTTATTTTTCTTTTCTTTTGGCCTGCTAGTGGGTAACAGAACACCTTTTTGGCAGCATTACAACATTTATATACACTGTCCATAGAGCTCATCGCATGTTAGGAAGTAACCAAGTATCGTGAAGTATCATTAGGTCACTTTCCTGATGAAAACCCCTGCTTGGAAACTAAGGTGTCATGCTGCCTATCTCGTTTATCGGCAGTGAATGTCAGTCATCAAATCCTCGGAGCGGGGGTTCTCGTCTTCGTCTTGTGTAGCCGTAATGGAACGTAGTAAGTATACGGATATCCGCACTTGTACTCGCACGCTGACTTAGGGTTGTTGATCGAAACGCGTGTGGGGTAATAGGTGGTCACAAAATTGTTCGTCCAGACCAATCTTTGTCTTTGCGATTGTCAATATACTGGTTGTTAAACAAGAGTAAATGCTATTATTGCGAATACTGATCTGATTATGGAGGAAAATCAGATGTCTTAACAGCTAGCCGAATCTTTGGCTGCATCGATTTTTTTGTAGGCTGCAGTAATTGCACAGGCACTCTGTGCGCTCTGGGAATTTCTAGTATCGCTATCGACCGTACGCCATGTTTCACGTCTAAAGGGCATATAATTAAGCAGTGAGGGCAATCTTCAGTGTAGAGCCCCTTAAATTATGCCAGCAAGTTCTTAATTCTTTAATCTTGCATACATACCAAGCACGCTCATAATTGAAGCCTTTTCACTTGAAGTTGGAAGATGATAAATAACTGTCTAGGATTTTCAAGCGACATGTTTGACGCCATAGTGCAATAGTGAGGAAGGGTATCTATTTTTAACCTTAAAGGGACCGAATACCGAAACAGATTTAAAAATTAAGAAGAAGAATTCAGCTTCTGAATTTTTTTCTTTTTTTCCTCTTAGATATCTCTTACGCTACAATGGTTAATATAGAGCATGTCGTGGTCACATAAAGGATACCAAGGAAAGTTTTAAGACCAACATGCAGCTATCCCAAAAGGATGCCCGTGGAGGATTCTCGAATGTGGTCCCAACCGTAAAGTTTAATTCCCTTTATGGTTACTTTATAGCCATACGAGATAAACTTGTTTGCTTTTAGGTAGTACGCAGTGGAAGCTGGCGAACCTTTACCTTTTTTTCTTTCTGTCAACTGCGTAAAGCTTTTATCATTGTCATAGAGTCGCTATCATAATTTCTTCTCGGTAGTACACCTCGCAGACTTTTAGTCCACAGCTGGGTCAAGAACGGCTTCGTAAGTATTGACACCTTAGCAGCTAGACGACTATAAATATTACAGGACCCCAACATAGGTAAGCTAAACAAGAAGGAATTCAATTCAGCAGAATTTTGATAAAATTTTGGAATTCTTTTTAATGTCGCGGTGGGTAATTGGATTAGACCTATTGACACTAAGGTGCAATACGGTCAGTACAATCTTGGCTGATTGTAACAAAGCAGTGCTACGATGAGCAACAGAGTTTTGAGAATAGATAATTAGAGCCCGCAAAAAAAGCGATGGGGAATTTTGATGGGATTCGGAGTAACTTGTAGGTCCAGTTCACACGGTAAATACATTAAAGGCTTAGCTGTCGTTATTTTATAATTCGTAGCATGCACACAATTCTCACAAATACAGCTAACGCTTTACATAGGCAGAAAAAATTGATTTTATCGAAATGACTTTTAATAAATATGCTAACATCTGTACCTAATAATTTAGCTTATATGATACGAACATAAAAAACATTCAGATGAAGTCACTTCTTCGATCACGTCTTCAGTCTGACATTTATCTGGAAAAGTGTGCGACGTTTTTGGGCAAATTCTTTCAAGTTCAGACATCTTAGACGCTGTGTCAATTCGGCGCTTTCGCGTTGGCTCGTTGGTTAGGGCTCTTTTTTTCTTGCTAATAGCTCCAATTTCGATGTGTCGAGAAGATTTGATGATCCTTTGTTTGGCTCACCCCTTAATGATCCATCCATCCAGAATACTAGAGAAGAAAGAAGGCTTTTTCACTTTCGCTATGCCGTTTTGCGAGCTAAATTGACAATCTCCTACAAACGAAAAAAAAAATGTATCACCTTGTAAAGTTATTGTAATATTGTCGCGTAGACAAACATCACTTTGGCAGCATCGATCCTTGTAATTCTAGTAAATTAAATGTATAGCACTTGAAAAAGCACTACTGTGACGCTGTTCCGTGGCTCCCCGATTTTCATGTTGCATACACGATTTCAATACCATTGGGAACTAATTCCAAAGGAGGGATGTGGTATGCAAATGCGGAGTGACGGGTTACATCCAGTACTTATGTATGCAAAGCAGTAAACTATCTTAGGCTTTTTTTTGTCTGCTACGATTTTACCAAACAGAAGCGAGAAATGGTTTGCCAAAATATTTCCGTAAACATTTTTAATGAATAACAAGACGTGCATTTATGGAGTTGTTTTTGCACCGTACGCCAACTCGGTTATTAAAGGATTCAAAAACAAGAATCAGAATAAGGAGAGTCGGAAAAATGAGTAGTGAAATGCGCGAAGTATCCCATTATTGTGATATAACTGATGATAAACATGACATAACTATCGTATCTACTTGGTATTTCAACTTACGCTTTAATTGAATTATTATTTTTCTTTCAGGCCTGTGAATCCCTTGGCTACCTTCTTCTTCTGATCATCAACTTTTAATGTTATAAGAAAAATGGAGACAAAAGAGCTGGTTATAACAATAATCTTCAGCATACTAGGCTCGTTCGTTTGTTTTTCCCTCCTTCTCCTGCTAGCGTGTTTCTGCTACCAAAAACAGCGCCGCAAGCGCCGACTAGACGACGACAACGAAAGCTTGCAGAGCATCTTGCAGGAGCAACAGAAACAGTACCATTACGTTGCGCCGATAGCCAAAAAGCCCATACTTCGAAATGGACTTTTCAACTTTAAAACATCCTTGCACAGGACTCGTTCAGTCGGGTACGTCTATTTTGTCTTTTTTAGTAACAGATATCGATCACAGTTTATAGTTTTCTTTGTCATACTCAATGGCGTAACGAGGGGGAGGGCAACCAGGGCACGTGCCCTGGGCGCCAACTTGAGGGGGGCGCCATTTTCATGGTACACGATAAAAAAGAGTAGAAACAAAGGATTTTTACAAAAATTGTATGAGCTGAAAAATGGACTTGGATGAATGCGTGAAATTACCATGAAGTTACTGCATACGTAACTTTCTGTTTGACAGACCCTCCTATTGTACTATGCTGGTTGTACAGTACGTTTAAAAAAAAACGACCCCAACAAAGAGCAACGGCCTAATGGCCGGCAACTGTGCGTCTGGGAACAGCACTACGGACGCCTATTCGCACTTCGCAGCATTGTTTCCAGACGCACAGTTGCGGGCCATTAGGACGATGGCAATCCATTTCTTCCTATAATCTACGTAATATGAATTGATTACACCCATGAGTGTTTCATCGCCTTTTGTAATGTATAAAAGTTAATATGATCCTTGCGTTCCGATGTCTCGTTTTTTTTAAGGGGGGGCACCTTTTTTTCATTTGCCCCGGGCGCCATTTAGCCTCGTTACGCCACTGGTCATACTCTTGCCCTTAGCTTAGAAAACAGCATGTCAGGAGGCTTAGCAAAGCGCTATAGGACTGCCCAGATTACTACTGAGTACAGTCAGTGGTACCCCGTACAACCCGAACCTAATCCATTCCTGGACGGCGTTCGTTGTAAGAAGCGTTCGTTATAAGAGACGCTATTTCCCATAAGATTCAATGGTAGTTTTAATCCGTTCCTGATCCCGGGCCAAAATCTGAAAAAGTCGATTTAAAAAATCGGAAAAAATGACTGTCTGCACTACCGGCTTCACCATGCATCACGACATTGTGAATGCTGATTCTGTTCTTAAATCGATCAAACCACCCGCGACTAGCTTTGAATACTTCTTCGTGCTCTCGAGCTTCCGAGTGTGTTCCTGGATTTGATTTTGCAAGCTCTTCGTATATAGCTCTCGCCTTCTCGCAAATAATCTCCTAGTTATAGTTACATCTCCTTTCATCTGTCTCTCGTTTATCCACACTAGAAGTAACTTCTCCATTTCGTTGACCACTGATCCACGAATAAAGGAAGAAAGCCGTGAAACCCCTTCGCTGTCTGAGCCTTTAAGATTGACTCCCTACTAGCCAAAATCGTTGCAACTGTTGATTTGCTCAGTCCATATACTGTTCGGCAATGGCAACAAGTTTAATCCCTGAATCTTTCTTTTGCTATAATTTCTTGTTTAAGTTCAACAGTAAGAACTCTTCTATTCTTCTTACTACTAGAGTTCTCTGGTGCCGTCTTATTCGCACCACTTAAAAACGAAAAAAAAAGAGAAGTGAAACTAGATAATCAAACAGAGATGCAGGCAGGCTATTTTTCAGCAACTGACTTTCGTGGGGAAGCCAAGCTCTCGTCTGTAACGCATGCGTGCAGAGACGGGAAAACGTAACCGCCAACTTTTTAAAAAAAATTTTTGCTCACCCCAAGCGGTTCGTTGTAAGAGGCAGAGTTCGTTGTGCGAGTCATTTTTTCGCCCGCGCGCGAGTTCGTTGTACGAGTTGTTCGCCGTATGAGGCGTTCGTTGTACGGGGTACCACTGTACTGTGTTTATGCATTATTAAACCCAAAATCCAACATTCGCACGATTTGCAACATTCGCAACATTCGCACGATTCGTACCTTAACTGCCATTGCCTACCCTTCATTGCATAAGGCACGGTAAAATAATTATGCAAAAAGAACTAAATTTAGAATACAATCAGTTAAAAATGTTGCAATTAAATTAAAGAGTACATAATTTGTAAAGCGCTACGGACTAAGACTAAGATTTTATTTGTGCAACGTACTTTCTTGTTCCTATTTCATTTTATTCCTAACTCGTGACTGATGGATAACCAGGCATATCGCTCACGTTGGTGTCGGATTTATTAGGACAAGGTAGATTTAATACGCACAACATGAACATGCTCGTGAATTTGGCACGAGTGGTCTCCGTATTTCAACAATTTGTAGTTTACACAATTCAAACAGCTTAACGTGAAAAATGTCATGCGGCGTATCTCTGAGCAGTGCTGCCTTTATCGGACGCGACTGTAACTTGCTGTTCCATCCTACTTTCGAAAATGCGCGGTGCCTGTGCAGGGTTTATAACGCGTAGTTCCTTCTAGACCAGGCCCAAGATCCTACGCGGGCGAGATCAATACTTCCTTCGATAGTTGTGGTCGCTGGCGCTTTCTCTTGTAGCACTTCGCACATGAGGCCGTGTGCTACCAATAGAACGTGCTTTTTTCACTTGTTTTCTGACAACAAGTTGTTCATAACACATTAAGTTCTTTGCTGTCACACATAATCAAATGCCATATACATCAAAATCTTTTCTTGCTCATTTCGACTGGACTGACTGGCCCATAATTGCTGTATTGAGGCAACACAGTAGTTTTTAACGGAAAGTTTACTGGGGAAATCTATTATTATTATTATTGCATTAAATAGGGCTCGTGGCCTTCAATTTTACGTTCAAATATCTCTTCTGAATTCTTTAGAAGAAAGGCATTTGTTATTATGAACACCGTTACCCATATAATAAAACGTCACACGGCAGATGATAGTCGTTGACATGAAGTTCTTTTGCTTATACTGTTTTTCTCCTCGTAGCGGTAATATCGCTAAAGCTACACACGAAAACTGTATAAAAAGTACGCGTTATTAAGCGTCCGCCATTTACCTTGACTGGATCTCTCTCGGATACAAATGGCCGAAGTTCCTTAATGTAGAGTTCCTGAAGTAATGTATATCTGTTGCTTCGTTGGAGTTCCTAACAAGACTTGTGATAAGTGACATCACCAGGCGCACCAAGAGCGAAGTATTTAAAATCTCTTTTTGTTTGACGGCGCTCGTTAATGGTCGCACTAATGAATAGCTTGATGCTCTTACGACAATGGAATCCACTCCGTGTCGTCGAAAGAAGCTGAGCTGCCTGTGAAAGATCGCAGGTTTGAAGCATGCTTGAGTACATATTCATACTCGTGATTATAGCAAATAGACTAGGCGAGGTAAGGGGGAGCAAGGCAGGCGTCTTGACGTCATACTTCTCTAAGAGTCGATTTTTGAACACAACCAATGGCCTTGCTCGTTACCAGTTCTACAGAAGGGGTCGCTCCGTGTCCAAGCTGGCTGCTTCTAGAGGAAGGCTCTAGCCCGCGTCATTGTGTACTGCCTGAACTAGCATTTATGTGTCTACGCCGCGTAGTAGAGCCTCCAGGAATCCGTGGATTCCGATGGATGGTCGCGTCAGTTTAGTGTTCTTTTGCAGTTCGAGCTCGGCGGTTCAAGCCAGCTTACCCGCATGTTCGTTGGCGTGTGTTAAATCGGGAGGTGATGGAGGATACCCGTACTAAAGCTGTTACTTGCATGAAACTGGCGGTTCACTTTACTCAGTTTTTGCTCGTATTGTAAACAAATGTAGGTAGTTTGGTGCGTTACGGAAGACTGGACCGAAGCGTAGCGCGGCGTAGTCAAGTGCGAGCTCTATACGGGATTGTATTTTAGCACCTGGATGTACTGTGCTTTCAGTAGTGTAACAAACAAGTGAAAAAAAGAGGAAGAATTAAACATGTTTGAAGGTCTCAGGAATAACGGGGTGGCGAAATTAGCCTTGTCTAGGTTTATTTCGCAAAGCATGTAAGTTCCATTTTTCTTTTACATTTTTCTTTCCGTTGAATATAAAAGCATTTTTTCTTAGTCGACAATATTAACCTAGATTAAGTCGGTGTTCGAGATTGTACGGTTTTAGTAATCACTCATCTTAAAATAACAAACGGAAATGAGCTCTCCTGTGTCAACAAGAAAATGAGTTTCTTAATGATCCGAAATTATGGATTATAGGCTTAACGGGGTTATCGATTCGACGAGAAATAATGCTGCAATTGTCCCTATTTTCTTTTCAGCTATAATGCAAATGACATTAGTGGTGAAATAATCGCATTTCCTTACACGAAGAGTGTTATAGATGGAGGCCGATTTTTTTTTTTTTTTGCTTGATATAAGAGTGGGTCTGGTAATGGGTTTTAAGCTCTCCATAAGAAAGACTTTTTCTAAGGTGCAGCTTTTTTGTTCAATCTCGGGACTTTTTCTCCACCCTTTTAGCTTTTACACTGAGCGATTTTTTTCCAAGCGTTCGATTTCTTACTGTCGCTTTCGTTATCTATGCTCCTGATTTTGAGAGATAACGTGTTTCCGGTTAGGCAGTATACGGCCTTTTTCATCTCGACAACTCACAAGCGAAGAGAAATGATGAAAGAAATTCCAATGCTGTACAACTCAGCAAAGAAAGTTCCGATAGAACACAATAAAACAGTGCTTGAAGCCACCATAACTATTGAATTGAAGTTCTAACACTTGGATTTTGCGACGAGTGTGAACAGAAGTCTGGCAAAATAGAAGTACCTTTGAAGGAGTGTTCTTTTTATAAGAGAAATATACTGAAACTATCGTCGTGTCTGAAAAAAATCCTCCGAATTCCGATTTTCCAATTAAGGATTCTGGCCTTATCAAGAATGTCTGCACCTTCAAGGATTTTGCTGACACTACAACCAGGAGCAAGATTGCGCAGAAATTGATTGCGTTGTCAGTTAATTATTCTTTTTCTGTCTTGACTGTATTTTACGGTTCACTGGGCTACCAAGCTGGGCAGAAGGCTAACAATAATTGCTGCAGCTCAAGTTTCCTTGTTGTCACCCGGATTTGCCATACCTTCTGTTGACAAAATTCGAATTCATCCTTCAGTATCCTTCAAGCAATCTAAATCCTATTCCCATCCCGATATCCGAAAGTCTAAGTCAATTTCCTAATTTGAGCAGCTGTGGCGTCTCTGGTTACGTTTGTCCCTAAATGCGTGAACCGAAAGGATCCCGTGATCCAAACTTTCTCAACTGCCACATAATTAGCTTGTGTGCGCGTTTATAGAATTCCTTAAATAGTTTATAGATATCTTGCCATGTAACTTTACGCTTATTTTATCTCAAATTTTGTGACGTGAAATTCGTTTATCGATATGTTTTTATGAAAATCTTTATTATGTTATATTTATCTAGTGTTGATTCCGTATCCGACCACTTTATCATTGCGATGGACAACTGTCAAAGCAATGATAAAGTGGTCAGATGCGATCCGTAATTCGACCGATGCTATTGTTAATTAGTTAAGATGATTGAGTTTTCCGGTCAACTCGTCTTCACTGTCTAGTGAACTAATGCTGTGTACTAATTCCAGCAGCTCGCCGCCACAAACTTCTGGCTGGCAAAAAGCCTAGTTGATCCTGAGGAAATCGTTGGACGTTTAAGACTTTACGTTAAGGCTTTCCGCGTCAGAATAGTTTTCTTAAGCCCATAAGCATTCTCCTTGGCTGCGTTGCATGCATTGTAAGTGGGTTCAATCTGGATTCTTACATCTGGAATGTTACAACTTGCAACAGAGCTCATAAACTATTGATATCCCCCAGCATCCAAGTAATTTGAAGTTCTGTCTTCACCGAGATTTGCTTGATCCTACCTCAGAAGATTTTATATTCCTATCAGCGTTCTGGAAAAGTACCAGCCGAAGTACTTTGTTGGATGTCACGAAACTAAACAATGTAATATCTGTCAATTCTTGCCGGTTGCACAGTCCAGCATTCCTATGGTTACAAAAGAATGATTTATTTTTCGCTCACTCGGAAATGCACAATAACTGCGCATCTGTCTGCACTTAAACAGACGGTATTGCCAAATTAATTGAAGATAGGCGTAGTTTAATTCTCCAAGAATTTCAAAATACGCCTAACTGCGCATTTAGCAATAAACTACTAATTATTGTTATTTTAAAGAAGACGTTGACTGTCTTTGCTAGAATCACTCGTTCCTTTTAGGTGCCTTAGCTCGTGAACCCCAAAGTGTTAAAAAAGTAAAAGCGTTATTGTTGACGTTGTCATAACAACTTTGGCAACCATGTATGTTCGTGTTCATCCGTGTCCTCATAAGAGACCGTCCTTTTACTTTCGTAATGTCTGCACGGATGTCACCGGCAGGGAATACACAGAAGACTGGGCTAAGGTTTGTGGCCTTCGTTGACAGAAGTCCAGGAAAGATTTTGAAGCAATGTGTCTGGTGCGATGTTCTTAATTTTTTGTTTGAGACCTTTCCAAGTGCGAACTTTTAAATGATCACCTGGTCTGTCTCACTTTCTTCATCTCTTTTAATGTACAGTATTCCATTTTGGCCTTCTCATTCTAAATTTAATTATGCTTCTTCAGAAAGTATGCCGATATAAATAAACAAAACTAAAAAGAAATAGAATAAAAGGAGAGAAAATATTTAAAGGGTTAAACATCTGTCCCGAAAGAAATAATATTTCTACGAGCCATTCCTTTGAATACGGACAACCAGTCCCGTACCCAGGATTTTGGGTTCGGGGGGGGGGGGGGTCAAGTCAGGGCCGTATACCCAGAATTTTGGTTCGGGGGGTTGGGGGGTAGTATGTGGATATCGTTATGGAGAAAGAACATTTCGGGGGGGATATTTCTATGAGTCATTGCTCTGAATACGGACAACCGTCAATTGCTGTAGCGAATCGAAATTGGAAAGATCTGGAAGTCCGCACGTACGCACTTGATCAAAAGACATGTACACCGTTTTTTATTTGCTTTGAAGCTAATCAGGGTTCCAGAACAACGAATGTTGCTTGTCATACCTATTCGTCTGACGACGCGGTGGAACTTGCTATATCTGCAGCATTACAATTCAATGCTCAGTCTGGATCCGGTATCCATCCTGAATGCCAAACACAGGGGGAGACTTTTGAAATGTTGTCGCTGTTCTTTTGTATATTTCGTGATCCAATCAACACGATCGATAAAAGCTGTTATTTTTCAACTCCTTTATCCTTTCAGCCGCCTTGATATGATTAGCGATAATGCTTGTGTTGTGGGCAACTTTCGTTCTTTCTACAGTGTCATCAATAGGCGGTCAAAATGTAAAACAAGCTTGCCAAAAACAGGTTCTGTTTTCCGCAGTTTGTGAGCAGAAAAATATCCAGCACAACATATTTAGTGGTTCGTTTATTCATTAGAGTCGACTCGCGCTTGAGTGGCGCCTGTGTGGCTTGTATCGACCCTATTCTATATCCTTGTCGACCTTGTCTATATCCCTTTGTCCGTTGTTCGGTTCACAAGATTAGCCCCCGTTTTACGTTTGGCAATAGACTGGATTCTGACTAGCCTTGTATTTAACGTTCCCTTAACCTTCTCCTTGACCTATTGGGATGCTGAAAGACACGCGGAAGCCAGGCTTTAAATTGTACACGAAGCTAAGTTTGCGCATTCTCTGTTTGGCTAAAATGTAGATAAATGAGTTGAAATTTTTCGTTAGGAAGCAAGGTCTTGTCATTGAATTCAATGTCGTTGAGTTTAAGCACACTTTGGAACAGAACGGCACAACTCCTTGTAGAAGTATTGAGTAGTGAGTGTCGTGTGTGGGTTCTCTAGACTTCTACACTGTGATATTAACCTGGTGCAAAGAAGCTATACTTTCTTGTTTAAAGTAGTTCGTGAACTTTAGCCGAGTAACGTTGGGCGTGGGTTTGGCGACTTGCGTTGGTAGGGGGGGAATGGTCCGAAGGGTGAACAAAGGTTAATAGGCCACATGCAACAGGCGAAACGCTACTCCTGGGATCAACTAACAGTCGGTCCTTGGCACGAACTTCGTACGGCTTCTTGTTGAGCTAGATCACTTAGAAGAATAGGTTGCTATTCTCCCCTGTATCATGCGTCTGGTTTACACTTATATAGTCGTGTTTATCGTGGTGTTTGCCCACAGATCCGTTTAACTGAATCGGAATTTACAGGGAGTGAATCCCAGCAACGCATTCAAATTCAAAAACGTCCAAATAAACTACAGCGGATTGTCATGAAAGAAAATCCAGCAAGACTGGGAAAACGACTCAACGTTCGGATGAGTTGTCTAGATTCATTGTAGCTTCAATTTTTTTCTCCGGAAGAGGCTTTATTTTTACATAACTTACAACACACGGTCGCGGATGTAGTATTCATAGGACTTGAGCCAATTTTTGGCCAAGAGTTGGCACACGGAGATCAATAATGTATACGCTTTACTCCCACTCACTTTGCCTTTGTTTGAAAAGCAAAGAAAAGGTGCTGCTAGAACCGAAAATGGCATACAAAAGATATCAACTTATACCAAACTGATTTCAACAATATACTGTAAATGCTTCAAAATACTTATCGAAACTGTGTGTTGCATAGAAGCTTGGAATGCTGGTCAAATTGAATAGGAAGCGGTGCCAATATAATGTTGATTACACTCGTAATCATTTGGGGGTATTGGCTACGTATTGGGTATTGTGGTACAGTCAATGACTAGGGAATTCTAGTACGTATGTACTACATATAATTATTTTTGAGAGACAAAATATTCTGTCAAAAATTAGTTCCCACTTCTCCGAACACCCTCGGAAATTCTGCTTGCACTTATAGTATCAACGAAATACGACTCTTAGTCAATATTTGAACTGTACTCAAATCTCAATCAATTTTTATTGTTTGACTTTTGATTACAAGTGCAAAAATTTTCCTTAATTTTCCACACGTTTTTTTCTCTCTCAATCGTTGCATTGGTAAGTTATTGTTGTTAGCGTATTTACTTTCAAGGCAACGGTGAAAACCCCTTATGACGCTACAGCATGGCAAAAAGGATTAAAAAATTCTCATTCCCTATGTAATGTAATCAAACTGTATTATGACAGTAATGCATGGGAAGAATTTGTCTATAGAAGTGGGTTCGTCTCTATTTTTCTTCCATGCATTTTTTACATATAGTTCCAAGTTATGAAAATGTTAAATAAATCATATATACAAAAAAACGAACCCAGTTCTATAGATTTTCTTATTAAGATATTTTTAAAAAATAATTTTTAAATTATCTCTTTCTGCTTCCCAAAATTTCGTGTTAAACGTTATGAAAATTACATTGAGAAAGGGTATGCCATCAGTGTCCTCTTCTGACAAAAAGTGATCAACTACTTGCAGTACACCGTGGCCTTAAGTTATTGAAGTGAGATGATGATATTGTTCTTGCTTTTAAACTATTGTTTCGCGTCTCGATAGGCTGAATGTTGTCTTCTGAGGGCAGTGACTGTATTTTCTTCATAATCGTTTCTAGTGTAAAACCTTTATTTTTTATGCTAGAAATAAATTGGCGAAGAAGTTTCTATGAACATAGTAATAAATGGTGTAATCTCAGAGCATCTCAACGTAATAAATAAATTAAGCCCATCCTACAGGATGTTAACTCGCCTCGCACCCAGAGCGCTGTCATTCCTCCATTTCTCAAATACGAAAAGAATCTCTTTACGACGTTGATTTGTTGCCAGTTAAGAGATCTGACACAGCAATTGGCAAGGTTTCAGTCTTATTCGTGGTTAATTATAAGAAACGTCTTACGCTGACTCACACGCCTCGTAGAGTGTACTATACGGTAGAACGTAAGGGAAGACGCTTTATTGCCCCGTGTTTCCTTCTCACAACTTACCCGTGGGTTATGTAGTGTACGTCAGGAACCTAATCAATACCTCCGACCCATTTAAACTTGTATGTTTTGGGGGACCTTGCTCCTCACCAACATGACACCAAAGCGCAGCTTATAATTCCGTAGGGATGTATTATTAATACCCTTATCGTTCTGTTTTCGTCTACGCATAGAGCCACTTAGCTATACAAGAACAGGGCAGCCTCAGCGCTCGCTAAGCTGACGGAAGCTTAATCGAATGACATAGTTACTAGCTTCGTGATATGCGTTGATCTGACAGTCATGTGACTTGCAGCTCAGCTACGATACGATGTATATATAATTAAAAAGCTGAGAATATCTTTAATTAGACATCCAGGTAAGATAAAGGCGGGGCAAAAGCTTTGCTAGTACCCTGGTATTGACTAAGGTCCTTGGGTCTTCGATCCCAAGAATAAATGCGTACAACAATGTTTATAAAGGAATAAAGGTTTACACAATCGGGCCATTCAACGCCACAGCTTTTATTCATTGTTATTGATAGGTTGGCATGGTTCGGTTAGATAGGGGTGCTTTGTATTTTATTGGCCGTTGCAAATACAAAGCATTTGTGTCTCGTAATTGCTCACGAATTTGTCTTTTAAATCCATGCTTACGTGGAAAACTGCAGAGCTCAACTTGAGTAAGTACAATGTTTCTAGTAACCATTTGTATTTGTACGTGTTCCCGGAAAATACTAATTTGAAAAGATCGTATCCTTTCATTGTTTGAAGGTGCCAGTTTCATATAAATATCGCATGATTTGAACTTCGTACCTTTCCCTTCCACAAGCTGCCACTTCTGTTTTTCCGATTTTCTTCTTACCCTACTTATTAGAACCACTATCGTAAGAGAGAGCCGCAGCCTTTTGAACTTCCCTCCAGTTTCTTGAAAACCGTAACGTCATTTGAAGATCGCGAATTTTTTTTATTACTTACTTGTCGGTTCGTTGAAGGACTTGAGTTCCTCTACCTTATAAAGGACTAAGAAAAATAATTTTCTCAGTTCAAAGGGTTGTGAGCAACTTTTCCTTTGGGTAATTACGAACTTTCGTCGCAGCTGTTACTTGGGAAGCAAACATGGCAGCCTAAAACTTCCTTCTATTCTTTTCCGTCTTCCTTGCGCCCCTCTTTTCCATTTGATGGGGTGTAAACAATTTCGCTGTCTCCTTTTCGCTGTGCAATCCTTGCCTTCCACTTCCAGCGCCAGTGTTTCGGCGTCCTTGGCCTCGCTGCCATTGCCCGTGGCGCCCTCTTCTACCTCTCCGGTACCCCCGACGCCGGTTCGTGCTGGTGCTGGTCGGAGGGCTTCCGACTTTCAACCTACCAGATATGCTACGCCGTTGCCAACCTCTTCTTCTAGTAGCAGGTGTGGGACAATGTTGATGCCAACGTCGTCAGCTACAGAATGTATCTGTCTCTCGTCTGTTGCTTTTTGAAATGTTGCATGTTTGGTGTCTCCCGTGTAGTCCGAAAAGCGGAAACTGAACACTAATTGTAAGTTGTTGAGTTGTTAAATTGGGGGAAAAAACTTATAGACAATAATAGAAACTTGCATAAATTTGTACTTAAAAACTTGTGTAAACTGGCACAAAACACTTAGGTACAAAAGACGCCAATAGCAATGGAAACTGAGAAAAAATCTTCAAATTCCGTCTCTTGGTTTCTTAAGAATTTATCACAAGACAGATCGTTTAAGTCCAGGAAAAATTGTTGTTTTGATGTCTTGTTGATGGCTCTATTTAAATTTAAACTGTAGTTTCACACTTAACATTATTCATATACGAATTTTTATTGTTACTTCGCTAGGTTATCTTACTTATTTTTTACTGAAAAAGACACACGACTGCTACATTATAGTCCCACAAAACTTGGATAAGACAGAGAGAGATTTATAACTAGGATTGAACGTTAAATAGACAAGACGGGATAGGACACATTTGAAGAAGATTGGAAGGTTTTAGATTGAATTTTCCGTTTCTTTAAGACCATTTGTTTACGCAGTTGTAAAGCGAAATGACTGTCGCTGAAAGCCATGCGAACGTATTGCAATCTAGTTTAATGTGCTTTTGAACGTATGCTCTTCCTGCTATTTCCTTTTTTATTTTATTTTTGCTACTCGCTTGATATGTTCTGTCGTAAATCGCGTCGCTTGAATTGGCATTCCGTACATAAAAAATGAGAACTTTATTTCTGATGCATTATGAAATCCACACCGCTCACGTCCGACCCAGTAATAAGTGAAGTTTTTTTAGTTGATATTTATGCTTTTCTAACTTGCTGGTCTAACAATATGTTATTTGAAAAATTTCTACAGAACAACCGGAGTTATGCCCTTGACGAGGCCCGTTTCTGCATCAGCTTCGTCAGCTGGAATAAACGGGGTCGGAACCAGCGGTTCCGGAACGGGCGGGAGTAGCGGAAGTAGTGGAGCTGCTGGTGCGGTGGGCGGAGCCGTGGCCATAGCAGCAGGTGCAGCTGGAATTGCATCATCTTCAACAGGAGGTGGTGCTGCTGGAGCATCAGCACAAACTTGTGACAGAAACGCAGCTAGCAACCCGCAAAACAAAAGTTTAGCATCTCATAAAAATGATCACCCATCGGTAAGAAGTTGTTCCACTAAATAGCATTAGGTTAAATAGCAAATAAACCCACCTTCAACCATTTTAGACATGACAAGTTGATGTCCTAAGTTTTTCTGAACCTAAGCAGGCAGGTTAATTTTTGATCTAGGACTTTGAAGAAACTCGTTACGTTTAACTAGAAGCCAAATCTGGAAGCGTATTAAAGTTAATAACCTATACGGTATTGGAATTTACTAAGTTCCGCCATTTTCCGTTGGCAGGGAAGTTGCGAACCGCGAATCGCTTTATCGTGGGAAAAGAAAACCATGAACTTTGCAAAAAGCATCCAGGACTCATAGCGTTTGGCATCCAAACTGGCAATCGTACTTGGATTGCCGTAAGATTGCACTTGCAAAAATTGCCTTTTTGTATAAAAAGAGTTTTTAAAATTATTTTTTTGTACGTCACTTAAAGGGATGAAAATGTGACACGAATTCTTCAAAATCCTCGACATGTGAAACTATTTACAGATAATTGGGGTATTTAGCTACAGTACTTTAGTGTGCTGCTTTAATTTGTTCCACGGGGAGAAATGTAGGCCTAGGAGTTCGAGTAAGATCGTGTGTTTTAGGGAACTGTAATATTTTCTAAGAAATATGTCCTCCGGGGTTTCTGTATTTTTCTTAGAGCTACGTCTCTTCCTGCTGACGTGCGTCAGGAATTGATCATTAAGAGAGAAAGAAGTGATTAGATTTAGGCCCGATTCCGTCTTGGGTGTGTAGCAGGACGAGACACTAACGAGAAGCTGTGTGGTTATACACCACTATTCTTTCGAATTAGCCTGCACGTGATCAAGTATCCTTGAAACACTGACCTTTTCCAGTTATGTAGGGGCCGTAAAAAGAAACCTAAGCTAGAGTTTCATTCGATACTTCTGACAAGATATATATGCGGAGAAGGCGCGCAAAAGATTTATTGGAGACGTAATTTTGTAGGCTTCTTTTTATATGCATTTTCTTTTTTTCTAGATGGCGTTTTGGCAGACTCGGTCGATTTCCTTGGTGGATATGTACATCGACAATTCGGAGCCAACGGAGAACGTAGGCCAGATCCAATTTAGTTTGGAGTACGACTTCGATAACACGACACTCATCCTTAAAATTATGCAAGTAAGATCAACTTTTTTTTTTACTCTATACCGTTACTTGGAATGACTTGTCTCGATTTTTTCCCTTCTCGGCGCGAGGGACTGCTTTGGCATGTTTATGGTGAGATTTCTCATTTAGTTGTAGTCGAAAGTCGAAACCCATAGCGACTTCAGAGTACGTCAACTTCTGCAGTAACTTAACTTATTTGACGTTTGAAAATACCTCTTGCTGTGTCACTGTGTCTTAGAGTAACTACTAACCAACCGACCCAGCATCAAGTCTTGGTGACATTGGTGGCCTTTTCTTGAATAATGGGTGTGGTGTGTACAGTCGCGTTTATGCGAAGCATCCATCAAATTTGTTTTAGGTTTTGGTAAAGTCAGAGCCATAGCCTGTAGTGCATTGAACAGTTATATCGACAGGTTTAAGGGATTATTCTGATTGCAGCTGCTTTTCCCTTCATCATAGAATGCGTTGTAAAGCGATCATGCATGATTTATTTATTTATTGTGCAATTTCGTTGTTAACGAGCCTTCCCTAATCGTTAAGGGGACGACAGTGAAATTGTCTTACTTGGTAGCAAGAAAAGCGTGTCATAAGATTTTAAAATAACCTATATTTTATGAAAAATCTTTACGGAATATCATTACATTCTCAAGGTGATTCGTACTAGGATTTGAAAGGTCTATTGGAAGAGAGGTATCGTTGATATCATGGGAGAGAGGTATCAGTGGGAGATATTATTTTAAATAAATTACCAAAACGTTTTGTAAAATTTTCGCTCATCAAATTTTGGCTTAGGGAGGTTAAAAAAACGGAAGTTGTTGATGCTAGTATCACTTGTTGACCCTTTCTCGCTCATTGACACAACTTAAAACCTGACGAGGTTTTATGCAAAGTAGTAAAATGGTTTCTGATATTTTTTAAATGAAAATGTCTAATATTGTGTCAATAATTACTTCAGACTTATGAGATCTGAAGTAAAAATTAATGTTTTATTTATTGTATTTGATTTAAATCCACATATTTAATATTTCGTCTCATGTGGTCTCAATCTTAGCATGTTGTTTTGTACTGAGGATATTACCAAGGCTCTTAAAAGCGCAACAACCTTCTTTCACGCTTTCTTAAACGTACAATAAAAATTTAAAAATAAATTCCCCCCTCCACTTAAAAAAGGTGCTGTACAAATAGCTATGGAACTGCCGTTATTGCACATCGCAAAGCGCCTGAAGTGAGCAATCAATATAAAGCTGCACGTACCCGTTAGAAAAAAAGGCCTTCGGTCTAGATCAATAGGCTGTTTCTGGAGGGGGTTGATGGGATGGTCGTAAAAAAAAACACTAACAAATCGAGCAGGAGGCCGGAAGAAGCATAAAGGTTGAATCTGTGATACGGAGACAGTTACTTATGTAATTGCAAAAAGAAAAGTTCATTTGGTCGTTTTTTTCTTTCTTTGACACTACTCACAGCTCAGAACCAATAACATAAGATTCCCATGAGTATAAGCCTACGCTTGCCCAAGGGTTGTTTACAGGGATGAGCTTTTTAAACTTTTTCCTTAAAGTTGCTCTAAAAGTTTTTTATGCTGATTATACGCAATTTAGTGATATTCAAAGGAGTGGCGAACGCGTAATAAAAAAATTATGACATTAAGGAAAAAATTTCCCTTAATCTACTCTTCGTAATCCAAGGAGATCTTTTTTTTCATGTATATGTAAAGTGCTTAGAAGTAAGCCTGTTTTTAAATTTCTAGTGAATCCTGTATCTGTTTAAAAACTAAGCCAAAAAAGAAAATATAAAAAATTGAAAAGCATCGGGATATTTTTTTTTTCTCTGCTCTTATCTTGTTTCCAGGTGTTGCTTCTCTACTTTTCCCTGTCTTTTGATTAAAAATTAATAAGATAAATTAGATCCGAAGGTTTCCCATCTACGGTGTTAGTTTTTTCCTTTTTTTTGTCAACATTTATTATTATGCTTCGCTCACCATTTTATGTATCTAGGATCAATAGCTTACCATGGCCCAAACCAAGGCTTAAATTCGCATGTTGCTTATTGGCATACCACCAACGGACAATTTCTGGTTTGACCGATATCCTAATGTATTGCTTGAATTTTTGGTTCCAAAACAGTGCTTTTTTTTACTCAAAAGGAATAGTTGAAATCGGTAGTCCAAGTTTCGTTTGGGATTTAGCGAGGGAAATCCCTACCATTGGGATTTATTTGATTATTTTTTTACTTTTCTCGTTGTGCATAACGCTGCTGCAAAGATAAATTGCGCACAAGAGTTAGGAGCAATGGCTGGTGACGAGAAGACTAAGCATCGATCCTAGAAAAGATTTGGCAAGCAAACGTTGCCACTTGAATATCTTCTTCCTTTACTGTTTTCGGTGGTGCCGTACAATTGTATTTTTCCGCTTTTATTTTTTTTTATTTCCTAAGAAATGTTTTTCTTTTTACTGGACAAAGAATATCAGCTAGCACCAGCTCTCTCTTACTTTTCCATTCGTCATCGTATTAACTGGGTTCTTCTCGTTAGCCGTTCGTGCTGGAACCCAACATGGTTCCTTTCTTAATACCTAGATCAGCGTCTTGGAAATAAAAAAAAGGAAAATAGTCCCATGACTTAAGACGTCGGGCTGGAACTAAGAAATCTGACAGAAAATCAATTTTTTGTAGGAAACAGTGTGCTTGCCTTATGTAAGCTAAGTTTGTGCAAGTTTGGACATGTACAGTACTCGTAATTAGTATCGCCATAAAGTTTGCTTGACGTCGAAAGCCCCTTCACCGTTAAGCTTTGAAGTAGAACGATATTTTCAACCCCATTGGCTAGCCTTTCATACTGCCATTGTGACGATACTTCTTTCGAGTACTGTACTGTACGTTAGCTCTGAAGGGATTAAAATGTACGACGCCCAAGATTTCCGAGTTGTCGTTTGCTTCTTTGATCTTACCGTCTGTATAATAATTTTGTTTAATTCACCTCCGTCTCCATACCCGTTTGCTTGAAAATGACAGCTACTTTGTTAAAGTGCAATCTTAGAGATCAGCACCATCGCCAGAGCAACCCGAATGACAAAACACGTGAATTGTGATTTCCTGCTTTGTCAATCATGCGTCTTTGGCCAGAAGGCGAATTTGAGGTGTTCGTGTACAGGCAAAGCTAAAAAGTTAAAAAAATAAAAGAGCATGCGTTAGTCGCAGTTATAACTGCCAAAGGGTTTTGCTTGAAATTTTAGGTTAAAGTAAAGCCATAATGTAAGAAATATTTAAAATATAGACCGAGTAATAAAAACTTTGCGAATTAAGTTTTGCTCCGAATGAGATAAAAAAAAAATAAACGTAATAAGATACTATTTAAGATATAGTATGACTTGTGTCGAGTAAATTTATATCTTTTTTTGCTTTTTCTTTCGTGCTGTCTGCCCTGTTCGGTAGTGTCAAAGCTATAATTACCCCAGGTCGTGCCTTGTTTTTGCATTCATAAATACAAGCTCGGCACACGAGGTAAGTACTTTTATCGAGCAACGAAGCGAATGGCATTTTTCATGGCAAGTGAAAAGTCCATGCCACCATAACGGAAAACGGACACCGGTGAAGAAGGAAATACCATTTGAAATAGGGCGGATCAGCCGCCACACCTTGTATGTACTGGATCGATGAAGTCTCGTTTCGTCACTCCCTAACCAGTCATGATAAGCTAGATGAAAGATCGCTAATTTAGTTAGGGGAGAAAATATTGCAAAGACATAATGTTGGTCTGATCCTATGTTTTATTTCTAAAAATGCCAATAAGAACCTTTCCTGTAATCTGATCTTCAGCAAGATGATTTAATAACTTATATAAGCATTAATAACGCTCTTGATGGTAGTGTGACTGATTTAAAACTTGCCTTTTTTTAAATCACAGGCCAAAGAAATACCCGCCAAAGATATGTCAGGGACGTCCGATCCTTATGTGCGTGTCACCTTGTTGCCTGATAAAAAGCATCGTCTTGAGACCAAGATCAAACGGAGAACGCTGCATCCACGATGGAACGAGACCTTTTACTTCGAAGGTACTGTATACTTATCTCTTAATTACCATATCGGTTAAGATTCTGCCTCACTTGTACTGTACTGGGATTTGTAACACCTTAACTTGGTAGCTCGGCTGTTAACTTCTCTTGCAACAAAGATGTTGTCAGGAAGAAGATTGCTATAGAAGATGGAAAGGCACTTGGCACGTTAAAGAATATCGGGAACAATGCCTGTGACACTGGCTCTGATTAATTAATTTGCGAGACATCCCTAGTCTGGTATAGTACTTCATTGATTAGTAACCCAATGGGTTGGTTAGTAATACTAACCGGCGGTAATACTAACGGCTCCTCGCCGCTCTTTTGCCACTTTCGTATTGATCTACCTAATTGTACGGCAAACTTGTTTAGTATTACTGCTTGTTAACTCCAACTCGGCTGTCGTGTTTGAAAACGAAAGTGCCAAAGATTCAACCGCAATTCTTCTCCTGCGAAAGCAATCAATAACAGCCTCGTTTGCGGTTCCGCCAAAAGCCGTGCGCGGGCGGAGGAGAAAATGCCAACTTTGCGAAATGGGACTTCGGTACTCATCCGTGGATCGTATGTTACTATAAAGCCACATGTAATAAAAAGTTCCTTGTCGCCGAACGAATTCTAATTGATTTATAATGACCGTGATATAGCTTTTTATGCTCCTTTCGTACTTCAACTACACTTACAGAGTTACAGAATTAACAGTGTCTGCGTATTTTAGGCTTTTTTTTTACCAAAAAATAATAATCAATATTGGGGTTTTATGGGTATATGATGCGTTTCTTCCTTCCTAAAAATGGTTGGGTTATAGTGAGCTAAATAAACTTGCCAAACCTAATCTTATTAAACCTAACATACATACCTAAAATGTACTTTTCAACCGAGACACTCTTTAGGAAGGTATTTAAGGGTGTAAAAGTTGTTCTATTTTCTCCAAGCAGAGAAGAAAGGATCGAGGAAAGTTGGTAGTAATTACGGAACGCTCTGCTTTTAATCGAAAAATCACTATATGCATGAGCTCTTCCTTTAGTATTCTTTCCGGATTTTCTCCTAAAGAAGCTTCAGACCCGCTGATATACATAAAAGAAAGAGGAAACTTTCTTACCCCTCACCCGTCTTCGCTAACCTTACGTGAATGCAAAATAAGGAGGGTATAGTAGCTTGTTCAAAGGTGGCGTGATGTTCAGGTCTGCTTTTACTAGCTGTATAATTCTCTTTTGGATAACATTTTATTTTATACTTTTTTCGCATTTTAAAGGCTCTTCTTGTCTTGCTAGTAGCACTTAAAGCTTGGACACAATCTGGACTAATATACCCTCGGCACTTGAAGTAATTAGCTCAAGTGCGGCTGATTGAGAGCTCAAAGCGTAGTACGTTCTTATTAGGGGTTCGTAAATTAACCAATAGTCCGAACAATCACGCGTCAGTCCTTCAAAGTCGTCTTATCTTTTGAGTCTCATCTGAACTGGAAACGAGTTTTCATGTCCTTAAGTACCGTATATACTCGAATATAACGTTGTCCGAATATAACGCGAGGGGTACGAATTTGGTAGAAAAAAGAGTAAAAAGTACAAGACGCGAGTATAATGCGAGGTTAAAATGTTAAGTTCTGTGCTTTCCTAAAATCCATAGAATTCATTGTCAGAGTTATCAAAACACTAGCTCACTATTTAAAAAAAATACATAATAGATGTGTGAACAACAGCGCCATTGTTAGGATTCGGGGAAACCGAACTAGTCTCGAATATAACCCTACTTTTTGCTGCAAATTTTATCCAAAAAACACAACGTATATTCGAATATATACGGTACACTTTTTCTCCGATATCTTCTACTTTTGGCTACAGTTTTTAACTTTTTTTTCTAAACGTACAATAAATGAGCATCTCGCGTTTTTTAAAAAGAATTAAGGTAGCCAAACCAGAACCATTATCACTTAATTAACCTATTATTAGATTTATTCGCTTTTTTCAACTTTCTACCTTTGATAATGAAAAAGGAAGGTTTCGGAGTAATGTGGCCTAACTCTACTAAAAAGAATAGGAAAGTGCCGTTACCGCGTGTATAGGCGTTCGTGTGTAGCTACCTAACGGAGATTGCTTCGAAAGGCCTTTTCATGGCTTTAGATTTTTGGCTTTCTAAAAGAGTACTTTGCATGCAATTATTGTTTTTATGTATGGCCTACGTGTACGCTTTGGCAGGTTCCCAGCGTTATTAGAAAACAGCCGAACTTTTAGGGGCTCTGTCTTTTAAATTTGTTGTCATACATTCCAGATTAATATTTACGTTTTCCAGTACGATTTCTAATCAAATCTGTTCGCACTAAGAATATTAGATCTGTCATGTTATTTCCACAAAACGAACCTGAATTGCTTGTTGTCGTTTGCAGGGTTTCCTATCCAGAAGCTACAAAGTCGGGTACTGCACCTCCACGTATTTGACTACGATCGGTTTTCCAGGGATGACTCAATTGGAGAGGTGTTCTTACCTCTTTGTCAGGTATGGTAGCAGGTATTGAACTATGTTTACCATAGGAAGCCCTGAGCACGTTAATTGAGTTATACGTTAGCACCCTTTTCAACATTAACTCCTCGCTCGCGTAAATAGAACACAAACAACTTTCTTAACTTTGAAATCCCGAGTTATTAAATTGTGCTGCTCCCTAGTTGTCTATTCCGAAACCATTGAACGCAGGATCATTTGCAGCGTTGATGGAGAGTCTGTCAGAACTAGATAAAAAAGAAGGATCGTCACTCTTACATTTTTTTTCTTTGAACATGCAAAAAGAAAATCAGCGCTCAAGCTGTTCCAGACTGAGATTAATCAGTTCTTGAGTTTTTCATTCTACGCTACCCCTCGTTTTCTTTATTGACAGACTCTAAAGCCGCCGTCATTTTCTTTTTTCCTTTTTTGCAAGCCCACTATTTCTTGAATTCATAGTGTTGGGTGGGGTAATATATTTTTTTCCTTTCCTATTTCTTTTCCCCAAGGTGGATTTCTCCGATAAACCTGTATTCTGGAAAGCCTTAAAGCCTCCGTTGAAAGACAAGTGTGGGGAAGTTCTCATCTCGCTCTCCTATCACCCTACCAACTCCATATTAACTTTAACCGCGCTGAAAGCAAGAAACTTGAAAGCCAAAGACATAAACGGGAAATCAGGTATCCACGTGAACTATTCCTACGATCAAAAATGCATACTTTGCAAGCAAATAACGCATTGCGTCTAAGTCGGTTCGGACTTCGACGCAAAAATTAGACCGATATTCTTAAGTGATAAAAGTAAAATTATTTCCCTTAATGGTATCAAATATTAATGTCGTATCTTCTACAAGCTTTAAGAAAAGTCAATTTAAGCTGAATTTAGAGACAAAAGCCAAGTTCGGTCAATAACGCAAACTTATTGCTTTCTCTCACAGATCCGTATGTGAAGGTATGGTTGCAGTTTGGGGACAAACGTGTGGAGAAGCGAAAGACACCTGTATATAAATGCACTTTGGAACCCGTTTTCAACGAAACATTTACCTTTGACGTGCCGTGGGAGAAAATTCGCGAATGTTCATTAGATATTCGTGTTATGGATTTTGATAATATTGGGCGCAATGAATTGATTGGGCGGATTTTATTAGCGGGTAATTTGTTTATTCACTTTTCTAGGGATGGTGTTTTAGATCTTTTGTATTCCCTTGTAGCTAAAAACAGTACGGGGGCCTCGGAAACAAAGCATTGGCAGGATATGATAGCGAAACCTCGACAAGCTGTGGTTCAATGGCATCGTCTAAAGCCGGAGTGAAGCTTGTCTGTGTTTAAGCCGGTTAGTGTATTGAAGCTTGTTTCTGCAAAATTTATTGGACATCATCATTAGACCTGGCAATGGATAATTGGACGACCAATTTGTTAAAACCAAACTATATACACGACATTTTTCGTTGACCACAGCATCCGCACATTTCATGTTGGATTCCATGCTATATTCCCTTAGGAAATGTACTGGCCAACTTCGTACCAAATTTTCCCCTGTTTTTTCCCCCCATTGTAATTTCCACAGTAGATAGGGTAAATTGCAGGGCTGGTTACCTGTGAAGATATAATATCCTACAAAGAGCAAAAACCTACGCGCGCAGTTTAGATTTTGATGTTACTTTGTCGACGACTTAATTTCACATATCACATATTCTGTTGCCAAGCTGTAACCTGCTTATCTGTATTGTTATTCCTTTGCCTTGCGGTTTCAGTTCAGATGTCTCTGTACCAACAGATAGCCCGTACCCGTGTTTCTTAGAACAAGAATCGTGGCATATGATCGAAATTCGTGGCAAATGAAAGCGACCGTATTTTGTAAAGAAGCGGGTGTTTTTTGTGCTAGTCTGTATAATTAGTTAAATTATACTTGAGAAAAGAAATAGATTCTAGGCATACATTTATTGACGAATTTGTGGATTATTTGTATTTTGATTTTGTTTACTATTTGATTTAGTTTAAAAAGTACCTATTTTCGGGATGACAACTTGGGAAGAACCTACGCGTATTATATACGTCGTATAGTAGTGAAATTACCACGCAGTTCGGTCGTTTAAACCCGTGTAAAGTTTCACGTAAAAGACGAAGAATAGCAGCTGGGACGAACCTTTACAGTTCCAGGTGGGGGAAATGTTACATAGCTCACGTTAACCGTTTTTTCTTAAAAGCTCCAATAGTTCAAGTCACGAATCCCAGAGGCCTGATAGCGTAAGCAAAGCATCTATATACCTTAATTATTAGCCTCGTCTGTTAAGGTCTCCCAAAAAACTTAACTGCGTAACATTTCAGCATTGATGAGATTCTAAAGCCGTTGGCTATGGCTCTCAGCAGATGGCCAAGCACGGTTCAAGAAGGGCCGAATCGAAGAACGGGCGAAATTGTCTGCATATCTAAGGATGTCGTCCCATGGATCTTCGATTTTCCAGGACACTTACGCAAGGTAATAGTGCGCAGAGGTATTGCGCCTTCCCATGCGCGTCCATGAGAAATCCGATAAACAACCGACATCTCCGAGATCTGTTATGGAAATAATGCAAGCTATATGGGATAGAAATACAGCAAAAAACGCACTATTCTGGTGTTATATTTTCTGGTTATTCACCTATTCCCGACTTTGGGGAATATTTGCGACGTATAACCTGTCGGATGCTATTGTGAATTACTTTCTGCACGCATTCAGAAACAAGCGAAGAATAACTTATCCGGCAGCAATTTGTCTGTTCCTCGTCTGAGGAGTATTTATTTGCGAGAGCGCGATTGTTGTTTTCCTGCCTCGGTTTTCGCTCTGGGCATTCAAGCCTTTTAAGATTACGTAATTATTTCCCAAGAGATTTCCCACTGTTTCGGTTGAGATATATGTAGGTTCAAAGCCATTCTGAATATCGTTTATCCTTTTTTTTAAATTCTGTTTCTACTTTTTTCTTTTAACGTGAGTTTACTAAGTCCTGTTTTAATGTCAGGCATTAGAGGCCTGTAGTTTAGCCTTGTTCCAACCTAGAAAAGCACAAGAAAACACAACTAAAAAACAGCAAAAAAAGACGAATTTCAACTGTACCTAGTCAAACTGTTTAATCAGTTCTATCATGTTACTCGAATGGAATAGAAGCATGGAATTCGGCATTATTATGATTGTTAATCTGTAATCAAGTTAACGAAACGACAGTTGACAACTCATTGAGTAATTACAACAAAAGGGACACGTGAATCCAAGCAATACGTATATATTACTTCTCAATATAGAAAACTATACATATGGTTTACGGGTGAGGCTATAATTAACACCCACCCAGTTCACCTGACACCTGCAATCAGAGCCGCGTGGCAGAATTAAACAATGAGCATCAAAAGAAAGGAAGACCAATTACATTCTTTGGTAAATTCCCACTGATTGGTTATCCCTTTTGTCTACAAGACTTCTTTTTTAAAAAAATGCTTCCTTAAAAAGCAACGGTGGAATTTTATAAACGAACCCTGCATGACCAACGCTGGACGGTCTGGCGTAAACGAACGATAGAGCGTTTTTCTTGCAAATAACACAACCCTTTTAATTATTCACTTGTGCACGTTCAGTCGGTGAAAATCAAGCGGAAAATTTCCTTCCACAGGAATGAAAGCCGGAACGACGATTTTGTCGAAAAAGACTGGAATGCGTGGAGTATATAGCAATGTCACAATTGCAACCGGTGCTCACTTTCCCAAACAGTTTTTTTAAATCCATTCTCTTTACCCCTCACAAATGAACACCAATCAGGAATTATTTGAAATCTGCAACTTGGCTGTTCGGCACTATGGCAAAAATTCTACGTAATTCTCGGGCACCAGTCCATTTTTACCTTCTAAAACACATTCCAGCCAACCGGGTTCTTTTGAAGGGCGTACTACAAATTTTATTAATAAAATATATACAACTGTATGCAAAAATATTTTTTTTTTTTTTTACCATGGGTTAAAATTTGATTCGGCTCAAACGACAACTCAGACTCGTTGTCAGCCATACAGGCATACAGGGTTCTCACTCGCCTGAAAACAAACACATCAGATTTATAGCAACATACTAGATACTATTGTTACCTGTAACAGTTATTTTTGCTAGATCCGGTTAAGGAATGCGTATCTGGGTCACTGTTCAAGGTACACAACGATCCAAAACCGCTAATAAGACTGTGTAAGGATTATGGACTTAATAAATAAAACTCTATGCTCACTTGTTTTCAGTTAGACGTTGGCCTGGTGGCAAAGAATGCAATGGCTTTCGGCCTGAAAGAAAATGCAATGCATGGGTTGTTTTCGTCATATTAATTCTACCTGCTTGGGGTGAAGAAGCTGCAGAAGAACAATGTGGTACTGTTGGCATGGGCTCTCGATTTGAGGACCTTGACGACACTGATTCACTTGAACTATCTGTGCTTCCTGGTCTATCTAAGACTAAAAACACAAAATATACCGAGAACTTAATCAAAGTATGTTCTTTTACCTGGGTTTGAAGAAATTTTTGGATGTTTGGCGGGGACTTTACAACTTGGCTTGTTGCCGGACCATAGTTCAGCCATAGTAGGACTCCCAGCAAACGGTGTGGGACCAACAACACCGTATCCTTTGTTTGACCTGATTGTTGTACTACCCGTCTGTGAATTAGCTGTCCAACTGCCCATAGAAGCATGATCTCCGCCATAGACTGAAGCGCCATTATTGCCAGTATGAGAGTTCTGTGGGATCTGAGCCATTTGTCGAGGACCCTCGTAGTAGGTAACAACGGTCTAAAAAAAATATTTGAAAACTGCGTGTACTACAATGCAAATAATGACTTTACTTACATGTAACGTTGGCTGAATTGGTTGAGACACACTATTCCTTGAATTTGTGGCTGAAGTAATGACTGGAGCAGGTGGTGGGTAGTAAGCAGGTGGTCCTGTAACGTGATTAGGGCTCTTCTCAGATGGCAAAAGGGAAGGTTCTGGTTGTGTCTTAAATATCTAAAAAGATACAAAAATCGCGTAAGTACTTAACAAAAAACCCTCCCAAAAATATTTTTCCAACAGTGTATACTTTCTCGTAGTTTTCAATGAGGATCTCCACGATTACGTTACAGAATTTGATATCCATGATGGCAGCCATGGTTTCTTCTTCTGGTCTTAGTAACGTGGGTCCGAAACATACGCCCAGATTAGACACTGTCATCAAATTCTTGTCCGCTTTGCTAGCAACGCTAAAGTGCACAAAACAATCTTGAGCAAACTTTCCAGTATAAACAGCGAATTGAAAATAACTTGTTTAGGTGGAACATCAGCACATCTAGCATCTTGAAATGCACCTCGGGTAACCGGTGCACTAACGTATGTACATCGTTTATACGCTGAGCACGCTGCTCTTGCTCTACAACGTAAACAAGCATTGAGAAAACTATTTTCCCAAGCGAAAAATGCGTGATTACTTGCAGCAGCTATAAATGCAGTGTGGTACCGGAATGACATCAGAGGCTCAGGTAGATTTCGAAAGTAGGTTTTGACTGCGCTAGTAATGGTCTTATTCTCCCACTCTAAGCGGTCTTCGAGATTGATCTTTTCAGCCTTCCGCCGGTCCAATCCCATGGCAAGAAGCTTGTTCACTTTGGAAGCCACACCCACTAACCGATATAAACCTTGGTCTTCCAAACCCCGCCTCTCCAACTCGCCCATACACATCCTCACAAAACTGAACCCGGCTTCATCTAAGCAGGTTTCTTCTGGTCTCGAAATTTTTGGCTGGGCGTACGTCTACAAGCAAACACACAAGAAGCGTATTTGTATGTTTCGCTCCTTTAAGGAAACACGTCAAGTATCTATTTACCGGTTCTTTTCCATCCATAGCATCCATCCATAGCTTTCTGTCTTCTTCGGAGATGGCCTGGAAAGTATAGACAACCCCAGGTTTGTCTTCGGCAGTAATGTCAAAGCAAAACCGCTTTTCAATCGAGTCCGACATCCTTCGTACGCAAGACTTGAGCTTAATTGTCTCAGATGTCGTCTACAAACAAGGAATGAAATATAAATGTTTATCGCATAGCTTATGAATTATTACGAATTTCCCGGAAGTCTGGCTATAGGGCTTTAGCAAAAATGACTGATTTTCCTTGGAGTACTGACAATAATGTTTCGTCCAAGTGGTCCCGAACGCTTCTACAAAAATACAAAGTTCCGTCTTCAATTCTGTTTTTGTATATTAGTTTTTTTTCCAAACGTACTTTTCTCCATCAAGTAAAGGTATCCTTGCCTTGTGTACATCCTGTTCAAGCTCCCAGGATCACACGGTTTCTACAGAGACAATGTTACCAATCGTTATAACCACATAATTTTTTTAATAAAGTTAGGCCAATGCAAACTACAAGCCAATAGATCTGCATACAAAAGCTAAAGCAACTTAAAGCCCTTTTGTCAAAACTAAAGAAAACTGAAACACAAGCCCCGTTATCTAAATTTTCCGTTTTCAAGATTTGCTTGTGGCAAGCTAAATAATCGAAACCTTAGAACTTGAACTCACCCCTGCCCTCTTATCATTTGTGTGACTAAGGAATGAACTTAAGAAGAAAATCCTTTGTTTAAAATAAAGAAACCAAAATAGCTCGCAACATAAGCCCCAGCAGGATTCCATTACCGTTTTACGCACCTCCAGCATCTTCTTCATTAGAGTCTCAGCTTCATTATGCGTCGTATTAAAATTATCCCGAGTCTATATCACCAAATAATACTTTTTAACACAGACACATATAAATCACTTAAGAATGTTTACCTTCTGCAGTCGAACTTGTAAATCTGTCATATAAGGTTTAAAATCCTTGGCCACTTCGTGTCCTTGGTGGTAAAAAGTTAACCAGCCATACATAAAACCCAAGACCTTAGAAAACCAACTACAGTAGTCAATAAACGCCTCAATTTTAACTTTTCTAAGCTTACCGTTTCAACAAACTCGAATTTTTTGCGCTCATGCACTTCTTGCAAACGAAATACGTATTCCAAACTGGCTTGGCAGAAATGACGCTGTTCCATTTCAAGGATGGCATCTGCCTGAAAAACACCAGAACAACATCCAATACTATTAGCGCTTACCAAAGAATTTCGTAAAGTCTTATTTAAACACTCCCAATCTCTCCGACCTGAAAGCGCAACAAGATCCATAAGAAACAATTATTTTCTACGCCTAATGCTCAACTCGATTTGGCGTCAATTGAAGCAGCCTTGAACTGGACAAAAAATTTAAACAAAGAAATGGCTTTTTGTTCATAGAAATTATCGAGCGAAGAGGATTGACGGGGGCGTACATGGTTGGGAATCGAACCCGAAGGGAAAAAGCACGGCGTCGACGTCGGAACCGTGTCCAATGTAGCGAAGGAACTGCTTCAGAGAAAGAGGGAAGGTAAATTGAAGAGAAGGCACGAAAAGAAGAAAAAAAGCATTGCACAAAACACAACAAGGCAAACAGGAACGTTTGCATGAAACACACTTTTTCCATAAAAGGTCGACTCAATTAAAAAAAAAACTCTTTAAACGGTGAAGAGCTTAATAAAAGATGTCACTGGTCGTTAACTTATGTTTCTTTCCCTTGCAATTCCTTGCCGAGTTCCTAAGACGCCGTCCATTCTAGTCCCACGCATTACGATAGCGATCGACGCACACTCAGAAAACTTGTCAGCCTTTACAGACTATCGCTTTGTGCAACAATAAAAGCTTTATCCCCAAAACAATCTGACCCTGACCTTTTCGAATTTCCGAAAATGCATTTTTTCACACTTTTTTACCTTAAAAGCGATGCCATCATGGCCACTTTTGACTCCGCTGCGTAATATTCTCTCCCAAGTGACGAAGAATGGTATACACCAAAGTTATTCAGCACACTAAACTCAAAATGGGTATGCCATAGTTCACGTGCATTCCAGAAAACTTATTACCAGACAAGCAATACACGCATCCTCATTCCCCCGAAATAACTGTCTTTGTTTCGCCAAATATGTGGCCCTTTCGCTTGACTAAGTTGACGTATCACTCGAAGAAAGCCTTCGTGCCATATCTCACCATTTTCACTTGACTAGGGCGTGTTGTTGTTCAATACTATCCTTGCAACACAGCACATCACCCCCAGAAAATAAGGTGTTGGCTGTTCTTTAGCATCCGTGAAGCTGTCAGCGTGCAACTAGGACACCACCCTCACCACGATATGCCTCGCATATGCACTATACGAAGCTCCCAAACTTCACTTCTTGATGTCCCTAACATGCAGAATCTTCGCTACATTTGACGCGTAGGAAATACAATACTACGCAACAAGCGGAGCCAAATCTGTTCTCTATAGAATAGCAGCTGAACATAAAAAGTTCCAAATGGTCACAAGACACACAACCCTTCCTAGTTTTCGCTCGCCCTGTTGTTTCCTCGACTAGAATGTCCCTTTACAACATTTCTACTTTTGGCTTCCACCTTGCTTCTCCTCCCGCTCCAATCGATTCCGGGGCCTCATTCAAGACGTTCATCACGCCGACGCCGTAGGGGTAAACTTTACCCCAATCATCCGAGAGGAGGAGCTAGTAAACGTCATTGCATCAACTTACGCGCAAACAGAAATGGTCAGCTCTACGTAGGCGGGTTCTTTGAAGCTAGGAATTGGCAAGACCCACGGGGGGGGGGGATCGCTTCCCCAAAATTTATTCACAACCTGCTGCTTGATGGAGTCCACCCACAAATATACCCGAGCCTGAATCCCGCCTCTTTTGTTTGTTCAGCATTGCTTTTAGTTTCGAACCGTGCTCTTTTGTAGCACGGGGTAATAGCAATAGCAATAGCATTTGTGTCCCACGCATAGGTGTGCTGGTTTTCATGCATAACAAACCGTAATGAGTTCTATGCACACCTTCCGCACCAGGTAATTTCTACTCTTATAGCCCAAAGGAAATACAGTAGGTGGGAAAGTTGATAAAAAAAAATTGTCTCGCAGCTATCATGCGTGTTTTCAAGAAGCTTCTGACTAGCTCAGATTATAGCGTAACTATCAATAAAAAACCAACCACCTACACGAACCTTGAATCAATCGACTCATTACGGCGCTGGGAACTGCTCTCACCGTTAACAGACTTCTTAGTTGGGCCACTTATACAGGAAGCAGCATGAAAAGTTTTTTGTGATGTTCAGATTTAAGTTATCTGTTGAATTTTCCGTTTCCCACCTAATTAAGCCCATAAATTGGCTCCTCGACTTTAGCGTAATTCGCTATTTTCAAAACGCCCCCTGATTTGAAACGAAAACAGCATCCGAAATATCGCTATTCTCAAACAAATAAAAGTGAAAACAGGAAGTCGTGCGTGGTTCCAAGTGCTAACAGAGCATTGTGCTAACCCAAGCTTGAACGTCACCAATTAAAACCGACGTCAACACCGACGTCACCTGGCTGCGCTGCTCACTGGGTTTATGATGAGCGCAGCAAATTTGAATCTCTGCCAAAGAGAGTCTTTAAACTCGAAGAAACGAACAACGGTAGCAGGACTAGGAATAAACAGACTTAATAAACACTGACCTCTTGCAGGACGGCGTCTTGTTTCTTTGTAGATAAATTCAAATGACGTTCTTGACTCTGGACAAACTTCGTAGTTTGTTTCTCAAATTTCTTCTTTTCTTCCTACATAATAAATTATCAATGATAAGGAAGGTTAAAGAAAAAAGGTAAATCTACGCACTTTGGCACCTCCGATGTGTTCCTTGCGGAATCTTTCCAAGGGTTCGATGAATTGAATTTTGGTCCGCTCCAACTACAAGAAAGAAAATGTTACACAGTTACTCAATTGTAACTCACTGGCAACTGAAAAATTACCATTCTGTCCCGTTCATCCTCGATAGAATTGATCAGGCGACTAAATTCCTTGAGGGACGCGGCAATAACAATTTCGTCGTCCGTTTGACTGTTGCCGATACATTCGAACTGGAACGTGGCCAGTGTATGGGCCAAACTTCGTTGTGCTCGTGATAAAGCTGTCAAGAAAAAGTAGAACCATGAAACAATTAGACATAGTTTTAAAAAAAATATATATATGTGGGCCCGAGCAGGATATTATATATCCAGTTATCCGGATTCCTGAACTAAAAACCGTAAGCCGCACCTCAGACTCCGGTGTATATGCTAGACTTATCTTGATCCAAGTAGGATTTATTAATCAAACGCAGACAAGAGGAAAAACACTAACGAATTATGCGTATTTCGATAGGTTGCTCTGGAGATCTACTGAGTAACTTAAAAAAAAAGGTTATATAACGAAAGTTACTAATAATGGGAATATTAAACAAACTGTCTCTCGTTTATCCAATACGGAAATGTCATAGGAACCGAAACTATAAACCGGGACATGTACTGAGGCTTCATTTTTGCTTATCCAATGAAGTGATAAGCAAAAAGCATCAGGCTCACTCCAAGATAAAACACGCTAGTTCTGAGGTTTACATTTTGGCCAATTAACTTTGATGACTATAGGTTTCTAAGAAGGTCATTGGAGAACGATTTGTGAGCACACTCCATTCAAAAGGAAGTTTAGCTCGAATGAATGATAATGTGTGACCACTTCCGGGCACCCATCCGTTTGTTAACACACATGACACTTGCTTCAAAGTAAGGAACCCTTAATTATCGAGCCACAACCAAGTGGTTAGGCTCGGGTTTCTACCTGATAAGCATCAAAATTAGGTAAGACGGTTTGTCGGGTTGTTCTATGTCCTTTTCGTTCTCAAGGGTTAAAGAAGCCTATCCCATACCCCACAAAGGCATAGGTTGAGCTGGTCGCACGACTCAATGACCTCAGTGTAATTTAGAGTAAAATACAATTTTGGCGTGTGACTTATGTAGGAAACGTTATTACCAAAGGCAAGATACGTATACAAGTTTTACTCGAGCGGGGCAAAGGCCACAGGAAACCGCCTTAGGCGGCAGCAATCTCGGATTATCCGCCAGTTGAAACTCTATACTGCTAATTTAATATTTTGCTTGTTAATTATAGACCCGCCCATTAGTCGAACTTAAAGACTCAAAAGCAGGAAATTCAATAGTCAAATCGTCACACAAAATCTTCTAAATGAGGTTATCAATCGACAGAAAGACAGAAGCAATAAAATATACACACCTTTAGCTCCATTAACCAGATCTTTGACTTCTTTTATCAGTTGCTTGATGGCTTGACTGGTTCTTTCCAACTCTTTCTCATGAGCATGGAGATTTTCGCGGAAGTCTGGGCTGTCTGTCAAGCAATCCGTAAATTCCAAGGGAAAGAGCATTTTCGTAAATCCATCGACGTGGATATGGGGAAGTATGACACTACTCATGATAACTTATTTGCATAGTCTTCCCCGAAGAAAAATTAGAAAAAATCTTTCCACCAACTGCACAAAGGTTGCTATAATGGTCACTTTTAAAGCAACGTATATAGGAACAGCAGCTTGAGGTTAGTTTGTTTAAAGAATACTTGCAGAGTCTTGTAAGTCGTTAGCACCTGTTAGTCTTACATGACCCAAATAAAATACGAGTGACACCTTCACTGATGCGACAACCTGTTTCGTTGTTTGTTGTGTTGTCAGTGAAACCTCCGTTGTACACCGTGATTAAAATAAGCTTAAGCCCTAACACAAGTTGTAGCGACAGACAAGCATTTGGATCTACCAAAAACCCGAACTTATGGAACTGAATAACTAAGTACACTTGCTCTAATTAACCTGCCACGCCTAAAACTTATGTCGACTAATATCAAACCCTCTTCATCCAAAGCCACTCAGTCGACAACAGACTCGCTGATTCCCAAAGAGTTCCTAGAGCGTGATCTGGGAACAAATCCTTGGAATAGTGGATAATATAGCACCATAGAACGGAAACAAATAGACTTAAGCTGTGACGCCAATAGGTGGCAGCAACTTCGCTCTTTTGTGAATTTCCTTCAGATGTCCAGAAAACACCTTATAACTTTACCAGGCAATTTGTGTAAAAAAAAATTGTCCGACTTTATATGCAGAATGGCAAAGAATCTTTAGTAACTGGTAATCGCTCATAATTTGCTTAGAGAGATATTCAGCCGTGGAGATTCAAATGCTACTTGTATGCTGTGTACCAAAGTCTAGATGCGGACGTTAGAAGGCGTCTAAAACGGCGTTACAGGAATTTGTACGGCAAAGGGACCTGATACCACGCCTGATACCTATTTTCTGGGTTTTTTTTAGCATTGTTGACCCTAGATTGCCGAACTGTGAGCTAGTCCTTATACAAATTATAGACAGCTGGCCTATGCTGTGAAGAAGCAGGAGTTTTGTCTATATTTAATTAAGTAAAATGACAAATACCCAGGAGACCGAAATTACACTGAGCAGCATTGTATTTAAAGCTGGAGTATCCGCAGCAACACATCCGATTGAATATGCAAAAGTTTTAATTCAGGTACAGTTGAGTTGAATCTTGTGGCCTACTTTTACGCAATGTAGCTGTACTTATAGATAATGTTTTAATTAATAATACTCAGATCGGATACGAACCTATTTTACCGAAGCGAACTTACACCGTTTTTGGAAGGCCAGCCTGGGCTTTACCTAACGTGTTCACGTATAGTAAGATTTACAAAAAAAAAAAATATGGTGCCGTCATTTTTATTGCGTTCGTTTCTTTCTGGTTAGTCGGGTACATCAGGAGACGAGACGGATGGCTTGGCTGTTATAGGGGTCTAACCCCCAAAATTTGCGCTAGTGTGATTGGCAGTATTGCACATCAAAAGGCTTTAGAATATTTTAAGGATCCCGATAAGTCAAATAAAACTTCCAACGAGGACGACGAAGACGCAGATCCCAAACTCGTTTTCGTATTAGAACTAATTTGCAACGTGAGGTGCCGTTTAGCAGCAATCGTAGCAAGCCAACCTTTACAAGTAATCGCTTTGCGCAGTATGGCACAATTTATCGGACGAGAAGAAAAATACAAGTACGTCGTTTTGTTTTCGTTAATAGTTAAAGAACTAAACATTGCACGTTAGCGGCATAATTTCTTCCATCCAAGAAGTATACCGTGAATCTGGAATACTGGGGTTTTTCAGTGGTATAATTCCAAGAGCTTGTGCAGAGATTGGTTCTTTAGTTCTAGCGAGTTCATTGTCGTTCGTCATCAATACCTACGTAGTTGAAGACGAAACTATCAAGAGCTTCACCACTGCAACACTCGGAGTATGTTCTCTATAAAATTCAGTTAATTTCTACAAAGGTTTTGTATATTTGATGTCATTTACTGTTCTAGTTCTTATCCAGCACGGTGACTTATCCTTTCCATGTGGTGGCCACTTGTATGGCGGTCAGTGGAGCAGGGTATGACAACTATAATTTAATCTATAGCCTTTCGCATTCCTAAATGTCTATCGTTTAGGTTAAAAGCGGGAACTCCACCCCATATGCCCATTTACGTATCCTGGACTGACTGTTGGTCTCACTTGTCACAAACCAAGCAGTTAAAGCGCGGTTCAAGCCTGTTGTGGCGTTATTACACTCCGCCCCTTGGTTTCGTGGGCGACAAAGTCGGTACTGTATCTTTTTAACTTAAGTCGTGACTGAGTTGCCGAAGAAAATTTGAGCTTCATTGTCAGTGTCACGTTATTCTAGAATTGACAGCAGGCACCTTTTAAAGTATCGAAAAAGCCGGGTTAGAAATCAGTGCAACGGCTGTGTGTATGAAATGATAATACAACTTCAATCTTCAGGGGGCAAAAACTATCCCAAACTTACAACAGCTAAATGACTAGCAACTACTTAACTCAACAAGTGTAAGCCCCTTATTCTTGAGTACAACAACCATATCTGGCTGAAGGAGACTACAATTCCCTCCTTTTGAACTACATTTCGTGTGGCATATTTTGTACTTACAACTCACAAAAGTGAAACTATTTTGACTTTGTCAATAACGATAGATCAACCTTATGCCGTTTGCTAGATTCGTGATAACAGGAATCCGTGTGGTTACCACTCTTGCTGTGCAACAACTCTTGGTCTTTTATGTAACTCGCCTTCGAATCTACTACGCTGAGTGCAATTCCTAACTGAGCTGCGTAGTAGGTTGTCATAATTAAAACCTATCAGTAGAGCATGTGAATAAGAAATTCGTTCAAATATGAGTAAAACTTATCCGGAAACTTTTACCTGAGAATAAGGAATGGAAGAATAGAAGAAATGAAACCCAATAAAGGCATCGGAAATTGCAAAAAGAAACCCACCAGCGCACGAACACAGCTTCGTCCACGTCCACAACTCCTACAGAAAAATTAGCACGCGTTATTAAAAAAATATCAAGATTACATAATCATCAAAATTATCGAAAGATTTAAACCAAACATAAAAAAAAAATCTCCCCGACGGGGAATCGAACCCCGGTCTCCCGCGTGACAGGCGGGGATACTCACCACTATACTATCGAGGACATGTTAAAATGCCTACAACCAAGTGTTTTATCAGGTAAGAAAGGAACGGATATCCGAACTTCGGGTTCGGCGTAACAGGCGGGAGCAAAGACCATAGGAAAAGGGCGCGTGCACTCAACTAGCAACATACAAATAAGGACGAATACTGTACCTCAAAGAATTGTACGCGAGCAACAGCCCTCCATACCATGGTCATGAGGATGAACGTGTACACCGGCAAACCGACGAGCAAAACGGGGTCAAGATTGGCAGACAGGATCTTGACTCCTTAAAGAATAATACAATGAGAATAATATAAGATAACAATTTTATTTTATTATTGTAATTAAAACGTAATTATTTTTGCCTCGTTATTCTTACCGATAGCTGCAATTAAATAGATTACAAGTCCAAGTCGTAAATTAAGCGGTTGCAAACCGAAGGCAGCGATGTAAAAAAGATGCCCCACTGCAAATGACGCCATGCCGTGTACAAAGAGTTCAGGCCATATTAAGCAAGCATCGCCTATGCAGCAGAAAAGTAAGCCGGTTGTGATGCGTCGGGAAAAAGCATACCTATACAATTACCAAAATATATTATTAAGAGAAAGCTTATTAGGAAGGGGATTTTTCTCGTCTGGCTTTTATCTGCAAATTTTTACGAACGTCTTAAAACTGAGTTCTATAACAATGGAGAGATTTCATAAGGCACTTATTTATTTTTCCGCTATCATTTCTGAAAAAAATCTGGCGTAATCCGTTAAACGCGAGTTAGGATCAATATTCTGCTCGGGTTCTATAATTAAACGCGGGTTCTCGTGAGCGCAAAAATGGGAACATGCCTTTTCTGTGTTTGCTATAAAGAGCTCATCATGTTTCCTCTAACTTCCCATAATCAACACAAAAACAAAAAACAGTCAGCCTTTTAATCGGAGCATAGTCATAGTGCGCTATAAAAATAAGTAGGTATTCTTACTCGTCGCCCAGGCTCATCCCATGTAATAAAACGAAAAAGACGAGGCTAATGATGGGTAGACATTTGATGATCATAGCAAACCAAGAAGGCCGATCGGTAGGTATAAAAAGCACGAAGTAGATGGCTAGTGTCTTGAAAAAGGGTACCAGCTTTGGCCCGACACTCTTCAACTGCAAAGAAAAGACACAAATTAAAGCATTATTGACAAGGGGGCAAGCTTTATTGCCAGGCCCTTTTGCGTCATGCGTGTCTTATTAGCAAGTGCATAACAAGGCGGAACGCTAAGGTCGGCTAAGGTACTAAAGAAATGAATGCCAGCTATGAGAATACAGCTGCTAGTTTTCAATAATGTAAAGCTGTTTTTACATCCTCACGTCGTCATCGTGACGTACTATAAGAACCTTCAAAATAAACTTCGCCAAAAAACCCCGCTCAATTTGAAAACCCTAACCTAGCAAAACAAACTTTTATTTTCCGTTTCCGAGATCCGTTTCCATGACCAACTAGAAAAACTATGTGCTCGAGCGCTCGAAATCAGTGCTCGAGGCCAGACTTATAAACTACTAAATCTTATTTATCCCGAAGTCTTATTTACCAAATTCAGGTCAATGTTTTCTAACAATACAGAGTTATTTTTTAATGCAGTATTTTATCTCGTTATCTTGGTTAGAAAGCTTGTACGGACATCACCGATATTCTTTTATATAAAAAATACAGCAGCTTGTAATCAATACTTTCTGTGGGATACGGACAAACTGTTATTTTTTTGTGTGTGCGTAAAATTCGAAGGAGAAAAACCCCACTTTTATAAAACAGGTTTTATGCTGAGTGCATTTCAGGCTCTTGGAAAGTTATCTGACCATATATGCAAGTTATAGATAAGGGCTTCAGACACAACAACTCGAGGATGCCGCTATAAATTACATTATCAAAAGAAAGGTGACAATTACAGTTGCCAAGAGCGTTTCATCTAGGTTTCCACTGTCGACTCAGAAAGACTAAATGGTTTAATTATGTTAATATCAAAATCGTAAAGAAAATAATTTGCAGCAAAAATGCGACTCAAATGATCCATTTCCTCTTGCAAAAAAAAAGTTCACCCGACGCAACAGACAAGAAATAAAACAGCTCTATGGATCAAGGCTGACACAGCTCAAACCAATTATACAGTGGAGCTGTAACGACGCAGATTTCTTGGTACAAAATAATCCGGAAACAATAAGGAGAGGGTTAGGGCGCTACGGGGAAACAATTAAATCACGGCTAACACATGAGATAATACAAAATTTGCCTACAACTTGTCTAGGTGATGTCATCTTGTAACGCTGAATTACTAGGTAGCTGGTTTTGAAGTTCACTGAGCACGTCGCATTTATGCGCTTCTTCCTGGTAACATAACACGCACACGATTGAAAACGAAAGTGTAGCAAGCGAAGCAAAACTTTGGCTGGGACACAAAAAGTACAGTACGCCACTGGCGGTACTGAGCCACACCTCCACTGTTTTGCCTCAGCACGTGACGTCGCAAGTTTATTTGTTTAAGAAAAAACTTAATTATTATCAGTTATAAGAATAAGTTTACATATTTACAAGTATGTCTTTATCCAAACTGACTTCACGATATAAAGAATGGGTGGTTAATCATCCTGGACCTGCTGGAGAAGCTGAATCATTTTTCCGCGTCGTGTCTTACTTTCTTGCGGGTTAGATATAGTTCTTTTATCTTCGCTTGATTTATGGTACTAAAAAAACAGTTATGTATATACGTTTTAGGCCGCTTTCAAGCATCGTCAGTCATTGCAGAACTTCTGTATGCGGCTTCTAACGTCCTAGTTTTAATCAATGACCAGATTTTATACTTGTCCCTCAGCACTGAGATCCCAGTTAACCCGTTACCTTCAGTTTTTTCTGAGAAAGTTCGGCTCTTCATTACTACTTTGGACTATGTCGAAGTATTTGCCGAGATCTCAGCAGCCAAAGCATGGGGACCTTCAGGTCGCTGGGTAGTAATTACTATAATTCAAACTCTCAAGTAAGGAATTCAAGATTTAGACGTTTAAGTTACAAACTGGCTCTTTTAGGGCTGCTTGGCGACTCTTGTTATTGTTCAAGAAGCAAGCTGGGCTTACCTTAGGCAGACCAATCCCGCCTTTAGACAGAAAAAGGTTGAGAAATATCGCTGTGCAACAGACTCTTGCTCAAGCAGATACAACGATCGATTCAAGGCAAAGTCCCACCTTTCGATTAAAGTCTGGCAGAATTATTCGTAAATTGGCAGCTTCTCCTTCAGTTACGGAACGATCATGGCGACCACCAACAGCTGGAACCAGTGACTTTAACTCAAATCCAGTTTTGCCTCATCAGTACACGAAGCTTACCGGCCTTGCGTTTTTAGCAGAAGTAACTAATTTCCGGAAATGATTCCGGCATTCGTTAAATTTTAAATTCATAGTTGATGCATATCTCCAACCCAGTGTTGCACTTGTTGGCATTAAGCAAGTTTGGCACCAAGGCCTGGAAGCCATGGCTTTTATCTTTAGCTGTGGACGGTTTGAGGTAAGAATCTCATCTTTGTGAGTGTTGCTTTACTAAATTCTCCCTGGGTTAGTTTATATTGCTTGAGGAACGTTGTTTTGAGCCCAGAAGAACGAGCTGAATTTGTTCGCCGGTGTTGCTCGTTGCTCCTGTATTTGGTACGCTCTCCACTTTATGACCGCTCAACACGCTTCGCGATTACAAGATTTCTTAGCAGCCTTTCTTGCAACATTCCGTTAGCCAGATTTGTTTGCATGCCTTTATTACGGTACATTCCCGAATGGCAGAAAGTCTACTTTTACACTTGGTCTTCCTAGCCATTTTACATCACTGCTATCAACGTGCATGTACTTATACGAAAACCAAAAGAAACAAATTTGGGAATAATTGGAAAAACGAACCCTTTAAATACATTGTTAAATTTATGTTTTAATTCAGGCACTTTTAGTTGCATACAGAGCCATATAAAATCAACTTTCCACATTCCAACATACTTTCCTACTCCGAAAAGTGACCAGCACACACGAATATAGCCGGTTTATCACAGCACACTAAATTCTCCCTTTCTCTCAGATAATCTTTGGCAGTTTTATTGTTCGTCAGTTACTTTCCATTCGAAACTAGCTTGCTTTCACAAGCCATGGAAAGTTAGACAAAAACGATGACCGCAAAAACCTGTCTTCCAAACTTGTACGTTTGCCTTTTGGTCCAGTAGTTCCCAATTATCTAGCTTGCTGAGCGGCAGCTTGAAGGTTGACACACAAATGTTATCGGATTGTCGTCCGGTATTTCATCCCATGCTGTGCCTTGATCTATAAGCCTTCATGTTAAAACAGACAACGAGGTAATTACTAGCAAAGCGGTATAAGCAACGACAAAACTGCGTCTTACCTTTGATGGCAACATTGTGGTCTGTGTGCGCGGGGTGGACTTTTCCATACGCGTCTAGCATTTGTTGCACTTTGTCCTGACTTCTGTCTTCCAAAAAGTAGTATGCCATCAAGGCTTCGTGTCGCGCTGTCATCGCGAGAATTTCTTCCAAAGTATCGTCACTGCATACATAATCATCTTCGGTAGCCCCCAATTCCCACTTGTTATTGGGGCTGTGCTCCGTGCTGCTATAAAGACAGAAAGGGTAATAACACGAGTCCCATAACTCTGAACGTAATTTTCGAGTTTAAACTAATCAAACGTACCGTTTTTCGAAGTCGAAAGAAAAGCCAATGTTCATCGTATTGTTGATAGCCGGCGAAGAGTGAGTTTTTGCGCCAACTAGAATCATGTATTAGTTTTTGTATGCCTAATCGAAAGTATGTCTTACTTTTGTTCAACTCGGTTATAGCCAATTGGCAGGACAGCCTTGCATTAAATTGCTCCTTCTTCTTATTGGAATCCACAAGCGTAGCGCAGAGATAACTGATTGTTGCTTCGGCCACTTCCAGCAAACTTGCACTCACCACAGGAGCGTTCTCCATGAATCTGAATAAGTTACCATTAAACAATTTCCATAAACAATTTGGAATAAAATTACTTGAGGAAAGTGGCGTAAGCAATGTCAACTGGAAAAACATAGGGCAAACTCAGAATGGAGAGCAATCGGACACTCTTATGCTGGAAGACCCAATTCATCAGCCCACGGTTAGCAGACTCGATGGCATGTTGTAAGGTTAGGCTCACAGTTTCTGGTAAACTATCTAATACGACCAGCTGTGGAAAAGGATGTGTTAATAAAAGGGACAGTCTGTTTGCCGTGATCTTTTCTTTGGTTTCAACTTGCTTACCTCACGCTGATTTTCGCATTCCGCACACGATGATTTAGTCATGACTGGTGCTGTCAAAGCTCTTTGCAAAGTTCGAGTAGATGCACAGCTGGTACTTTTTCTAAGTTCCCGGGTTGATACACAACGTAGACATCCCACCAAGTTGTTCAACTGCAAAAAATGCCGCGCGTCATCAAATCCTTGCTGGCAGATTTTAGATAAAGTCTGAAACAAGCGTACATTGTACTCGAATTCTACGGAGCAAAAATGTTTACTTTTCTTACCTCAGCTTTTGGTGGAAACATAATATGAGCCATGCGATACAAATTCTTTCGGGACAGTTCAATACTCGTATTTGCAAAAACAAACTACAGTAAAATACCCAAGTAGTAAATAACGTTTTCTGGATTTGTTTAATAATAAATACATGAAATATTTTGGCCGTGTCGCTATCCCTTGGACAAATATCCGATTCTCCACAAAAAGGGGAAACGGTAACTGTGTTTTCATCCAAGACTACCAAGTTATCGCTAAATCCTCCATCCATGTACCGTACACCGCGAAACTTGGGTGGCAGGACTCCGGAGAAGAATGGAATGAACGAACTGCATAATATGGCCTAGTAAACGAAAGATAATAAATTGTACTAATTGGAAGACAGAGCGGTTATATACTTGTATCAATTCATCTTTGGTTCGAAAATGACTTAATATCACGTTTTCGCCATCATACACTCTTGTCACAGATATGTGTATTTTTCCGTTGACTTTCAAATGTGCATCATCAGGAAAAGCCTTGAAAGGGGGAAAAATATAACAGAGATATAAAGTGTTGTTTAATATTTCTGCTATCGCATAAGCTTCGTTTTCAACTTTAGCAGCTTTCAGCTTACTCATGCACCCCGGGTGGCCATGACGTTATCTCGATATTACAACAATCAAAATGTTAAGCGCAAAACATCGTTTGGCTTACCTTATCTAAACAGTCTTTCAGCAATGCGGTAATGTTCAACGACGGGCTAAAGGGGCCCAACATGCGGCCTCTGGCTAAAGCTGCAACTTGTAGAACTTTGGCCGTGATTTCCCCTGTAAACAATTCCGAATATAAAAAAAATAAGATTTTTTTTTACTATTCTTATCATTATAAGCGAAGACAACCAAAATAAATGCAAAGAAAGGTTTGTCCGATTAGAAGATAAAAGGTTAAGTTGACCTTCATTTCAGTTTTTCTCCCGATCCAAAATCCAACGTACGAAACCTGATTATGTTTTGTAAGGAATCACTTTGTCCGCATAGTTATCAGTTTCTATTTGAGAAACTGGGAATTAAAATATAATAATAATCATGGCTAGAACGCTAGACTCCAAAGAACCCCGTGAGTACAAATGCACTCGTCATTCAGTGCTTTGGGCTAGCTTCTTGTCTATTCGCATGACCTACGCAGCGGCACGCAATGAGATAACAGTAAAAAAATAAATTTCTAAAAATTATCTGACGTTGTAGAAAGTTTTTGACCTTTTTTAACAATGCACTAAGCGACCTTGACCTAAAATTACCTTAGACGTGAAAAGCATTCCGTACACTACGCTGCATCTACAAACTAATCAACTATTTTGTAGGCCTCCGTCTAGACACTTATCCTATAGCTGTTATCGGCAAGGAAAACCCTAGATATAGACCATGTACGCCAAATCTACGGTCCACGCAATTTAGGAATGCAAACTGCAAAGCATATATCTTTACGAAATTCTCCGCATCTACACTCCTGAAGACGGTTGAATCACGCGACAGAACGGAGTAAAAGCTAAATGCGTAGCTCTGACGTCACGATAACGTTAGGGGCCCGACCAAGGCCAATCGGGCACGTTAACCGGTTTCGACGCAACAAAAAATCCAAAAAATAGGACAACAGACAAGGACTTCAGGATTAAAATCAGGTCGCAACTACGCAAGCTGCGAACTTCGCAATAGAAACTCGAGCTGTGCTCCGGTTTGGGTTACGCAGTTGTTTTGATGTTTTTACATTTTCGCAGCTTGCCCAATGATGCCCTACTAAGCCATAGCAAACTCATAAGCTTGCTATATTTCTCACACCATGTTTGTGTAAGAATCGGCAAAATAAACCCATGCCCACCTAGAGACCTGAACAGGAATTCCAACTAGTAAGGAAAAGGTCAATGAATCCAGGTCTATCGTACGACATGTGACGAGCAGGGGAGAAGCCAATGGTAAAACGACCTCGAGACGCATGTCCCAACGGATTGGCTTTCCCAGGAGGCTCGACTACAGGGTCTGTTCGCCCCGGGTTTGCCCGCGTTGAAGGCCTGTCCAGGAAGCTTTGTTGTGAAAATGATAAGGGACAAACCTGCTACAACACGACCAAAAATCGGCGGATATTCTTGGTAACGTTCTCATACTCCAACGTTTAATAATGCCAAGCAGTAACCAAGGGAGTAAACATTTTTAAAAAGTGATAATAGCAATCCTGTATTTATTTGACTTTCCAAAACAGAAACGTAGCTGCCAAATGACAAACATGCTCGACCGGCTTGGTTTTATGATTGTGTAAAACATGAATAGAAAGCTACAATGTTCTTACCTAACGGGCTATCACATAACAAACAAGCAGCTGCCATGGCCCCTGCCGACGCTCCAGAAACGCGATTTAAGTAGAGACGAGGCGCATGTTTCATAAAGCATGCTGCTACTCCAACGTGGTAAATACCCATAAACCCACATCCAGCAAATGACAAATTCATGGTTTCGAGTACTGGCGATCTGCGATCAATGACTGGAATAGTGAACGAAGTGGTTGTTCTTCAGCGTAATAGGTTCTTTCGCAACTTAACCTCCGTGGGTAAGGAAAAAGAACCTAATTCCCCGACTAGTTCAACTACGATTCGTAAACGTTTTTGGGTTTTCCTTTGTTGAGAAGAGCTTTTTGCACCAGGTAGTGTTCCGTTTCATACAAAATGGGATCGCCCGCCGTGCAAAGACTAGTCAACTTGTAAATTATGGTACTGTCAAGTTTTGTAACTTTCACGATGCGCTCTTTTTAAGCTTTTAGCTTCTCTGTTTTGTTTCCTCTCGTCACACGATATTTTCAGTCATACAGCTAACATTGATTCGAACGCTTTCAATTCTCGACTGAAAAGCTTGACGCATTTACCCGTGGATTTGGGGGGACAGGGAACCTAGCCTTGGTCGCTTATTGGTTGAATTGGTCACGTTACAAAGTGGCTGCTGTGGGCGTGCGCGCCTTCTGGGAATAAAGCGACGGAGCCTAAGAAAATTACACCTGGATGATTTTCACTACCCTTACGTAATTGAGAGTCCCACAACAAACCCTTCTAGGTCTTAATTAAGTAAGCAGCCTCGGATTAACTTCTGTCTCCAAAGCCAAGAAATTCTGATGCTGTCTCGTAGTTACAATTTGTTTAAAACCCCGGAGGTCCGTAGGGAGATGCAAAATTACGAATGGAAAAAAAGCGCGCGAAGAGATACAATTTAAACAATTACGTGGGTAAATTGAGTTAGATTAGTTAGATTCTCACCAAGGTTTATTGAAAGATGTATTGCATCATAAGTTCATGCGACAACTTTTGAACCAGACCTTTATTTACTGGACTTTGTAAAAGATCGAAATAAAAAAAACTGCAGTCAGTGCAAAGATTACAAGAGTAATAGTGTACTTGGGATAAGTGTGCAGGCTCAGACTTGGCAAAGAAAGAAAGAAACGCATTCTGAAAACAGGTTTCGACAAGATTCTGTCCCTATTTTAGGAGTTTCACAGAAGGCAGATTACGAATAGATGAAATATAAACAATTCTTGGTAGGCCAACCAAGTCTGCCCTGCGCCCACTCCACTTCTAATCTGCCCACTCGAAGAAATCGCACTTCTCTTCCTGGCTCTTGGAACATGTATAGAATTGACGTCCATTGTTTTCATTTTGTTTCAGAACTTGGCGTCGAACTGTTAACAGGTTGTGCTTGCATCTCGGGAAATGATTATCTGCCCATTGGAAATAGTTACATCTCGACGAATTCTTTAATCCGCAAGAGAAAAAGAAGCGTCTTTGGTTAGGACCGCTTTTCCAGACTTGCTTCTCTTCACAAGGAACTTCGTGGGCGGTGCAAAGGGGAATTGGGATGGCACCTGACGTTGACATTTTGCTCGCTGGCAAATTAGTTGCGGTTAAAGTGACCGTCGGTTCGTCGTGAGTAGACGGGACGGCTAGCTCGCCAGACAGTGGTCTTTTGTGTCGATTCGCTTGGCATACGTAGCATATGTCCGTATTTTCCTGGAAAGGAGTTAAACAAACCTTGCACTTCTTTTTGCTACAAAGAGCCTCATCGCTACCAATGTTTTGTATAGCAGGACTATGTGTATCGCACATAGCACAATTTTTCACAGTTGAAGAGTTTAGGAAAGTACAAGCTGCACAAGTCCAATTCATTTGCACTTCTCTACTTTGGTGAATGCTCAAAGTTTTGGTCCCATTGGTTTGACACCTAGCACAGAAGAAGGTGAGCCGTTTCAACAAACCCGGTTTGCACTTGATCAACCTGCAGCTACACTGGCTGCATGTTTTCTTGTTATAAATACGCAAGTGTGGGTGCAAGGACGCGCGCTTTCGACGGACCTATCAATATAATAATGACTTAAGAACATGTTGCAAAATTAATATTTAAAAAATAATAGTACCTCGTAGAAAACACGGGAGAAGTCCCTTGTCTCTTTCAAAAGCTTAGAAAGTTGACCCTTGTTTAGATCCTTAACAGATATGTTTGGATTAATCCCACTGTTGAATAAAGCCTAAGAAACGGTGGAGTTATATTACCAGCGAGAAAGTCCTCTAACAAACTGTATCTCGGCTGTAACAATTGTACCTCGTTTTTTATTATATTTCCAACCCCAGGTAAAATGTCCTGGTCCATTAAAAGGTCAGCTACTAATTTAGAGGTGTCGGCCTCGCATAAAAGTTTCAGAGCTTTTCCGTGATGAAACGACGAAGAACAGACATCAAGTTCTTTCGTAGTTTCATATTTCTCCAAACACTCGTGCGCAACCCTACAATTATGTATATCGGTAAAAACATATCCTATTCAAGGAAGGGTTATTAACAAGAGACTTGCCTAATTTGGACATTGGAATCGAACACTTTCATAACTGTTTTCGTAAATTCAAGAACCAAGCAAGGATTGCAGGACTTATTTTTGCCGTAGTTATTGTATTGTATAGAGCCATTCATAAGGAAATGTATTCGAAGGCAAATATTGTCTTCAAAAATTGCGAACAGTTCTTTTCCAATAGTCTTCACGTCCAAGAGGATTTTCTCAACAAGCCGGTTCATGCAATGTGGCTGGGCTGTCATTGTGCTTGTGCTGGAGTCGTAACCAGTCTGGGCACGAATAACTTTTTGTCCCTTCAAAATTTTTATCATCACTTCACCTTTAAGCTTACATCCAGGGCCTTCAACCATAATGTAGTAGCGTTCGTCCCACTTAAAACATGAACTGAAATCAAATCGAAACTCGTCAGGCAGAAACAGGATAAGGCTAGATTGAGCGCTCACAACCTCACACTCGTAAGGACAACAAAAGAAACTAGGCCAAGCAATAGGGAGAAAACGTGAACTGAAAATGTTTCAGTTCGCTTTTTATAATAATAGAAAAAGACTGCCGAACTGCGTATCGCGGTTTATTTAAACTGAAGAATATTACGGAGACGTAATGAAAAAAATGCGACGAAAATGTGTTACTGAGTCGTCAACAAAGCTGCATACTTGATATACGCAATCAATACTTAACCAGAAAAAAAGACCATACGGTTTTGGATTTAAATCAGGACAGGTTAGTCAAAGAGAAGAAATTCAGAATTTTGAGAATAAATAAGTTTATCTTTATTTTCTTAGTGCGTTCTCTCTTAATCCTTTAAGAGCCAACCAGGGAACGTTATAGGACTAACGAAGAGGATCAATATAGCTGATCGATATAGGGATACAGCCACGTTTTCTAACTTTCTTTTTTTATATTAACGGTAGGGCTCACGAACTTTCTTTAATTACACTACTTCAGATGTCTAAGAAAGAAATACAATTATATTGACTAGAAATAAAATGATGATAGATTCAAGAGTTACACATCACGCAGACATAAATTCCTTACACACTTTGATACACGAGAACAAGACCCTAAAAAAATTCAAACACTTAAGCACGAGGTATGAACTTCAAATTCAAGCACGAAGAGATCATCAGAGATAAAGGTAATTAAAAGGTAGAAGCAGCTAGTCCTCTAAAACTCGAGGATGTGACTAGAGAAAAATAGTTCCCTATTTTCTGCGCCTGGTTTTCAAGTTAGCTTGCTTGTCCAATGTGCCGTTCATGTCTCCATTGGCAATGCTTTTACGTAAACGTGAAGTTTTTCTTCCGCTCTTAGCTCTGTGTTGCGAGTCAGTACCACTGATGGATTTCCACCATGATGAAGATGGGCGGTCATTGTTGTTAGATAGGATCCTACTTTTTTCTCCTTTTTCGCGACGCTCGTGTCTTTTAGTAGAAGCCTGGGAATACGATGCAATTTCATTAGCTGTTAACTTTAAATTGCATTAAAAGCTTACCTGCTTGGCACAATATGCTTTGTAATAGAAGTTTCCAAACAACACGATAAAGGATAGCATGTATACGATTAGAGCGTACTGCATCCACAAGGGAAAATCACATCCCACAATTACCGCGCGAACTCCCAAAACCAAAGCTGATGTAAACTGAGCCTACAAATTTAAAAAATATAGAGAAATGAGAAAACTTTAAAAACATTAAGTAAATTACCAGTTGCAAGATGGTTAAGTAACGCTTCCACCATAAATACACAGCAATTCTTGGACCACAAGCACTTAGGGCATAATAGAGGTACATAAAGACATGTATAAAACTATTCACCATAGCCGCCAAGAACGCTGAAAAATAATAATAATAATAATGTGTTTTATAAGATTGGCTCAAAAACTTTAAATTAGATCATAACTTACACGAGCCTCCAGGAACCCATTTAATTCCAATCCACCATAGACAAAACATGGTGGAATGGTGGTATATATGTAAAAACGTTAGCTGTTTCGTTTTTTTCCTCAGAATAAGAAAAATGGTGTCCGACATCTCGATCAGCCTGGAAAAGTAATACCACCACAAGGCTTTGGCAACCTATTCAGCAAAAAAAAAATCACCATGATAAAATTCTTTACTTTTTTTATAACCTTACCCTGATCTCGTCAGGATCCCAATCATAATTAACGGGCTGACAAAAATAATTATATCCTAGCTTAGTTGACGTAACAGCCAACTAAAAAATTAAACTTTTTAATGTCAAACGCGTTTATAGCTAAACGAATAAGGATACCTCCAAACCTATATAGAGGTTCAATAGCGTCATGGCCAAATTATACGGAATCAAGACCCATTGCAGAGAAAAGGGTCGACGTTTTGCCATCCACTTTGGACCAATCCAAACGAAAATAAGGTATAAAGATGTTATAGAAATTGTTGGGCATATGGAAGACATCATAAACCAGTCTTCAACTCTGGGATCTATACAAAAACGGTATCAACAAAATCATAATTAATGCAATGAAACTTTGTAGGAAAACAAAGCAAAGCATTTAATTTTATTCAAACGCAACTTTTTACCTGAACGAGTCAAGCACCACTCGTACATTTTGTACAGATCCATAAGTTTATCCCACATCCAAAGTAGTCCATTGTTGAAAGTCAACATTTTAGCTGAAACAGTTATACAAATTATGCTTAAGTATTCCGAAACCAACAGATTTTACCTCAAATCAAAAGATATAAAGCTCCCGTCTTTTATCAACCACTCGCAGCAAACCGGGAACCGGGTACTCGCAATATGCGAACAGCGAGTCACAGTCCGCCCGCTGTTTGATTGGCTTATGCCAGATAATAGCTACGCTACGTGATTTGCCGATACGACAACTTCTCTGCAAAATACGATACTAAATGAAAAAGCAAAAAAAAAGAAGAAAAAAAAAACGTTAAAAGAAAAATCATTTAAAAGAAAGTTTGGGGAGAGGGGGGCGATACCGAACGATTTTCACTTGTTTGGCTGCAGGAGGTATTAGGCCTACCGAGTTGATTTCTTCGGCATATGAAAGAATAGTTATTCGTTTACTTCTACTGTTCTTTTGTTAAAAAAAATCCAAGTCAATGTGCCCTTAAAATAGCTCGAGACAGTCACTTCTCATGTGTATCAATCGCCCCCAACCATGGGGCTAAACCGAAAATTTCCAAATTTCGTGTATTTTACATTCAAACTTCTTATGAGATGCATACCGGAACGAAGTATGAAATAAATTACATGTGTTTCAAAAACGGATGTATTCAGATGTAAGGAACAGAAATACTAAAGCAAAAATACTTGAACATTAGCGTCAATTCCCTTTCTTCATAATCAGCAGTTTTTTTGGCCTACCCTTTGGTTTCTTTGCTTTAGTTACAAATTAAAACATATTATCCAACACTAGATTGAGGAAGAAAGGTTAACATTGCTTTAGTTCTGCACCACGAGCGGAACCGAACTCTCAGAACGCGTTCGGTATAGCCCCGCCATCGTTGTTCGGGATCACCCCGTTCAGACCGACGGGGGCAAAATGGCGGTTACTTCTTAACTATAGTTGCCCTATTAACATGGAACAAACACTACTTTTAGGTTTGAAACTATAGTGTAAGTTCTTAAAAACATGGAATTTTTAACTAGCATATTTATGCAGATATACGTCACCGACCTTGGACTGTCAAATTTCCAGCAGCTGCACTCAAATTTTTGGATTTTTTTGCTCTTCCAGTTTGCATTTCATGAAGTTCAAACTTTGGCCAAACAACAAGCACGCTTCGGCTATCTAGTGATATTTTTTTTTAATAATTACGCAACTTGCCATACAACAAGGAAGTGAAAAAAACGGAATCGCCCCTGTTCGGTATCGCCCCCCCCCCCTCCTCCCCTATAGCTATTACTATTGCGGGGCTTTTGTACCTATCCGCATTCATTGCAGCGCTCCGTTTCTCGGCAACCATTTGTTTGGGAAAGTCAGTATCGAAGCAATAGTGAAAAAGAGTGGGAAGAGTGTGAGCGGAGTTTTCTAAGTAGAGCGGTGTTTCTATATTAAATTCATTTTTTTATAAATATTACACGTTCACAATGAGTGATATTCCGTCAATCACACCTAGACGGAATATTCCGACGACTTCGCGAAAAGTTATGTCGTCTGAATCTGAAAGTGACACTTCAGAACCCTCAGTCAGCCAGCCAAGTGCTCACAGCAAATCTGGTCACAAGTCTCCAAAATGCCGTCAAGGCGAACTGAGGAATTACAATGGAGAACAATTCGGTTATATTGACGAAGCTCACCAAGACATCTCCAATTCGGAAACGGTGTCTTATACCAATATGGCTTATAAAGAGCAGGAACCTCACACTCCATCACCGACACAAACGACATCGAATAGCAGAAAACGAGGGGCCAAAAGAGCTAAATGGAAAGAGAGTGCGACATCCATTGCCGCACAACTTCAGAGTTTAGATGAGGACATCGACAAAAGTCGTATTCAACCTCGTAATTTACATAACAAATTAAACCACGAGAATGATATCCAAGGACAGCTCGTAGCGCAAATTTTGGTAGAAACCGATGGTGGCTTTACTTCAAACAGGGATTACTTCCTAACTAAAATGCCAAAGAATGATCCGTTAAGTCCAGCTGCAACTCCAGAAGAGTTTGCCAAAATTATACGCACACTTTTCCATAAATTCACCCTAATCGGCCAAGGTCTTCTAGCTGGGGCATGTGTTTGGTATATCGTAGTAAGTTCGGAAACCTGAATAAGGGAGTGGATTATAATTTTGTACTTTTTCGTTTTTCTGCCAAGATGCTGACTTCCTATCAGAAAGAAGAGATCATCCACCAGTTCGGCTTCGCAGCAAGAGCATTTCAAGGAATTTTCGCAGCAATTAAATTGTTAGCTCTTACTAGTATTCTTGAAAGGTAATTTATTTAGCTTCAGTGAGCATTGTACAATTGTATTAAACTGTTAATATTTGTAGTTACCTAAGCCCATCGGGGTTTTCTCTTAATTGGAAAACAATCATCTTCGTTTCCTATTTGACAACACTTCTTATCAGTTTATCAATGGTTACTCTTGACGACCAAATGTGGCTTATGTCGAAAACTTCGCCTATAATCCTGGAAGTCAATATAACTAAAACGACAGCAGTAAAGCCTCTTATTGAAAATCGCAAAAAATAATAATTAAAGCGTTTGAATGATAGGACTTCGACTATGAGACTTGGTACAAACTACATTACTGCAGAAATATAGGTGCAATCCACAGTTTCGTCGTGACTATGTTGGACTCTCTTATTTTATGAAATATGAAGCATCGTATAGATTTTTTGTACTTTATTGTTATTTTGACAATAAACAGCGATTGGTATGACTAGCCAGTCAGCGCAATGACTGTAAAAGATGCCGGCAATGTTGGAACCCAGTATTTAAAAAAAATAAGTTAGTTTGTGTTTATAAGGCTGCGAATATGATATGAAACGTAGCAACGTACATTCTTCGAAACTTCCCCGCATCACTCAAATAAAATACAAAAATCTGTTTCCCCTTTTTTTGTTAGTATGGATCCTCTTTTTCGTTCCGTAGCTTCACCCAAAGGCAACATGAGAAAATCATGCCAAAAACTTGCACTAAACAGACGCCCAAGCCCACTGCTCCTAATATTAGGAGGTGATCCTTGATTTCTACTTCTAAACGATGTATGCAGCCCTGCAATTTAAACGTCTTAGTGTTAATGCAAAACTTGTCAAGATGAGTCATGCACTTACATCATAAAATATGTTGCTGGGATGATCTCTGGCCCCACAGCCGGGTGATTCTGATCGGCAACAAGAATCCGGGACGGTATTATTTATTTGAGGATTTTTCTTCAGCCACTGACTAGCTCTCCAATCCTCAAAACGGATTGCCCCACAGCAACGGTACTATACGGTAGTCAAATATAGATGGTGACTACACTATCGTGTATATGTCTACTGAGTCATACCTCGCGGTGCATTATATCGATCGCCTCAGTTCGGGATGGATTCAAACCATAATCTTCAAGTAAGGTCGTGTTTAAGTTTACCGCTAATTCACTGTAAACTTGCTCTTCGTAAACGTAAGCCAAAACGCCGGCGACTGCCTCCACCAGGAAGATCAGAAGCAAGAGAAACGTGTACTGCAAATCAAAACGAAAACACTTTAATTCCTTTTACGGCATTGGCAAACGAAGTAAACAAGCTGCACGTTTGGCGAGAAAAATGAGACAAGGTCGGAAGCGTAAGGAAATAAGATTTCCTTTGCGGACAGAACTAATCGCCGACTTTTTATCCAAACAGAACCAGCGAAGGAAAAGAGTCGAACAAACCAGCATTTGCTGGTAGGGCATATTTTCACTCGAAAATAACTGGTTTGAAAAGACATTGGTAAACAGTAATTTTCCCTTTCGTGAATCGCACACGGCCGGTGTGCGGTGAAGAAACTAAAAAAAATGTAAATAACACTTAAATGATCCTTACCATAAGTAAAGTGCAACGATCCTCCTTAGAAACTCCAATGCAAGCTATAATCGTGATAATGATGACAGCTCCTCCAGCCACGATAAGTAAATAAGTCGTAGCAGCAAAAGTATGTGTCGTTAAAATAGCTAAGGGTAATCGTTTGTTTATTAAGGTCCATATGCCTACTCCGAGAACAGCTAAACCCGCCAACTGTAGGGGAAAAAAGAAAGCGCGTTATTTGTAGAAATCGCCATGAACAAGCATGCCATATCACTTACCAGGAAGAAAAAGTTAAAGATAAACAAAACGTATTTTAGGAAATCCACGCCACAGCAACTCTCCTCATCGTTATTCTTGCGATTTTTCATGGCAGTGCCGGAAGCGGATCTATTTAACCATGTTTTGGAATTAGCATCAATCTAGTCGTAGGTCAAGCAACAACAGGTACAGTCCACCCACGACGACCAACAGCCGTATTAAAGCATCGAAATAGTTTTCCGTATATGAAAGGACCCCAAGGAGAGGAAGACCAGAAAAATTAAAAACAAAGGGTTGTTCATTACTCAAAGATCACCGCGTGGGAGGCCACCGTATCATGCGCATGCAAACAAATACGTCGAAAAACATAAATAAATACGAAGCAATATAGGAAAGGAAAACAAAGGGAATCAATGTACAGAGTAGAAATGAAATTCTCGTTAACTTGGCAGCTTAACGTTCTGGTTTTAGGTTTTAGCATGCACGGAAAATATTCCATGTCACGAACGCACCACTGAAATGGAGAAGCCCCAACACCAGCTGCATTAATTAGGCTGTCCCGAAAGCGTTTAATCGCCATAACGACAAGTTAGTTTCTGGACACCGCCGTAGAGAAGGACGTTCTGGACACCGTCTATTTAAGAAGCTGTTTATAGACTTCCGTTACGTGTTACTAAATCCGTATACGCAACAGATAAAGCTGAGGCATTTAAGCCAAGAATGTTAAACGACAACTAACGACAAGCCCAGATTAACAGACTTGGATAGCGACGGACTGACGAGAAGAGAAAGGGGTCGGTCGCTCATTAGTATTCAACCGTAGCAAACATTCCTACTTTTTTGTTTCTTAATTTCCATAACCACTTCAGCGTAATGGGCAACACGATAATTCATAGAAAAAGCTAAGTTCTGTTCATAAACGTGGATTTTGAAGGAAATCGAGAATGTAGCAAAATTCAACCCGAAACACTTCAGAACCTAATTTTAACCGTACTTCAGAAAATCCACAACAGTTTTATACCAGAACATTCAAGTGCAATGTTCCACATGCAATTATCCCCCCTTCCCTCCTATTCTAACCTCCCATAGCGTCCATACGTATGGGCAAAGCGCCAACACGGGCATTTCAATATGAAGAGTGTCGAAAGCGAGACAGTGCAAAAAAAGTCAACCCGTAAGCAGCGTTCACCTCTTGCATATCTCATGAAAAAATATAGCCAACTATTATAACCTGGCAACCAACACGAACGTGCGATGGCCAATAAACAAGTCTGTCTTCTGCTTCAGAACTACACAAAACTAATCCCGGAACTAAACGGAAAAAAACTCAACAGATGCCAAGCAAAATAATGCACACACCTCTAAAAATCCCAAGTTACAAAACACGTTATGGAATTTTGTTCAGCAATCGAACGTGAGTATACACTTGAAAATGCTTTAAGCAAGGTACAGCAGTCAGCGTAGAGTGAACAGGTCTCCTTACTTCGCCGTGGCGAGGCTCCTACACAAGTGAAACGAAAATCCCACCTTCTCACAGACTCAATAAACTACGAAACCCGCTTTGCTTCCAGATCGTTAGCATGTGCCGTACGGACTGCTGCGAAATCCGTCATGGGTTGCTTAGCCGTACGTTACGGACGGACCGGGGGCTTGGTACACATTGGGAGAGGCTTATACTACAACTCCACGTGCTGAAGACTTTCCATTTATCAAGAGCTCCTTTGCCTTTTCCGACCTTCGCTAGTGGCTATGGCACTCTTTGTGACTCCCATGTTATAATATATCGCTAAAGAAGATAGGGTGTAGAAAATGCGTGAGAAAATGGGACTATGTATAAGCATACAATAGGCGAAACTAGCATACAATACGGGGTTGGGGTTGCGAACAAGAAATCAATACTCGGGGTATGGCGGGGAACCGACCGAAGGGAGGGACGATTCGCTTTGCAGAAGACGAGCTCAACATTAGATTTATTCCCTTAGGTTCTTTTAACGACCTAGCTCCACGAAGGTGACACAGCAATTAACGTTGAAAAACTCCCAGTTAAATGTTTTCAGGCTGGGTAATTGCCGCTAAACGACCCCGCTATAATCCCTCCCCTCCCCCTCGTCCAGCCCTACAAAATAGTAAAAAAATACTACGCAACCGTAAGTAAATCTAAAAGAGGAAGACGGAGTTTTTGTAGATATTGACCTAGACAAAAGTTGATTCATTCGCATAAAAATTGCAAGTTACACGACTATAAAACTATCTGTCTTTGTTTCGATGCAAATGCAATCACGACTGGGCTAAAGGGGAGTGTTGCAAATGAGGAAAGAGAAAAAAATCTTAAATTGACGACACCCGTTGCGTTCCCTTCGATGCTTTGACTGCAACACTCCTTGGATGGTCAAGAAAGGGTGGATTGTCTGCTGCGTCTGGTTGAAATGGTAAGCTAAAAGCCGCATGCTGATTACGTCTGGTTCTTTCAGCTTCAAGGTTTTCTCATTACATAGCCATAACTGTTGCGTTAGAATAGGTTTCCCTTTTCTAGCTTTTCCCCAGAGTTCCTGGGAGAAACCCCAAATTCAGATTAGGTTCTCCGAAACGATTAACTGACCCATAAGGATGCATATATGAACTCCACGACGTTGCTGTTTGTTAACGAAAAAACATTAAAAAAATAAGCCGTAAATTTTATCAGTTGCCGATAATTCAGTCTTGGAAAAGCAAGAGACAGGTTAAATTGTCAAAGTAAAACTTCCCATAAGTCGGTGAAAAATACCAGGACATTTGGTGGCGCCAAAAGAAAAAGAAAAAGGAAGGTTCGAAAAGGCGAATATGAGACAAGAACCACGGGGAGCTAATGAAGACCCCGCCTTGTTTCCACCCATCCTATTTCCTAAGTAAGTTTTATGGGACTAGAAGAATGCAGAACCCTGAACCCATAGTAAGGTCTTGCAGGCAAGGTTTTTAGGTCTAAAGGTCCAAAAAAATCTATACACATTGTGCAAAACCTATCGGATATAGAGTTCAGGAAACTCCTACCACGTCAGTGAGCAAAATTTCACGGATTTCTTAGGTCACATTACTAAAACAAGCCACGTAATAAAGGGTGGGAAACTCCCTGCTTCTCGTTCACGCGATGGAATTTCACCTCCCATCCTCCGGTTGCTGGAGGCATGCTCTAATGTAACATTATCAGAGGGCCGGTTAGTTAAGTGAGAAACAGGTATCGGGTTGAGTCATTTTTTCTTTCTTTTCCAGTTAAGCAGCTTCCAAGCCCACCAATATACGGCTTATAATTTGAAATTGAAATACAATAACCTGAACAAACAAAAACTAGAACGGCTCTTATAGCATGAAATAAACTGTACAATGCTTCATTGACAAAGCAAAGCATGAAAGAATACATGGTACTCTTGCTTGACAGGAACAAAAAAGGAAGTCGCAAAAAGTCGTTCAGTCTTTTTCTTCCAGGCAAAGAGATTTTACCATCTCGTCAAAGTCTCGTAGCTTGGTTTCAAACATTTGCAGTTGCAAACTCACGTCAACACGTTCCGAAGCAGAGTGTTCAGCAAATGACATTAAGGTGGGTGCACTTTGGCATTCGCGGAAAAACGCCCCCAAATCTTGCCCGGGATCACTTTCAGCGAACGGCGTTTTCTACGCGACACAAGCAAAGATTGACGTACAAAATAGCGGATCAGGAAAAAAGCATATTTACCAATTCAACCATAACAAAGTCTTCGTTAGGTCCTAAAGACGTACTCGACCGTCGTGATTCCATGCCGCCTGACACACTTCCGGATTTATCGATATGTCCAGTGTTGTTATTCCCGCTCGTGTTAAAATTATTGTTGCCTGAAGATCGCCGCTGCCTCCTAGCTTCAAGAGATGAATTTTCGCCTTCTACGCCTTCTTTATCCTCTTTAATCTCTCGAATAAGGTTGGAAAATGGTAAGTTAGGCAATTGGATATCGGAAAGTAGCGAACTTTTATGACTATCTACAAAAGCTCCCACTCGATTACCATCGAAGGAATGACGATCGTAATCACTAGGATGCACAGAATTTTCATTTCAGCAAGAACAAAATAAGGAGACAGTTTACCTTTTCCTTCGCGTGGCGGGTGACTTAAGATAAGCTCCTTCGGGAGGTGTATTGATAAAGGTACGGCAAGCCTCAGAAGACTCGTCTGATGTAGTTGCTTGATCACTTCCCGAGCTACCTCTGCAAAACGAAAGAAACACACCCAATTGTTGACCCAGGTGACGTGTCTTATGTTTACCTATTCGAAGAACGACAAATCCTGGGACTATAATCCGGTTGAAAGTAGTCGCTCTTGATTAACATTGAATTTTCGCTTTCAAAACGTTGAGGCGATATCGTCAGCTTGGTGCGATAGCTGACAGATAGGCTGAAGATACCTATCGCCGTTTCGACATGCCCAATTGCGAAAGTTTGTAAGCCGTCTCCTAGATAAGACAGAAACTTCGTTATATAAACACAGCAAATATCAGGTAAACGAAAATGAAAACTACCTAAAACTTGGATCTGAGGTTCGCCCATGTAAACTCGGTAGCAGACAACAAAACTGTCTGGCCCTTGCCTTCGCGAAAGTTTATATGCCGGTACGACGCGGGTCACAACAATCAAGGATTTCAAAAGTTGCCCCATCTTATTGTAAACGGCTGAGGTACTACGCGACGCCGTTCCAGATTCTTCCACAGCTCCCAAAACCCACGTTTCCAGTACCATACTAACTCCGTCTGAAGTTCTTAACGAAATTTCTATGCAGACAGGTGGGTTGCCTGGGTTAAGAGTCTGATTGCTAAGGGCTTTCTTTGTTTCTAAGGTGACTTCTGAAATATCTTGAATGGACAAACTAAACTATAAGAGACACAAGCAATAAAAATCTTACTATTATAAATAAGAGAATAACAGAAAACTTACCCAGTCAGTACTGGAAGACAGGGCTTTCGAACTTGTTTGTATTTTTTCCCCAAGTCGAGACTGAACGACGATTTGAGCATATTTTATGACGAAGTACTTGGCAAATTTTTCCAGCTCTTTCCTGTCTTGAGGGCTAAGTCTAGGCACAACTCCTGTTATATTTCCTGCCATTGCTCAGCAACAGAATTGGTTGATACAGATATGACTCGGAGTTTAAAAGAACTAAATTTGCTGAAATTGGTATTGCTGTAATCTAGGGAAAAAAACAAAAAAAAACACGAAAACACTACAATCTCTTTTCGAAATTTATATTTGATGTCAATTTTACCTGCTATCCCTAAACTAGATGGTGTTACATCCCGCTGAGATCCTCTTGGCTCTTCATTGCCATTACACCAGACATGATTGTAGCAGTTAAGGCTCCTATCTTCGACAAAAACAACTTTAATAAAAGTTTATGCCCAAGTCAAAAACCACAGTATGCTAATTTAGGCTTTCTGGGTAACGAAAACAGTAAATTTGTTCCGTACCCTCAGAAACAAACCACTCCTTTTGGCACGTAAATACTTCTCACACCTGACCCGTAAAATATGCACGGAATTTATAAGGCACGACACCTATGACACCTAACGGGCCTACCGCACAACAATCCGGGCGGGAAGTTGGACGGGAAAAAGAGCGGAAGTAATTACCCTCCTTAATCAAATTGCATTTATAGCAGGTTCTACAATTCCAAATAAATACGACAGCTTTCCACTCCGAACAGCTATTTGATAAGCAGTCTCTCCACTACCATTACGTAGGTCTGCCCTTAACTTTGGATGCATGAGCAATAGTTGTAGAGTTTCGGCATTGGAGTTAGCAGCAGCTAGATGTAAAGGTGTCTGACCACCCTTTGTTTGAGCATTTACATCAGCTCCATGTTGTAACAAAAGATCTGCGCATTCCACGTTGCTCCATTTGACAGCAGAATGTAAAGGCTGCCAGAGATCATTTGTAAGTGAAGAAACTTCGGCACCATGGGATAAAAGCACCTGCACTTAATTATAATGAGAAGTTTCATTACAACTTGTCAACGTACTTCTGCGATATCCGTAAACCCGCTGTAAGAAGCTCTATGCAGGGGTGTATAGCCATCTATATCTTGAACACGAGTCAAGCTCGGATTATCCTTGATCAGCTTTTCAACAAGTTCTCTTTTTTCATTTAATACTGCCCACAGTATTTCCTTTTCAGGGGTTTCTACATGAAAAAAGATCGGTTTACCTTAACGAAAGTTACTTTAATAATTAAATGAAAAAGGAACGAATTTTGTTATGTACCGTAACTTATTAGCTTTATCAGTACAATACATTTAAATTTATACAGAACATTCCACACGGGGCAAAAGAAAATGCATGCAATTTACCATGAGGGTTTTCTTCTTCAGTAATAACACTCGAATCATCTTCCCATTCACTCGTTGACAAGCTCGAGTCTTCTTGTTGTCCTTCGGTATAAAACTCTTCCTTTCCGTGTGTGCCCATCATTCGTTCGGGAAATTCGTACACTTGAACGCTAGCAACACCGCGGTATTGCAGTCCGCATAACCCACGCAGTGTTGCGGGTTGGGTCCATTTCTACAGGTTTATGTATAGCTATACGGATTACGGATCTATACTTTACATTGCCCCTAGCTCAAACCGCGCTGGTGCAAGTAAACAAAGGTAATAATAATCAAAAGTGAGCGCCAAATTAAAACTAGAAAACGTCACAGAACTGTTTGCGGTTCAAGATTTTGTAGAAAAATGCCTTCTAACGTAGAAATTAAAGCTAAACTGGAAAACTTAGAGTCATTCAAAGCCAAAGCTTCTCAGCTAAGTGATAATGATGGAGAATTGATTGAGCAAGAAGACACATTTTTTCCTGTTCGTCAAGGAAGGCTAAAACTACGGAAATTCAAGGTGGTTCCTCGACCTCCATCGACCCTGATTGATTCGGTATATTTTTTAGGATGGATCTGGGGAATTGATTTTCTACGAAAGACCTGATGTCAAAGGACCGAAGGTCTCAGAATATTCGAAATCGACCATATCGAATGCTTCTGACTTACAAGAAACACTGTCTAAAGCATTTGGTGTTCAAGCTGTTGTAAAGAAGCAAAGATGGCTCTACATGGTTGGGCAGACACGTGTTCACGCCGACCGCGTAGAAGATCTGGGAGACTTTATGGAGCTAGAAGTTGTTCTCAAAGAAGGACAATCCGCTGAGGACGGAGATCAGATAGCTCAAGAACTTTTAAAAAAATTGGACGTGCCTGAAAGCAGTTTGCTTTCTGGGGCCTATATGGATCTCTTTCGTTCATAAAATGCTTTGTATATTTCAATTTTCCAAAAGATGCCACGAATCACAAATATACATTTATAAAATAAACGTCATCATAGTCCGTTTCAGGATGCGTCTCCCTTGTTTGAAACTTGGCGCTCAGCCAGATTGTCAACAATCAACCAACTGAACGTGTGGCTGTGGATGTGTTATCGTACATTATTCCTATCTTATTAAAAGTAGAATAAAACGCTTTATTATTAACTAGAAGTTTAACATTTTATCTAGCGTCAATTACAGAAATGGCTGACGGCTTAAGCAAGGAAGTTTTTGCGCTGGAGCGCAATTTACAAGGCCATAAAGACGCAGTTACAGCAGTTGCTTTCAGCAGCAACATGAAACAACTCGTATCTAGTAGTATGGATTCGCATCTGATGCTGTGGAGCTTGCAAAAAAACATGAAAGCCATGCGGTAGATGTTTTTGCATATGCATCATTTGGCTCTTAAAAAATGAAAAGATTTTCTTATTAAAGCTATTTTTCCCCCTCTTAGCGTGATGGCACATAAGAAAGGTATAACAGATACCTGCTTCTCTCCGTCCGGTAAACTGGTAGCTTCGTCATGCATTGACGGATCATTGAGTCTCTACATTCCTAGCCAACGTGGAGAGTTTCACAGATTCGCTACTGCTCCCAAAGCTGCCAGGTCTATTCATTTTTCTCCGGATGGGGACAGATTGGTTGCTTCGTATGACGATAAAGCTATTCGACTTTACGCTGTGGCACATACCAGGTTTGATTGAATAGGTTTGCTCCGTGACTATATACATATTTCGTGTAAGGTTCTTGTCTTCACTTACTGGGCATACGAATTGGGTACGTTGTGCACGCTTTTCTCCGGATGGACAGTCGGTCGCCTCCGTAGCGGAGGATAAAACTGTCAAGTTCTGGGATTTAAAATCTTCCCAGTGTGTTCACACAATTCACGAGCCAAAAGTAATTCAATTATTGCTTCCAAGCTTCTTATACTTATGTCTTATACAATCCACTCTAGGCTTCTGGCTATTACGTTGATTTTGATAACAGCGGTCAATATATTGCAGTGGGACTTAGTAGTGGTGTCGTGAAAATTCACGATGTTCGCATGAGAAAATTGCTGCAGTTGTATGAGTTGCATACTGGAGTAGTGAACGCCGTGGCTTTTCATCCTATGAGCAGCTATTTAATAACAGCTTCCGAAGACGCCACGATGAAGGTTTATTTGTTTGTTCCTAATTTGTTCCTAATTGTTACAGATATGCTTTTCTTTTCTTTTTAGGTTATAGATACTGTCGAAGGACGTGTATGTTACACTTTGTATGGCCACGAAAACGGAGTGAACACAGTTCGCTGGTCTCCGAGCGGCGACTATTTTGCCTCAGGTGGGTCCGATACACGCGTTTTGGTTTGGAAATCAAATCTGGAAGAATATAAGACCCCTGAAGTGACGGCTACGTCAATTGCCAGTAGCAGTGCCACTTCCTCGCGAAGTGACCGTAAACGTAACAGCAGGCCCTTGCGTCCTTCTTTAGCGGGAGGGTTACGTGGGGTGGACTTTAACAGGATCTGCCCGAACGTGACATTGGATGAAACGACGGAAGTCGTCGATTATTCAATTGATTCCAAAGACGTTCCGACGTCCGTTCATGTTAAACCTGAAAATGAATCAAGCGCTAGTTCAGAAAAATCATCCAAGACTGAAAGGGAAGTACTTCTGGAGGATCGTGTACGAGACTTGATGAACCAGGTTGATACCTTGACCAACACTGTTCTTGCCGTTGAAGAACGCTTGGCGAAGGTTGAAGACAACCAACGTGAACTGCTTTTAAGGCGCACCATGTGAAATGAACAATTGCATTCCCTGTCTAACTTTTTGTCCACCTAATTACAAAATTCCAGCTTGTTTAACAGTCTAAATTTTTACCAGAATAATAATTCTTAAAAAAAAGTACTCCGTATCTTATTAGTGCTCCACATTGGCTTGTATAGAGGGCACTCGATTTTACGTTTAGAAATCCTGTGCTGGCGGTGTACCGCTGTGGTGTGGCCTCGCTTTTTGTCCTGCTTTGTAACATGTATGTAAAAGTGGTTCTAAAAGAGTCTTCAGTCACTCGGCTTGTCTGGCAGGCAACGGAACAAGTTGCGCAGGAACGACTACTCCACAATGAACATTCCACGACTAATTCAGAAAAAGCGAGACAACGAAGAGTTAAGTGAGGAAGAGATTTTCGGATTTGTGAAGCTTTTAGTGACAGGTCAGGTTGAGCATGTCCAACTGGGAGCTTTCCTTATGGCCCTTTATCTCAACGGACTTTCTCCGAAGGAATCAGCTGCGTTGACTTCCGCAATGACACTTTCAGGTAGTACAGTTTAGTAAGCGAATCCAACTTTCAATGCCAAGACACGTTTTACTGTGCCCAAATAGGCGAGATCCTTTCCTGGCCCGACGATTGGAAACCAATTCTAGTCGACAAGCACAGGTAAACTGGAATTGAACAACCCCGTAGGACATGCAATTGACCAGCCTATTATAATATAGTCAGACATTTTTAGTACAGGAGGTGTCGGAGATAAAATCTCTTTGGTATTGGCCCCTGCATTAGCAGCATGTGGGCTAAAAGTCCCAATGGTGTCCGGCCGCAGTCTTGGATTCACTGGCGGAACTCTTGATAAACTTGAATCCATTCCGGGTACATTGCGCAGCATCACTTGCCGAATATAATTACGGTGGCGTGCTTATACTTTACTTATATATCATAGGCTTTACCGTTGCGCTCAATACGGACCAGATGAAACGCGCTTTGGAAGTAGTGGGATGCTTCATTGCCGGACAAACCGAATCATTGGTACCGGCAGATCGAATTATGTATGCCGCACGGGACGTCACGGCAACGGTAGATCGACTTGAACTTATCACAGGTATACTCAACTTTCGCCAGATCAGAGCGACTTTCTGTAATTATAAAAAAACTTGGTTAGCTTCCATCGTTTCTAAGAAAGCTGCCGAAAGCATAAGCGCTTTGGTACTAGACGTCAAAGTAGGAAACGCGGCTTTTATGAAATCAAAAAAACAGGCTCAAGAATTGGCCCGTATGATGGTACGTGCGACTTGGCTCTTTATACGATTCAATTTAATTGCGAGGTTTTTATAAGGTTCAAGTCGCTACCAAGCAAGGAATTAAGACTGTCGCCCTTCTAACTAGAATGGAAAATCCGATAGGTAAAAAGTAGCTTTCGATACAAAGCAACTAATTAATTCATCGCAGGTAAAAGCGTCGGCAACGCACTGGAAATTGACGAAGCCATACAAACCTTGAAGGGGAGCGGTCCACGCGACATTGTCGAGCTCGTCTCGGTTCAAGGTCAGATCGCTGTATTTGTTTGAAGGTGAAGAAACTAAAAAGTAAAACTCGTTTTCCGATTCAGGGAGTATACTCTTGCAGTCGGCAGGCATAGTGTCGAGCTTAGAAGAAGGCGAACTCATGGTTAAGAAGACTTTAAGCGATAAAAGTGCGTTGGCGAAATTTCAAGAAATGCTAAAAATCCAAGGAGTAGATGCCAAAATAGCTCAAGAACTTTGCTACGGAGACACCTGGGCCGTACTACGACGGGCTATTTACGTCACGCCACTGCCTGCACGAGTTTCGGGTTGGGTTGCTGGCATTGACGCGCTTCTTTTGGCGCAAATAAGCGGAACTTTAGGAGCTTCACGAACTAAAGCTTCAGACGTGATCACACATTCTGTGGGTATCAGGCTTTTAGTAGATATCAACCAGAAACTAGAGGCAGGGCAAATATGGGGCGAAGTGCACCACGACCACCCCATTGATCCGACAGTCATTGAGACTTTATGCAATGCCATCACTATAGCCGACAAACCAGTTCCTGTTATCGACTCTCTCGTGCTGGAAATCATTCAACATGAAGCCGAACAGTAAAATTACACAAGTCTCATTATTATCAAGACATTGTCATCGTCAGTGGCTAATACAAAGCTGCTTTTATGCCACAAACCCTTACCACAAAGCGTACTTCATGCTAACATCATTAACATCCAGAACGATATCCAGCCAGCGACTTTCTCTCGTATGCTTGCTCACTTTTATCTGGCAATCCAATGTTTGTCCTAACAACAAATAAGGATAAAATATCTAGCATCTTATCAACACCTATTCGTTACCTTTCTTAACGGGTATTGGGTCCCGTAAGTGGAAAACAGTTTGCTTCCAGTGAGTTGGCTGAGCATGGGGACCCGTTGAAAACATGACAGCATTGGGCAGGTCAAAGTACGTATCAAAGTAACCCGCCAAGGAGGTAAGTTCTCCATCACGTGTGACTTCCAAATTGAAACGGCTTGTAAACTCAGTGTCGCTGACGCTACATGTCATGAGATCCAAGGAGTGAATGATGGCCGGTATTGTGATAAGAGCAGCTTCTGGTACGATTTCTACACCTGGCTCTTTGATAACGTCTTCCTTCAAAGATTTCATGTTAAACCCGTATACTTCATCCCAAAACTTGACATGAATTCGATGCCGTTCTAACGTAAACAAGGCATATTACAAGAATTAATTATGTTTAAGGCAACTAGGTTTAACAAATTACCAGGATCAGCAACTCCAGCAATACTCATGGTACATCTGTTAGGCAGAAGCATTCCGCCAGGCGCCAGAAACTTGTCTCGTGCAACAAGCACGCTATCAAGCATTCCCTCATAGAGCAAAAAGTACCCCATCCATTCTGACACAATAAAATCCACAGTAGAAACTGGCAAGTGAACGTCCTCCGCTTTTGCTCTTAGGAGTGTTATCTTATCTTGTAAGTTGTTCTCTCTAGAGATTTACCACAAGAAAAGTTGAAAGTACTAAGCTTTTTAACTTTTAACTTAATGAATATACCTAATGATTCCCATTGCGTGAAAAATAATCTCTGAGCGGTCTACACCGATAACTTGATTAGCTCCGGCTTGGGCAGCAAACATGGATAGAATGCCAGTTCCACAACCCAAGTCTAAAACGGTTTTCCCTTTAATCAGTTCCATATTGCTCATGATAGCATCTCTGTAACTTTGGGTTCGGATGACATCCTAAACAAAAAGCCATTATTTGATGTTTCGAGTTTTGATGTTTTGAGATTACTGATAGCATTTCATGGTGAATTCCAAAATGTGAGTAACTGCTAAAATACCCGTCTTCGTCACCTAAGTTTGGTGCCTCTTCTTCAGAAGCGAAATTGGTGTCGGTTTCAGTGAGCACCAGTGAATGCATTGTCTAAAATAACATAGTACTGTCCTTCAGTGTCTATTTTGTATTATTTATTTACCGCTTTCATCCGATTGATGTCATGTTGACACTGTTTTAAGGCTTTATCTCGCCCATCCAAAATCATTTGCATCTGTTGCATATTCATTTGCAATTCTTCAAAGTGCTTCTGAGAAAAGGTAACCATTCCGTTTTCAGCATTGACGTAAACATTGCCCGCAGCTGACGATCTTCTACGACAGGGAGTGGTCGCGGGTTTCTCGCTAGCCAACTCAACCGACTCAATCGGCAAATATTCTTCAAAATCTAGTGGACAAGCGTGACGCACATATACCTACACAGTACGCTTATATACATATACAATATATACCTAGCATGAGAAGACCGTCATCCGGAATGATTGGCTTCATGAACTCATCTTGCTCCCATACAGGAACTTCAAGCTCCATAACTTCTTTAGCGCTAGGATTGCATGATCGAATGAAGTTGACCAACTTGACAAAATTGTAAAACTCCATTTTATGTTTGAACTTCAAAATTCTTAGATTAAAGCCATGAGCCATTCTGCAATGCTCCAGACAGGCATATGAGGTTTTGTGAAATTCAGTGCAAAACAAGCACTTGACTAGCAATTCCGAGTTACCAGCTTCCTCTACCCAATCCTCATCAGTACTGGGTTCCTTAACGGGGCTCTCTCTTTCGCTAGAGCTAGCTCCAATGTTGACCACCACGTTATCAGAAGAACCGTCATCGTCTGCTTCTCCATCACTAGCTGATGTGCTGCTTGAACTTGCGTTATCAAAGAAATCACGATTTCCGCCGCTCTCACTGCCTTGCATAGCTAGAGTCGAATCAGCTAAACTTGACATACTGGCTGCATGAGAGGGTGTTTCTCCTCGGATTGCTCTTGCTCGGACTCCCACGTTGACATTGTCATCATCAATCAGAGGTGGGATATCGGAAGCTACAAAAATATTTAATGTATGTCTCAAACCTTTGCAAACCATTCTATTCAATTGGTAGCTGATGCATTTTTACTTAACTTACTGTTTTTTTCTGTCATTACAACTGCAAAATGGAATTTTTTGATCCAAAATGATGACTATACTGATTAGTGTTACTCAGCACGTGCATTCCTCGAAAACATTAGACGTTGACGTTGATACGGTGTCTGTAGAAAGCGAAATTCGAACCTGAATTTCAAAGGCGAAATCGGCTTTCAACGCTTTCAACAATTTATTGAACAAGTGTGTCTATTTATCGCATAGTGAAAGAAGGGGCAGGGTATAAAAAGTCTTGTTTACAAGTTATTGGCTTTAGTAAATGCTCGATGGTTCTAAAAATACTACGCGTAACTAAATAACACGTTTCAGTAGCAGGTTTTCCCACGTTTTCAGCCAGTACGTGCTGCCACCTATTAAGAAGCTCACCAAGACGGGCGAGGGGGAGTCCTAACCTAAGCGTAAGCGTAAGCAGAAAAGACAATGTGATTAAAGATCTAGTTCAAAGACTGTCTTGTCAATTCCCTGCTCTTCCGAAAGAGTTTGTAAATTGTTTCGTAAGAATCAGGACGTTTATTCGAATCAAGTACTGTAATATGAAATTGTGTCCGTCGAAGATAAATCGGCCAACTTCCACAAGTGAAGGGAGGAAGAAATTAAGAAAAAAGAATAAAATAGTTAAGTAAATTAAACGCTTCTATAATAAAGCAAAGTACATGCTAAACAAGCTAAACAATGAAAACCTATTATTTTACAGTCTACAGTTCACGATGACCGATGCAGAGTATGATAAACAGGGATACGTATTACTACACCATATGCAATATACGCTCTAAAGAAGCTCTTCGTAGTTTCCCGCATTATTCCTTGCCTCTGGCCCTGTGCAGTGGTTGGCTGCAGAACTGTGACGTTGCGGATGAAAAGGATTAATACCCTTAATCCCCGTTTGAGCTAACCTTCTATAAAAGAACCTTGCCTGCTCCTGTAACGCTTCATTTAGTGTCAGATAGAATACCGAGATGTTGTTATTGTTTATTGTGTAAGACTTTTTATTGTGTAAAATTGTTTATTGTATAAAACTGGCTATTGAACAACTGTTGTAACTAACTAAGGAAAATCATTATTAAAAGTGTTGACTTCCGCCGAATCTAGCTGACGATTCGTTGGACGTGTTGCCTTCCTTTTGTACTAGTATAAATACCGCGAAAAGGTTATGGGTTCTGTACTTCCGACGCTTAAAGGAGTAGTTATGCAAAAAGAAGAAAGAATACCCTACGACCCAGAGGACTTGAATGGACGAAAGCTAAACGATATTTTTATTGCACCAGAATTACTTGTCTACATTTTGTGTATGGTAGATGGCAAAACTTTAGTGAGATCATGCAGATTGGTATGTAAAGCATGGCAAGAAATTATAGAGAATCCTCTACTGTGGCATGACAAGTGCAAGATGGATAAGATTCCTCTACCCGTGTTGAACGACGCATTAATTTCAGAATTGGACTGGAAATTTTATCCCTTGACTTATTTCAAAAATCCTTACGGGCGTTCGCTTTTACGCAACGGCAGTGGACAAAGTAAAAGGCATCACATTTTTATTGTAATTTTACTCATGTTCATGAATTACTAGGTAATCTGCACAACTGGAAGGTTGTATCCCGTGGAGGAGATGGCTGGAAGGTCGAAAACCCACCCGGCGGATGTGACGAATTGCCCGGTGAAATTACCGAGAGGGATGGCTGCTATTGCTTTGCGACTTCATACCATTCGTGCTCTAAGGAACAAGTCATTGATCTGTTTGAAGAAGGCATCCTGCCCGAACTGCTTGACGCGGACGTTCTTTCAATAACAATTGAGGACTGGTAAAAGTAGTAATTTTTTTACCGGTGGTCTTGTAAGCGACATAAATCACAGGTATGCCGGTCGCTTTGATTGCGGTTGCGTATATGAGCTACAAGTTCATCTACTAGACGACTCTGGTCAACAGATTTTGGATGTCGAATCGGAATTCGAAACTCGCCGAACAGTTGAGCAATGGCAAGGATCAACTTGGCACAAGGTGATAGTGGTAACATTCACAATCGCGAAAATGGCTCTGAGAGGAGTTTTTTTTTTCAGGTTGATCACACATTCAGAGATTTACGGGGAGTTAAGTTTGTTAAATTTTATCATGGCGGTGCTGATACGCAATTCTGGGCAGGTCATTACGGGTCTAAAATGGCTGGCGCTGCTGTGTATGTGAAGTCGAAACATTAAAGAAATGAACATAATCTACGCACATTCTATATTTGGCATTGTGCTTAATTGCTATGCGGAATAGTTATCTTTTGAATTTTATCTTTTCCCGTTAAGAAATTATACCGCATTTAAGAAATCGTACAATCGAATATTATGGTTTTTGAAAGAATTTTTTAATTATCTAATAATAATTGGTTGTTTTTTAATGTTATAAACATTCCACGGGTGAATTACGAACTATAGAACCCAGAAGTGGTAGTCTATAATAGAGAACCGGGATTGTTACAATATTTTTCAAATATAGTTTCTTCAGGAATATTCTTGAAATGTTTGAAGCTCTTTCGGCTTGTCCGACTCTCCGTCACGAGGTACGCGATGTTGGTCCTTTTCGTGTGTTGCATAGACAACCCGATGAAAAGGCAAGAGATGACCCCGCACGGTTCTCGAATAGGAAGCGAATAAAGCCCATCTATGTACTCTTTTAAGTTACAAATTCCTATTGGCAAGTCCAAATCCTTACCCGAAAAATATAAACAAGTAGGAGGCCACTACCAGATATCCGAACATGTCCGGCCGGGGTAAGGCTGCTACAAGGGCAAATTTTAGTGTATTCATGCTGGCTTGTAACGCATCTTGAACACCTCCCACTGCGCCACGTTGATCTTCAGGAATATTTTCTTGCATAATTTGCGTAACGCTTAGGTCAGCTAACCATAGGCCTAGTAGAAATATCTTCATTAAAAAATGTAATTCCGTTAAGCTTCAACACAGTAACGTACCGAATCGAGCGGTGACGATTCCTGATAGCATAACAGCAATGGATATGTACTGGGTATACGAATTCTCGTGATTCGAGTCAAAGGAAATCGTTTCGTTGAATGCAATACTTCCGGTGAAGTTAGAAGAAGCAAAATCAAAACCAGCATCACTAATATTTTCTGATTCGTAGAGATGAAAGGGAGATCCGGGCAAGAAAATAGATACGACGCAAGCCGTGAGACAAAAGAGTTCAGCTGAAAACCCGTAAAGGCCGGTACGTTCTAGACCCATGCATTTTACGAAGTAAGGAAAAGATATGCTTCCTAATAATCCCACCAAGGCTCCACAAGCTGTTAGAATTCCAAGAATCCATTCGCTGACGTGTTGTGAGTAAGCATAACCTAAAGCAAGACTTAAGTAACATTCAATTGGTTTAACTATGCCAACCTGTGGTGATCGTGTCAAACGCTAAAACTGTCATATAAAGCGAAGCAAGAGCGAGGCCGGCATTCCTTACCGACTGAGACCAGTAGATTTCCCAGTTCATTATGGCTTGGCTCCAAGCGTTGTGTATCTCGCTCTTAAACGTAAGTATTCGTACTTCTTCGTTTGTACTTGCAACTTGTTCCGCCGACAAGGGATCAGTTTCAGGATTTGTTTCCAGATTACCCTCATTTTGCTTCGCGATGCCTTTTTTGACGGCTAGTGTCGGAAACTGGAGATAAATCCTCAAGAGTAAGTAATATTCGAGGAAAACAGACCCGAGGTTCCATGCCGCTATAACTACAGCGGCAATGACCAGCGATGTCCAGGTTATTATCTAAACCGAACGTTTATATTTGGCCAAAATGGATCAGAGATGAATACCTGACCCACGAGAATTGGGGCGAGAATGTACGTGGATAAATCAATGGATCGAAAATGCGAGTTTAATTTTGATAGGTAACTTTGATCGCCGCCTGCTAGTACTACAATCCAGTCCTTATTCAAACACAACGACGATGCTAAACTAGCCACAGTTCCAATTCCAGCAAGTATGATGATCACCGTACAAGCTAGTGGTAATGCCCATCCTGCCCAGGTTGATTCGAGCCACGATTTGAAGTAAAGAGTCAGGCAGACGCAGGATGTGCACAGAAGAACAGATCCGTTTTGAAGTGCAAGCGATGATTGTGCAGCTACAACAGTCGAAAATTGTAGGAACATTAAAAAAAGGGACTAATTATAAAAATGTTCGATTTACGTTTTGCACCTATTAGTCTTGGAGTTTTATCCACCCAGCGTCCAACTGGCCCCCCAAGAAATATTACACACAGATATATCGTTAATCCATAAATCGCTGGAAGTTGCAGTGAACCGGGGGACAATTCCGCCATAAACAGACCAACTGCAAAATTCCACATGCGATCACCCCATGCTGAGAGTCCTCGACTCGCATAAGCTTTCCATATTCCGACAGACATCCTTTAAAAAATTAAAATATTATAAGTAAAGAAAAAACTAGATGGCGAAAAAATCTTTATTGGAAAAAACATATTTTCGCGCCCTATTCTTGCAGGGCACCAAATCTGGGAGGGATCAAGGCGTACTTCGTGGGAAGGTGGAATTATAGAACTGTTTTCGGGTAAATACACGGGTGAAGTTAAGGGGGCTACAAGTACAGTACATAAGAGTGGGACAAATTAATTACCTAGGACAAGATCACAACACTCTTCTTGACAACTATACAACACCCACCGACCAACTAGACTCGCTACCTTCGCATGCAACAACCCTGGTTCCAGGGATCCATCCTGCTTGGGTATGCTTGCAGGACACATAATCCGGTACATGAGGCGGATGGATCCTCTGGCGTTACACATAGGCTAAAAAGCAAGGCGTGAGAAAAGCAAGTAATGCGAAATATAGCCGTTATCGTATTTCCATCCCATTATTTATAATTTCGAGTTAGGATTTTTAAGATTTGGCTACTTTTTTAAAGTTTCTAAGTATCCGGTTCTAGTTGTGCGAGGTCAAACGTACTCAATAGTCGCACATTTTCTACTTCTCTTGAGGTCGCAAATTAAACTTATGCATGGGAATGTAAAATGCGATCAAATTTAAAGGAGATTACAATTTAGGGTTAGCAAACTCATGGGCCCTTTTATCCGTGACACAAGCTAAAATTAGTATGCTAATTCTTTTTAAGAGTAAAATTATCGGAGTAAAACAGTAAAATAAAAATTTACTAGCAAACTAATACTTGTACAAATTCCAGTAACGTAACTGTTCAATTGAAATATTGTCGCAGGACAAAGCCGATTTCCTTTACTTGTATATTTAGTCATGCCTCTGCATGAAATGCCCGCAACATGACTGCCTTTTTTCGGAAAGGCAGAACGTAATTTCTCGGAAGGCAGAACCGAATTGTGGGTTCACATTTGAGCCCAAGGCTGGGTTGGTCAGTTTTTAGGCAAGGTTTGACAGAGCACATATTTGAGCCTTTATTTCCCAAGGCGAACGCCTCGAACAGCACAACTGTTGTAAGGGTACCAATAGCTCCGTGGCGCAGTTTCGCCAATACAGAAAAGCATGTCACTTACAACTGGATGCTAGTGCAGACCTACCTGAATAAACTCTAGAGCGCGAGTGAGTACGCGAGGAAGTGTTGGTGTTAGAGCTCTACAGATACGTTTGCACTAAATAGCAAACGTGTGCAATCATTAGGTGAGTACATTCTACATTCATGTAAAGCTACAAACTAACCGTGTGCCTGTAATTCCGCTGATCTAATTTCAATTCAATTGCCCACGGCACTGGGTTTTCGGTATTTTTCAGTCCAAGTATTATTGCCATTGTCTGTTTTTGTTTCATACCTAGATGTTGGTACAGAAAAACAATGGCAGCGTAGCTGAAAACGCAGTTCAATCAACAGAAGCAATTAGCAAACTTCCATTTGCCAATTTTGTGTGTGCGGCACCGTAACAACATTGCCCAAAAATGAAAACAAACTTGGAGACGATGGGGCTGTTACGTGCAGGAAACAGCCACAGATGGCGATAAGGTGCCCTTGAATACGTGATGCATTCATTTATTTGAACGCATTTTTTCCAATTATGACAATACCAATGTCATGGCACACGGGTAAATTAAATAGTGAATTTCTGTATAAAACCCAATGTGTGGCTGGTACTTAAATATGGAGGCCAGGTCTTCCACAGAGAATTTAACTTTCGGATAACCTTTCTTTATTTTTAGCGCGAAACTGGAGCTACACCTCCTCAGACCCAGCGGATACCATTTCGAAATGTTGTTTAGACGCCCAGAAGGGCCAAGTGAGACTGCGTCATGGCACTCATTTTTAGTGATTGGGCTACAATAGCTATCTCGAAAAATTTCTATAGTGCTTTAGACTAGTGGATATGCTATTTCCGTGACCGTATCGACCGGCTGAGGTATTTATGAAAATTATCCTGTTATTGATTGGGGTTGGGTAGTGAATGATGCACCCATATCTTGTTGGCGGGTCTCAGAAAAAATAACACGAATACTTTTACTCATAACTTGCTCGCGTTAGACTCAAGATGTGCCATCGTTTGTCATGCTTTGTTTTTATTAATCTAATTTTACCTTTTACGGTTGTTGTGTCCTTCACTCGCCCGCCTTTTGTCAGCAGCACTGCTATTTTCTCTTAATCAAACGCTTGCCTGAGTTCATTGAAACTTACGAAATGTAGCGAAATGTCAGGTAGCGTTTACACATGTTCGTACAAGATGTAAGAGTAGGACCGAACGTAAAGAAATCAGTTTAAGTTTCCTAACAAATTCGTACTGGTTAGTAGAGATTATAGATGATTTGTTTTGTTTCACAATTGGAGTATCCCTGCGGAGCGTTCACACTTGCCGGATATTAGACTTGGATAACGTTCTTGACACTTGAAGCCAGAAAATGTAACGCTTATTTAACACTACTCTGTTCTCCGTCTGGTTGAGCTTTAACAACCGTTTGCTTCTCATTCGGCTCTTCTGGACTTTTCCCTCTATCTTTTATTCATGGCGTTCTTTCTCATGATAAGCCATTCCACTTTTTTATAGAGGCAGTTTAGTTCTCGGCCATGTTCCTACTTTTGGCGGCCGTTATTCGTTGTTATATGATGAGTTATAGTAGTATTAGTTGGTGTGTGAATGCTGCGTTAAAAAAACGAGTTTAGTCTCCATATCTTACGAAGATTACTTTTTCCCTTGTATATTTTTACGTCCCCTAGTTTGCGAGATAATAGTCTTAATGACATGCGTGATTACACAGTTTCCTTGTGTGTTATCGAACAATCCCATATTTATACGATAGCTTTGTAAATGATCTATGGAAACGCGCAGCTTGTCCCAACAAAGGTAAGGTATCTCAAACACTTAAAGTTATTCTTTGGCCCTGTTTCTTTCAGCTCGGCATCGACATCGCAGACAGATCGTGTCGTAAGAAGTAGTCGGTTGTCGGAATTCCAAGCTTTCCTTCAAGCAACTCTTAGTACAAACCATTCGCAATTTTCCTCCGCGAAATTGAAAAGAAAAACTTGTATAACTTATTTTTACCTACAAACTGTGGTGTGACGGTTAAAAAGGCCAATTATGAAACAGTAAAAACCCATTTTTAAATTTATTCTAGAGGGAGGATGGCTACGAGGCTTGTTAAGCTTGTTTGTACTAGTCGAGTCATGCTTGGAGCTCACAGCTACATCACACAAGTATTTAGCATGGGGAAATAGCTCGGGCTATGTGGATAGCATGGTAAAACTCGAATCAAGTTTTGGCTAAACCTAGCACATATTAATTAGAAAATCTTTAACAGTAAAATAGAACCTAACAGTAACTAGTGCCAAAACCCTAGATTTCCTTCTCCAATGCGTAACAAATTAGAAATCTGCAAATTTAATATGGTAGTCAATTTAAATTCGTTTGGAACTACATGAAATAAGCCGCGGTTTTTAAATGTCCTTTGATACTACGTTTTGCAGTGAAAAAATAAAATTACTGGCACACATTTTATGTAAATAAGAAAATGGTTCTCGAGAAATCTTCTTCCGAATTTTGCCGTTTTCGTATGCTAATAGCCTGTGCCGAGGTAAGGTATATACGAGCTTACACAAGTATATGCGTACTTTCAGGAATAAGTTGCTCTAACTTCAGCTGTTTTTCTAACGTTATAGGTCCATCACAACTTAATTGCATTCACAAAATAAGTGGTTCATATTTTTCCTAGTGTCAAGCTTTGGCTGAGGTTTGATGGTCAATTTTCCCCATCTCAGGATTCATAACCGGAACCGGAGGAACCTATGAGTTAAGTCACGTACCGAGAGATCACAATATCTATTGTAATATCTGCTCTCGAGTACAACATACCTCTTTGTAATGGACACTAGAGTGAAAGCACACGACATGTAAACTGTCCTATACCAACTTTGCGTTGGAAATGATCAACTCTCATTTTTGCTTGTAAACTATTTTGAAATTAGGTGAGAGCCAATGAAGCACTTTAGCAACGTCCTCCGCGGACGGTCAAGCGTTGGAGTATCCTTTACCGTTGAGAACAGATCACATAGACGTTTGGAATAGAGCACTTCCTGAAACTCTTGCCTATCTTGGCAGGATTCCTCGTGTCGCTGCAATTGTCTAACGGTAGTACACATTGGCTGTTCACATTAACGTAGTACAAGTGGGAAAGTTTGGGAATGTAGCTTGAAAGCGCTCTTAGAGCTGCCAAAAGTTGTTGGCCTGGTAGTAAACTTCTTTTTGCATTGAAACGCAGGCTTTGTCCTGAAAAAAAACGGAGTAGATTAGTCCGGTGAGGTTTACTGAAAATGTAGTGTACCTCTCGAGCAGTGAAGTCGATATTTGTGCGAAGCGGCCGGTGGTAAGAAGGTTGAATTGGTCTGTAGTTATTGGCCATCGGCGCAGAAGGAGTTTTGGGGTCCCCTTGTCGTAGTCGCCTCAAAGCGTATAACTAGTAATTGAAATAGACATTGGGGATAAAAACGTTTAAATAAAAGCAATACGCACTTGTTGCTTGGTTATGTAGATGGGTTTGTTGCTGACAAGCCAAGTGACAGTTTCCTGACAGGCTGGCATGGTAAACGAGCCTTCGTATGTGACGTAGTGTTCCGTACTGGGTGATAGTTCTTTGATAGATAAACGTTTAATGGGGGCTTCTTGACCTGTTTTTTTTATTTATAAAATATTTATAACCATATAGTGTTGCTCGTCTCGTTTTCAAAAGCACAAAGTAGAAGGATACAAATCATATTACCAGCATACTCGATTTTAGACAGCTGATCGGTTATGATGCGCAGTTCGGGGTTGGAAAGGTCCCCAACCTGTTGAATAACAAATGGACATAGATACGTTATTCATAAGTTTGCTGTCTAAAACTTAAACCGTTGCGACAGTCTATAATTTCCAATTGAGTTTGTTCAGCGAAGCTCGCTATGAATAAAAGAGAATGTGTATAGAACAATACCTGCAACAAAATGGCCACGCCGACTATTCCGTGGGGACTATCCAATGCTTCTGCGAAGCTTGTGTACAATTGAGCATTATATCCGAAAATCTGTAACTAGAAGAACAAGCAAGTCACATGGAATCAACATCTGGGGTGACCATTGTCATTACTTGCAAAGAACTGGAGTGGTTAAGAGCAGCGGACTTACCTCAGCAGGAAAAGCTTTGCTAGCAATGGTGTGCTCTGAGCCCTGTTGATCCGTGAGACCGAAATGTAATGCGATTTGATGCATCTCATAGCGATAAGACAGCGGTCCGCCTGTAATATTAACGGCAGGTCGGGTCGCGTTCTCCAGAGTAAACAGGACACCATGGCCGGTATTGCTCAAAAGACCGTTTACCTAGCAAATTGACGTTCACCGCCGATTAGTTGTTGAGACAGACTTGACGGGTTGCTTAGCTTAGGGTAAAGAGGGTCATGTACTCGTGTAGAAGAAATAGACGGTTAGCAACCTGCTACGATAGCAGTAGTATTCTTGTAACCAAGAAATTAAATGCAAAAAATAGCGGTAGTCGCTAACTATGACTTAGTCATCGGAGAGGAAGGGGATAAATACTGTATACGAAAAAAAGAAAGCAATAGGGAACAATAAAGTACATTGGGATAATTTTCAATTATTTATGAATGTGATCCGCGAGTTGGAAGTTTAATTGAAGTTCACTGGGGAACTTTTCTGTTTCCTACGTGTCAATTTCGGTAGATATTCTGAAGTATGTTGCCAGGCAAAAAAATGCAAATATTTCTCTACAATTGATGTTCTCGCGCTTCTTTGCTTTATAGTATTTCTTTGTCGCGGAGTCCTGTGCAGGCCTGTGCGACTGTGGGTCCTTATTTCAGGCTGTTAAGTCTTTTCTTTTATGAAAAAGGCCAGCGTTGTGACGTTATGCTAAAGCTCGCTACTTTAACAAGAAACTAAATTCCGGCCTTACGCTAAGAGATTTCACATTTTCGCGTAATTGGGTGCTCATTGCTAGGCGCTTGCGGCTCCAAACACAACAGCTTGTTAGACGTCAAACACCGTGCTGTCGGGTAGGTCAATTATACGAAGGAACTTAATCAGCTTCCTTGTAAGTTGTAGCTTGTACCAGTGAACATCCCTTCGGGGGTATTGGACATGAAACAAGCTCCGTTGTAGAAAGATTTTCAGCTCTCTATCTGCCACCGTTTTTCTAGGGTAATATAAGATGATCTCTCCCGTTTCCTACTGCCAAACCGAGTAAAGCCCAGAAACGGAGAAAAAAAAAGTTTCGCTGTGCTATGGAACTGGGGGTATAGCTCAGGGTGCGCACAGGCAATTACGGAAATGGTTTGACTATACTCGATGCTTGTCGACGTGAAGAGGGCGTAGATTGGGATCGAATAATAGTTGTTTGGGGTCAACGTTAATGGGCGATTGTCGCCGACCACGATTGCACAGACTCCATTCTGGATTGATGAGACCCCAAAAGGCTGGACCTGCAAGTAAATCAAAGAAAGAACCATGTGGGACATTAGGCCTTTTATTTTTAACCGATCTTCTCTTCGCCATTGAACCTTTTAAAGGTATTCAATATATGTAAAAAATAATAATAGATAATAAGGGGTGAGCAAAAAAATTGAGTTTCAGACTAGGAATTCGCCCCCTTTCCCGCCCTACTAAGATTGGTTTGGTTTAGGGGAGGGATTCGCAAAGGGGATTGATATACCCCAACTTAGATGTCATGATAGAGCACGATGCGCAGTACAAGTCAGCTATCTTATGCATGAAAAGAAGCCTCATATTAGGTTCAAAGGAAAAACCTTGGCCTTTTCATGTTTTTTTTTCTTTTTTTAAGTCCCGCTTCCTTTTTTAGGTCTATTTTTCTCCCGCTTGTACTATACAGTATGACGAAGTCGTCTTGTCTGCCGTGATGAGATGCTTGCTCGGAGATGTTAGGAAGTTTGGCGTTCAGGGGCTCCCAGTCATCCCATTTGCTGCGTTAGCCGTGATAAGAAAATAACCTTCTAAACAAGAAAACAACAGACTATATATAGCGCTATGCGATTAGTAGGCTTTGATTGCGGTTGTCAAATCTGAGGGGAGAAAAAAATGCGAAGACGGTGGCATTTACTTTTTTTGCGGGGCCTGGGTTTTTATTGCCTCTGCAATTATGATGAGGCTAATTCGGCGTAGCTATTTGGAGTGAACGTCTAAAGGGCTAAATTTTCGGAGGAATATAATAACAAAGTGCGGGGAAGAAACGTAGTCAAGCTCGGAGGCTATACAGCAGTCCGATTCTGCGGCGTGCGTAAAGTGGAACGATTCCTGAGGGACTCGTGAAAAGGAAGCGAGTTTCCTTGCTCAGCTCCAACAGCACAGCTAGTGGATGCAGCAACTCCTAACCCAAGTACCCATTGAGCGTGAGTCACTGCTTCCCAGACTTGGCCATAACGTGACCTACGACCCAGCCTTAGATCTTAAGTCGTTTAAAGAGTCTCGCCGTGTAATGGTCAATTGACAAGACGCTGCGATTCGTAGGTCTTACTTTTGTTCGCTCACGAAGGGCTTCTTCCCACGGAATAAATACGTATTGACAGTTAAAAGGCTATTAAAATGATCTGGTCTTGAGCAGTAGTAAGAAAAAAAGGAAGGGTTTTCTGTGTCTGGGAAAGGCCCAAAGAAAGTGTAACCAGAACGAGTTGGCGGTCCATAAAGAAGTTTTACTTTGACGACGAACTAACAATGGACCATTGCCTGAAAAAGCTTTTGGTCTTTATTGCACCTTCCCAAATGACATTGAAGGTATAAAGTACTTGAGGATAGCCCCTGTAATGGGTGCGCTGCATTTCGGGATTCACAGAGGGAGAAAAAGACCATCAGGAGTGGCGAAAAGAGGGAACCAGACCTTTGGCTGTGTGATCATGTTGAGGTTATATGGTTGTCACGTGCTTTGCCCCGAGTTAATGCGAATTACCTGTCAGTGACCATTTAGATAGGAAATTTTCCGGTGCAAAGAGCACCCGAGGACACATGGACATAACCAGGACCAGGAATGAATCCAGTTAGGATGTTTAGACGACGAGGACGAACCCGGTCAACGTGCTCTACGTGACGCCCAAGTTCGGTAAAACGTGGTGAGCTTCACTATTTAGTCGGTCTTGGGGAAAAGGTGCCCTAATTTTGGGACCGGGAAGTTGGTCTCTGGCTCCGAAAGCGGGTTAACTTGGGCTGATTTGTCAAACTTTTCTTGTCGATCGCCGAAGCCTTTTTGAGTGAGAGCGCTGGACTGTGCAAATACGAACTGACACAACGCGGACGTTACTTAACGGCTGCTTTGAACGTCTCTGTACTGAAACAGCCAGCTTATTAACAGCAACGCGATCGAGAGTTTGGAGAACGTTCTCGATACGATGAACGACCCCAAATTATTACGCCGTAGGCCTTTATTATGTAAAACCAAGGTTTTGACGAAATAAAAAGAAAATAATATCGGACACGCTAGCATCAATATTACATTTGTAGCGTTTACGTACCTGAAATGCCTTCGTAGGTCCACCATTCGTCCCATTGAACGGCGTAAGATACTAGGGAGAAAAATGAGTAGGTGTAATTAGGTTGGAGTGCATCATAAGTTTGTTTGTTCAAAATGAAACTCGTTGATAAGCACTGAATCGAGTTACTTTTGGGGCATTGTTTCTATGGCCCCCAAAATCGTCCATGGCGAGCTTGAATTTTACAGCTATATTGAGCTTACAGGGTGGGGTCGCTTTTGCTGGGGGATTCCGTGAGAGGACGTCATAACCTTTGACCGTTCATCTGCGAGCGATCTAACCCACGCCCCCTGCCGTGCTTCATATAGGAGAGATTCTGCTTTAATGTACAATTGATATCTCATGATTGACAAAAAGCTGGTCTGCTTAAGGAAATGCTACCGAACCCATGTTATATGGGCTAGAGGAAAAAGAAAACTAAGATTGACCCTTTGGATTAAGCTTCTTTTTCCGATTTTTTTTTTACCTTTGGCATCCTTTTAACTGACTCAGTTAGGTCATCGTTCTGGTCTTGGCCCTTTTATTGATTGTTATCTATCGCCTTTGAAGCAGTACGGTGCATACACGGTCTTCCAATTAAAACGAGTCGCTTGAGTGAATCATTTCGGCGAAATAGAGCCGTTTTGACAAGTCTGGAGGTCGAGGGAGTTGCTTTCTACTGTCTGTGCCAATCTTCCGCAAGTTAGGCGCGCCAAAGGATTATTATTCTTTGACCGAAGTTCGGGGTCTCGAAAATACTAAAGGGTAACTGGCCCTTTAGACTTCTCTGAGGAATCTGTCAAGCATTCGGATGATGTAATCTTACAGCAGCCTTTTCAAGCTTCAAACACTTCATAGCAAGTCCGTGGTAACGAGCAATCCGTACGCTGGTACCGGCAACTTTGATTCTGGGAACTTAAGGTTGTCCAACCTCGTAGCGAATGTAATGAATTTTTTTCGCGGAATTCGAGACTAACGCGTATTGTAAAAAATAAAATAAAAATAAAGCGCAGGAAAAAAGGCAGGTTGAAAGGTTTCTTTTGGACATGGAAACTAAAGGGAGACAGGAAGACCCCGTAATCAGAAAAATGGCTGGAAACTGCTGGGGAAAACAGAGCACGCATTACGTGAGCATTACATAGATTTGAGCTGGGTTGTCGTGTTCATTATCGTAAGAGCTCCACTGAGGAGTGAGAGATCACGGTCTCCTTTTTGCCGTTTCTTTTAGATCAGGGGAGGCAGCTAAAGATGCGACTGTCATGCCACCCAAAGAATGTGGTACTCTTCTCATTACTGGTAAATAAGTATACACACGAGCGAAAGAGGAAGTTTGGGAGACGGAGGAAAACTTTGCCTCTCGAACTCTTCTTAAAAGTTCTTCGAGTACAGTACAGACCCGTTACTTTTCTCTGGAAAGTTTGTTGGAAGAACAGGCGCTTGCTGTGCTCTTGCCCTCTTTGCGCAGGAAGTTGATGAGTAATTAGCCACAAGGTGGACGTGCAGTGTGGTGGCCAACATGCTGACCAACGAATTCGACGCCTTGTCGGAACTGATATTGTTGCGGGGTTCGTGAATCATTAAGTCTAGACGCGTGCTGCTGCTCTCATTTTTATGTTGCTGTTGATAGATTTTTTTTTCGTGCTTTGTCCTTTAGTCCGTAACCTGGATCAAATTAAAGAGCGATCTCTAGGGCCAACTGCCTGCCCTTTCCCTGAATAGCAATTAGCCTTCTCTGCTGTCTTTCCTCCAGCAACTCTCGCTCCGTAAACCGCAACACAAAACAGAAAAAAAGTCGACAAAGACGAAACGAAAATGGACCACCACGTATCGACAACATTAGTCGAATCCATTAGCTCGCCGCTTTAAAGATTGGACTTGATCAACTTCTTTTTTTAACCCCACAATACACCCCAGGAAGGGTCGGATGGTATAATGCCCCCCTCTATCAGCTAAATTAGGTTTATAAAGCATTACATGGGGCGTCTCCATTCTGATTCCAAAACTTGAAAAGGAAGTGAGACTGGCGGAAGACAAAGCTGAGTTACATGCGCTTGTCTTCCGCTGTGGGGGGGGGGGAGGAAAAGCCCAAATCTTAAAAAAAGAGAAACGCCAAGGCTGTAACGAGGTGAGATAAATAAGAAGACAGAAGAAAACAAGCGTAGTGCTTAGTATTTGTAGATATACGATATACCTGGTGCACGTTGGATGCAGAAGAGCAGCAAGAAAAGTCCCACGAGGGACATGAACCAAGGGGCTTGTCCCTTGACTGGAATTTCCTTGTCAGTCATCATCTCATCTGTTGGCACGGCCCACGTAGTAGAAGCGTGGGGAATCGGCGGTTCATGACGCCTGCCACTTTGCACATACAGGGTACGAGTCAGATCAAGTTACACTTGCAAAACGCAACATTGAACTGCAATGGATCACTTTTTTTGCGAACTTGAGCGTTGTCAGAATTGGGTTCCTTGCATTCCTAAGCGACTTACGCGACTTCTTATGTTGGGTACAGAGAAAAACGTGATGGGACACAATAAGCGTCTTGATCCAGATCCTTGATCCAACCTGGACAGGAGGTGACACACGAATGAGCCGCATGTGTAAGCTATATTCGCGGTTTATATGATGATGGGAGTTGAAGCACATGCGCGTCTTGGCTGTTAACTTCTTTTACGTATCCTACACAGAGAGGAAAAGGGGAAGGCAGAGAGCCACAGGACGTTAAAGTTTTCCTAGAAAAATTCAGCGAGTTGGAAAATGCACCCAGTGCAGGTTAATCGATGTTTTTATATGTTAGAGAATGGTTTGGAGAGCTCCAGGCTAATTAGTAGTTGATCTCGTGCGCTCTATAGAGGGAAACCAACTTGTTCTTTTTAATTGGGCAAGCAAAGGCAAGCACGATCGTCCACGTAACAGAACTAGAACGCGAATAACTGCAGCAGCCAGCTCTCCACAAGAGCTTCATTTTCAGCAACTACGGAGGCTGCTAAGTCGGATAAACAACTCTGTGTGGAAGAATGGGAGGCTGTAACAAGACCCTGAAGAGCTCTGTCTATATCTATCTTCGTAGTCCGAAAAAGAAATGAAAAATGCTAGGGTTTCTGTCTAATCGATACAAAAATCTGACCCGGTATTACAAGCTCGAATTATCTTTTCATTTTTCAGTTATTTGACTCGTTCACACGAGCTTTACCTGGCAGGCATTGTTATCGTTGGCAACAAAGAAGAATTTATCGACAGTTACCGTATTTGCTATGCGATTACTGCTGGTGAAGCGAACTCACTCCGCAAATCAAGGGTATATAGTGTTTTCTTTTTATGCTCAGCGTACAGCTTCGTTTCTTGTGTGTTTGCTTTAATCTGCGTAAACCTTAACTTGGGATTTGCATACGAGCAGTACCCCTGGCCATGTAAGGAAAATCTGTCTTAGTCTCTAGTTAATCGCATTACCTGGGGCCATTTTCTCGGATCTCGATCTCTCTTCATTGAGTCTGAGATGTCCTTTTATGTTCCGTCGCGGCGGATTTGTATTGTGCAAGTCTTTTTGTCTCCAAGGGAAGTACTGCGGCTTTGCATGCACTTGACTGTTGTGTCACATGTCAAAAGTTTTGGGGTTGTATTGGAGGTAGATTTTCATAAACGTAATAAAAAAAATATAATAAACTGAAAGATCTTAATAAACGTAAACGAGTGCCATTAAAAAACAGTAGAAACCCTATTTTGCACAATAGCGTGATAATTTTGAGTTCTGTTTAACGATGTGTTATATTCGCACTGTTCGATTTGTTCGATTAGCAACGTTGCTCAATTTGGTACGTGTAGAATCTACCTCACGATTCCCACTGTACATTGTAAAAAGGCCAGTAATTTTACAAGACACGTACATAATTCCTCGGACAATTTCCTAATTGCAGTGCATTTTTACAGTATTTTATTAATAGTTTTCCGTAGTAAAAATGCTTGAAAATACTACGTTCGTACTGTAACTTTATAATTCAATTTCGATTTTACAATCCTTTATTGGCATAAACGGCAACAGGCGCCAATAATCTATGGTCAAACTAACAACGAAATCGTATTTTCTTTGAAAGATAAAACCTTACCTGGGGATATTTATATTATTTATCCCTTTTTAAAAAAATAACAAAAAAGTTATTGCATTCGGCCTTATGATAAGGTGATTGTAATAAAGATTTATAGGTACACGGAAGTACATATGTATAATGTACACGGAAGTAAAAACACTTAAATGTACCTATGTTAAAATTACAGTGACTTTTTACAGCGCAGAACGTACGGAGTTTTGTGGCGTAGGACAAAGGATGGAAATTGTCCCTTATTGTTCTTTTACAGAGGGAGTCAGAAGCTAACTAGGTGTCGTGTAGGGTCGTAATTGGGATTCGTTTTTATAAGTCGTATAGGGAAGAGAAACCCAGAAGAGCATGTGAAAGATTGGGTTGGGACACCGTCATTACCTCCTGGTTAAGCTAAAAGCGGAAGTGTGATAGTTATCTGGAAAGTCAGGGATCAAGTCAGTCTTAACAGTATCGTTTTAGGCTTTAGCAATCAGACTCCTGTACTCATTTTTGAAATGGGCTGCATGATGCAAAAAACGGAGACAAAAGCCCCCAACAGACCAACAGTATTCATCGGGAGTAGCTTACTTTCATGCAAGCTTGCGTGGGCGCTGGCAGTAACTTTGCCTAAGATCTTCCGTGTTCTGTGCGCTCACCGTCTAGGTACGATTAGTAGCGTCTGGACCTTATCTGGAAAGATAGCATTGAAGGTAAAGATGGCCCGGATGAAAAGGATCAACTTTTATTTCGAGATCAAGTTACTTGTAAGCCAAAAGTCTGAAGGACGCTTCACATTTACATACAAAAATGCGTGAAAAGTAGAGGAGAACAAAAGGACCATCAAGAGTGGCCTATTCATGGTTCTGCCTGTGTTCTTCAAGAAAAAATGTAATTTTAGAGGATCTCCGTAAGCCCTCTATAGCGCTGTCCTTCCCCGTGGATGGCTTTTTCCGCCATCTCTTACTTCCCTTTACTCATACCGTAACACTCACTTTCTTTTTTTACTTTTTTACTTTCATTATGGATTACAATGTTTAGAATGGTTTCGGGAGATTAATGTAGGTAAGCCTTATCTATAATATAGTATTCAAGTTTTGGGAAGGGTCATCTTTTATTGAATGTTGAATGAACTGTAAAGGACGGGAGAAAAAAAGAACTCGCGGAGGACGGTAGAGCAAGTGCTGTCCAGATTATTGAGGGTTTCAGGTGACCAAATTCTCACGTTAGGAGGTCCAAATCCGGAGGATTCTTTTGATGACTTTGCGATGGAGTATTATGATCCCAGCCCCCTCCGAAAGGCTGTAAAAATTCCGGTATAGGACCCTGCCAAGAAGGAGTTTTCTTCCACACAGTCCAGTTTTTGCCGTTAGCGTTGTTTCCTATCCATATAACCAAGAAGTATTTATTGGTGTGGGGCGTTTTTGGGAGGTATGGGATCGCTCTTCTTGTGGGGAATTTTTTTAATTTTTTACTTCACGCGAAGGAGGAAGTTTCCCGTTTGTGCTGGGTCTTAATGATAGTGCTTACCGTAAGTTAAGGTGACAGAGTTTATCGCGCCCAATCTGTCTCGTGTACATAATTAAACATAAGATCCGTTGCTTGGGGCACTCTATGTTTCTTCGCCAGTCCGCATGGGTAGCTAACGTAGGTGGCGTCTGGCTAGCATTCCATGGAATAATAATAGTAAGACTTCCGTAGCGAGCAAAACGTAACGTCCATACCAACTTAAACGAATGACGCTTATTAATGACGAATGCTATGTTGCTGCCAAGGATGCTAACGCACTTGCAGTGAACAAAACAAAAGACTATGGATTTGAGGGTTTATCGACAGTATAATTGCACACTTTTCGGCGTGGACCAGCTGTGTAGTGGACGTGTGGACAGTCTCTAATGGAAGGGCAATACTTCTTTGGGTCACTTACCTATGAGTTATGCACCAAGCACTTTAATAAGAAGGGGCTATGGAGTTGCGTTATGTCCGGTGTCACCTATCTAACATACCTTATGTCTAACTGCAGGCGAATTATCTCTCTTATTTTGTATCCTCCTTTTATTTATGCACTGACGGGGTCTTGACAAATGACGATGTGTACCTTGGTCGTCTTCCGCAGCCTTTTGGCAAGCAAGTTCAATCATTTTCACCTATACGGGGAAGGGAGGTGCGAAGGGCCAAACAATTGTTCTCGTTGCTGTCCCATCCGATTGCTATACGCCCTCTCATGTCAAGCGGATAATTAATAAAAGCTTTGGGTTGTCAGCGCCATGAAAGTAGCTGCTTTGGCTTTGTGTGCTTCCTCCTTTTTCATTCTTCTCCCAAAAAAAGGATATGTATAGAAAGAGAGAGAGCCGACGTGGGATCTGACATGTGTTGATCAACAGCGCTTGTCACCCGCTCAATTTTGCCGTTGTGATTCATGGTGAGGAGGTGATGGTTTTAAGGGAGTGACATGATAAGAACTCGGCAACAGAACAATTATTGCCAGCTTTTTCAGCTACCTCTACTGTCAGGATGACTGTGAATGAATTTTCGCTCGTAATTACGCCTGAGAAAAAGTAGGTTGACTGTTTCTACATGGGTAATTTCAACTCGATTCATATTTTTGTAAACTAATGTTTTTTCCCCGTAATCTGTACAGTGGGTGATCGGTTAACGAACCTAATCCGTTCCAAAAAGATGTTCGTTAACCGGTCATCGATTTACCATTGATTTTAATGGAAATTTTAATAATTCGTTCTAGAGGGCCAAAAAAAAAAATTCTTACTCCGCTTATTTATGTGTAAGAACAATTATATTATATGTAATAATACAATAATACAAATGTAATAATAATCCGGAGAACGTGTTAACAAATCTTACACACAGCGTCGCTTCTTGTGTTTGTTCTATGCAACACGTTCTCTGTATTTAGTGACATACAGGTGTAATGTATCCCGCTGTCAAATTTTCCTAATAAAGCATTTTTTTCAGCTAAATTACAAGTTTTAACAATTCTCATCAACGACAGTTGATGGATAACGATTTGGATAACGATTAGAGTATCGATTCTACTCCTAAGTTCTTATCTTCGTAGGTTATCTTAACCTAAGAATCGTTATCCCTTACCGGTTATCCTATCCTAATCGTTTACCTAATCCAACTAGCAGTTTTCAACTCGAATAACACCTTTTTGTCATTGTTCTCCAGGGAACGTTTTGTAACAATATGACACACTAGTGTCATTTTTGACCTCCGGATGTTTTTAACCGGAGACCGTGTAGGTTCTGTTAGGTGTTCGTTATCCGATCACAAAAATGCGCAAAAAAAGTGTTCGTTATCTGGACTGTTCGTTAACTGATCACCCACTGTGTACGTAAATATTTGGGTGTAAAAACACTCCTAAACTATGTTAAAGGTTCCAAGTTTGTACCAGCTCCAAGATGAATTTGGCCCAAGTTTCAAAAAATAAATCTTTAGTCCATTTACGAAGAACTGGCCGGCTTGACCAGCTCCGGCATTTTACCTTACATTTCGTCTATTAATTGAGCGATTATGAGGGTTTTTGACGGATCACTTTGACAGCTTTGATACGGGAAAACCTAGTAGTAACGTAGTCGTAGGAAAGTTCTTAGTTGTAGAAGTGGGTTTGAAAGTCTTCGGTGTAAAAACCGCAGGGTTCGCTGCTAGTGGTGATCATTAATATTTCCGTGAGCAAATGGAGCCTTTCAGTTTCGTATCTGATGGAATTGGAAGCGAGAAAGGATTAGGCTCTCGTATCAATACTTTTTCTGCCGTCGTGTGTGCTCCGTGGAGGCATTATTATTTCATAGACCTGCGTCTTCCTTCAGAAGGAAAATTGTAGCTGGGCTTGTTCTATTTGAACGAAGAGTTGAAACTTTTTCCTGATTTTTTTTTTCTTTTTGCTTAAGTGATAGGTGCTGTTCTCCTGTACGACACCTACCCAGCACACCGAACAGAGCTTTTGCAATTGTAATGAGACTATAAGATTGTGGGTGCTGTGTCTTTTAAAAGCGAATTCTCTAGTTAGTAGTCTTCATTTGTGGTCTTTTAGACGTGCCAATTAATATTCACGACCATGAGTGGCTGAGAAAAACCTAAGTTTATATCCTAGAAATGGTTTCGTTTGAGCGTTATAGTTTCCCAGGTTTGTATGAGGGAAGGGTCACTGTATTGCGCGTGTAGATAGCGAATGTTGAACTGCCTCTTATTTGTTTATCTTTTAATGTATCTTTTTGTTTTGTTTTCAAGTCATAGTTGAAACATAGCATTTCCTTATTAACGTAATGGCTTTGATTGCGGATTACACAACATACCACAAAACAAAAGTACGTACAGCATGCGTGATAAAAACATCAGAAAAGAGCAGCTGGTCGTTTTTTGCCATGCATACCAGTCTAGAACGTTGCAGATAAAGATGCGAACAATACGTTAAAAAACCGTAGTCACAGTTCACATTAGAGCAGGAAAGACCGTAGGGAGTAACTCTTTTCAGACAGGGTGACTCCATGTAAGTTGAATCAGAAAAATAATTCAGGAAAGTATATTTTGTGGCTCCAAAAGGTGAAAAGCTAGGCAAAGGACTTTTCCTAACTAACTGGAGTACTATACAGAATGCAAGTTCCCCATACCATCGCAACCCAAAAGGAAAAAGCTCCCAAACTCGCCTAATGAGATCTCAGCACGACACGTTAACTTCCGGACAGGAACTCCAGCATATAGGAAAGGGACTATTTCGTTATGAAAACAACATTTGCGGCTACTATTGCCACAGATTCCTTAACCTCTGGTATTCTTTAGTTGGACAGACAAAAGAAAAATCTTGCTTGTGTAGAATCCATGTACACTTTCGATCTATTCTTGTCTGATTTTGTCAATTTGCGCTGGGAAGAAACATTTCCCGTAATGTGTGTGGTGAAATCCTATTCAGCTGATGAGATTTGGCGGCTCCCTTCTGTTTGAGGTAAGAGGAGCGGCCCTTAACTCACGGAAGCGCTACTGATTTCTGATGTCAAGACATGCAAGCTAGAATCCGAATCCGTTAAGTCTGTTCGTTTAAGTACACTTGTCCATCGTAACCACGTTTAGGGCCAAACAAGCTTTTCATAAGAAGCAATCCCAAGCCTATGAACAACTATTGCTGCTGGCAGGAAAAAAAGCAAGCACCGGAGAGGAATACTGAAGATGAAGCGACGTCATGGGAATAAACATAAACATGACAGGTAAAACGGCTCAGTTTGTGGCCAATGTCTTTTACCTTTCTAGTTGGGGTGAAAAAGAAAAACTGAGGACGAAAACTCAGCATTGCTATTTTTCTCTATATTTTTTGTTCTTAACCCTGCCAAGGTAAGAATAGCAAGACGGTCGACGGGGTTAAAATGTTCCCAATTTTTTCGGCCGTCACTTAAATTGCTTCTGTAACAATATATATGCTCCGTGTCAAGGCAAAAAAACAAGCAAGCTACCTTTGTGTGCCCTTTTTACTTTCTTAACTATGTGTGTTACCGAACAGGGTCTTTTAGTGGAAGGTTTTTATTTTTCAAGAGATTGTCGTCGTTTGGAGGTGGGGAGTTTCCTTGGTCTATGTTAGCGTGAGCTGGTTGACGATGAAGTGGTTGTCGCTGGTGCTCCAGATCGGCCCTAAAAACGTCACCTGAAGACGGGGTCAAGGGACTATTGTTGCGAGCGCGAGCACGTTGCAAACTGTGTATCTTTTTGTCTGTGGAGGCGTGTCATTTCGTGCTTTTGTGTACTGGAATGCCCGGATTGTAAAAATCGACGAAGGTGTGTTTATTCGGCCTACGTCGATTGCTTTTTCCCCTTTTTTTGTGGAGGGAGGGGTGAGAAAGATTTGGGGTTTTAAAGGGAAGTTATGTAGAGGTTTGAGTTGAGTACTTTGGTTTATGGCGAACACCCGCACCAACTTTAAGTTGCCAGCGGAGACGATGAGTGAGTAAACGGGCAGTGCAGTGCAGTACGTTTTCCTTTTATTGAAGGGGCGAACGATTCCGTCGGTCCTGTTTTGGTATGGGCTCGATTCCCGCGGGAGTAAGCTTCCTTTTTCTGCTTTTTCTCCCCCTCTGCCATTGCGTGATGGTTATAATGGCTGAAAATCGAACGCCAGACCCAGGATCTTCATCTCGGGCATCAACGTAGAAAGGCGTTGGATATGTAGGTTTAGGGAGCAGCATCTTTTCTGACTGATTAATGATTCGCATTTAACGATCTCTTTTTGAATTATTTTTTCTTTTCCTCTTTTATTGAATAAGAGAAGAGGAAGGGGTGTAGAAGCAAAGCTTTTCCTTGAAATTCAAGTTCAATGCTTTCAAACTCCCGGAGTAAGAGCTCTGATAAGCTGTAGTCCGTAGACCGGGAGAGAGAGAAGAAAAGATGCTTGATTAGACATTACTTATAATTATTATGCTCGCGTATAGTGCTCCGAGGCTGTTAATAAGCTTTTGTGCGTGTCGTGGTGCTGGGAAGTTGTTGGCGTCTCCGAAGTTTTTAATGAGCTTTGTTGCGGGAGAGCAAGCAGACTGGCAAGTTTCAAAAGAGCTTTGGCTATAGGCAGGTGTACGGCATTGTCTTCTTGCTCTGCGCTGAAGGAAGCTTGGGGAGAGCACGAACTTCAGAGTTGGCAAGCTAGTTGGCGTAGACACATCAGGTCGAATGAGGTTCCTTTTCCCTTTTTTCCTGCTATAAGCTATTTTCACATCCGATAATAACTGCATTAAAAGAGACGGGAATTTTTGGTTGGTTTTCGTTTTAAGACAGCATACAAAAGAAAATATTTGGGTCAAAAAATTGGTGTGCTAAAGAATATTGACTTTTTGAGAGCTGGGTGGATACCACGAGAACTATACACAATCTACTTTCTGGACCCCGAGGGACAGCAGCAAAAGGATGCAGAATATGTGGACGAGTTAAAAAAATTTTCTAATGCTTTGCACATCAGCATCATCCTTTTCTTGGAGCAGCCGAGTAACGTCTCCCATCGAAGTCTCCCAGGGACCGTCACCGGTCGTACCTTGTTAGGTTAGGTTTGTTCGCGAAACCCTAAGGATGTCAGCGTTCATCTGTCAAAACGTTAGCAACGCAACGGGAACGGAGACAGAGAAAGAGAGTAGAGAAACTTGAAGAAAAGAAAAACGGAACCCAAACCCGAAAATTTTTGCTTCAATCTGGTCTGTCGAAAGTAATAATTAGGAACCATTGCCTTGTCCGGACTTGAAATCTTTTTTTATTTTTCTTCTGTTCGGGATAACCGTGTTTGAAGACCATAATCTTTCATGTTTGTCCATTGATTCGTTCTTCCCACATAAGGGGGTGCTTTTGAGATTTTCGTTAGACGGCTGATCTTATAAGAAAGAGAAAAAGAAGCAACGAAGAGAAAAGACAGCACTGATGTAAAAGCCAATGCAGCGCAGCAGTTTGGAGAGAAATACACGCTCTTTGGGTTCCGGGGAAAAAAAAAGTTTGTAAAGACTTTCGAGTGCCAGAAATTCATTACACTGATGGAAAGCTTATTACTGGAATAGGTAATGGCATGCATTTATAGAAGGGCTTTGGGGGCAAAACTAACAGAAGGATACCGAACTACAGTCACACTGATACAATTTCCTCGGTTCCCGAGCAGCTGTCACCGGCGTGTTTGAGTATTTTTAGTAAAAATGGGAAACAATTTCTTGACCAGATTCTTTTACTGGTGTGTTGCTTTTGACTTGACATTTGCAGTTAGTATAATATAGCCTGTCAGCAATTTAATGTGTGTTTTGTGACCAACCTCAAGCTATCTAAACTACATTGTTGACCAGCTTTGTGCCGGTACATGTTTTTGTTTGATTTTCCTTCATCAAGCTTCACCTCATGGGCAACAATAGCAGGGTTGATTGGTGTGCGCAACAAGGATTACTTCGTGGTTTGCGTTCACAACCAAATAGCGTAGCCAAACTACTCCATTTCTCTTGGTTTTAAAAAAACGAATACAGAGTTACAAGTTTTTACTTGAATTCCCGGAAACGGAATTCAGAGCAAGTGCTTTATATAAAGAGATGTAAAGTGAGACGAAATCATCCATCATGCAACATATAGCCCACCCAATTTATCTTTTTAGGCGCCAAAACATAGTAGTATGTGGTCCGTGAGCAACACCCGACAAACTATTACTCATACATTTCCAGGGACGCTGAAAGGGAATACACTTGTGTATTGATGGTAGGTGAGTCTCTTTGCATTGGGTGCTGTACCTGTTAGGTCTACGTGCATCCAAGAAGCTCTTACTGTCTTGCCTATCAGACATCCAATACTAACATCGACTTGTCAAATGCATAGATACCCAATCCTTTATGGCTGCTTAGGACTGGAACGGTAGCAGCATGTCTTTTTGTCATTCTGGCATAACATACGATATGCTTGTCGCGGTACTGTCACGAAGAATACACACTCTCCCTTTATTTGTTGTCTTTGTCTCTTTTCCACGTCAGATACGGGAACATTCTGCTTTAAAAGTATAGATGTCATTTGAGACATTTTCGTACGTTTTGTAGGCGATTTTTCCTAATATTTTTTCTCTCTATTGCCAATAGCTTAATGAAGAGCGAGAAAGAGTAAAATAAGCGTTTGTTTTTGCGTTGCAGTATAGGTGGCGATAGAAATGGGCTCAGTCCGACTCGGAAAGTGTGCAGGTTATGTGGTTATCCAACAAGGCTTTTCACGAGTTGCCGCTTTGCATACAGAAGTAGCGATCCCAGATGTGGTTGTTATGCTAGCCACGGAACTTCAATAGGCTGTTGTGGGCAAATGAGGTCGTAATTTGTGTCGATGCCAGGCTCCCCTGATACCTTCCCCCTAAATATGTGGCTTCCGACATGTTTTGTGTGCTGCCCAACCAAGTTGAGCCCCGCATAGCCGCTAACATATATCGGACAGGAGGGCTCTCCTACATCTTTTAGCTATGCATCGCTGCAACCCATAGTCATTTATCATAATTCTTTTTGAACACCTCCGGCCCCCGTCTTCCACGGCAAACTGTCGTCCTTAAGACTAAGTCGTCCGGGTCGTAAATTATCTGTACGATTTCAAAGTTTATGTCTAGAGATAGTAAAAGAAAACGGATCTTTTTCTTACGTACGAACTATCATGCCTAGTTCTTAGGGAGTAATCAAGTATCCAGTTAGATAATTTAGGCAGATTCCAAGTCATGTAAACTATAATTCGTGTTTTCTTCAAGCATCGAGATTTTTTCTCCCGTAATCTATACAATAACAAGGTAAACACGACGTAAACAAAAGGTACATGCGATATGTACAATACAGTACAAGGTACATACAATGGGCAGATAATAGTCTGCACATTTTGGGCTCGTTGCTTTTATTGCTATTGGAGTTTAAATGATAGTCGGTCCAACTCGGTTAACTTTCCGTATTAGTTCGAACATTCTGTTATGGACTCTGTCTTTCGGTTGTAACGCTAGATGGCTGTAGTAAGCTTTCTTTGAATATTTCGGTGCCAACCTTCGCGGCAACTCAATGCTGTGTTCGTAAAAAAGGCTTTTGTTTTGCCAATGTTCTGCTTCACTTTTTGTGGTTGAAAACTGCTTTCGTGTCGACTAGGAAACAAAATTTTCTGATTCCTTACATTAATGGCTTAGATTATCCGATTAACGATTGATTATAAGGAAGATTCAAACACAAATGCGACAAGTGTGGGAAAATTTTGCAAGCTGACACAGCACTAAAATGCTTATGCGAAATATGCGTAGCTTCAACAGTAAGCACTACTGGTGAAGGGATTATTGATGACAAGTTAGACGAGCACTAGATAAAAGATATTGTAAAACGTGTGATTTGCCAACTTTTCAAGGACATAATTAGGTAACGTTATTAACTGAATTTATACATATACTTACCAGCTTGAGAGATTGAATAACTTGAATGTAGTTTGTAAAGGGAAATATCCAACCGACGAGCCGGTTATCCTGGCAGTCTTAGAGTCATGACAAATCATTTGACTGCCCACCTTCTGTCCCTATCATTATGCTAGCACCCCGAGTCATTCAAGTCGGCAGTTTTCAGCAGCCAGTAAGTCTGTGACCTGAATAAAGCAACTATTGAATCTCAAGTCCAATTACACTGTCATGTTACCGTCACTTGAGTAATTTAGAAACGATGCGATTAGTTCTCATTGCCGTTCTCTAACGTTTGGCTCTGACTCAATGAAGAATTGTGGACTTGACTGTCAAGGTAGTCTATATTTAATAAGAACTGTAAGTCATCTATCCGAAGTCGTCTACTCGTTGTCATCTATCCGAAGACTTATGTGACGTTCTTTCAGCGAATCTTCAAGCCCAGGTGCTTTTCGATGGAAACTTGTTTTACCACTTCACATAGTTCTACCGTTTACCTCAGTCGTCAAATTTTCATTGTTCCACTGCCTCACAAGAAATAAAGTAAATTGAAGTGTCCTAGCCGAAGTGCAGGTTTTGCTAAAAGTCGTTTATGTAGGAATTTCGAAGTTGGCGGTGAAGCGTTTTAGCTTTCAATTAAGATATTCATCAGTTTGACTGGCCTGTGATGTCTTCTCCGGATGTTCTGTTTTAGAAGACGTTTTGCCAGTCTTCTGAATAAAAGGAAGGTTCTTGAGAGTGGTTGAACTTGTAAAATGGAACCTGGTTTTCGCCCTTCGACTGCCTGCCTTGCAAGATTAAGATCAAAATCATTGGATAAAGTCTTTCCGAAAACTTACAATGACGAAGAGCACACGTTTAACGCTGTGATCAAGGTATATTGAAGTACTGTCATTCAAACAATGAAAAAAAAGTCGAAAAACTTACCTTAAGAAGAATATTTCTTTTTTATTGTTGTCTTGGGCTGTCGTTTTTGTTCCATATAGCTCGCAGGTGTAAAATTATGTTCGGCGCGGTTGCCACTTCTGAGAAGAAGCTCGGTTGCTGCTGTATAGACTGCGTGAACAAGCCACTCGTGGTGATGAGAATGCCCCATCATCCTTAGTCCGCTAGCGTATTCTGTAAAAAGCGCCTGAATACTAAAAAAATGATTTAGAGGATGCCACAACAGGTTTGTCCCAGTTATATCCCTAAACAGCAAATCTTTTTCTACATTTTTTTATTTTATTTTTTAGTTCTAATGATTTTTACCCAGATGACCTTAGCTTCTATCAGACGCCTTTTTATATCAAATCACCCCAAAGAAAAAACTCACATCAAATAGGCAGTTGGGGCTGATGTTTGAAATGGTTGTACAATATTGAAAGATGGACCACACGAAGTTCCTATAGACTTTTTGTGCTGGCTTGCTTCGACTGAGTTGTAGGCCCGAAATGCTCGCTATTCTCTATAAACTTTGAAATCCTCGGCAAAATAAGGCTGATTGAAAGCGTGCAAGTCAGCACTCACATAAAGCAGGCAAGCATCATTGTTGATCACTAGGATTGAAGACTTCTTATTCCTGTTCTGCCTCAGGTTTGATAAATGGTATACCGTAAGTCTATAAGAGAACCAAGGGGGCAAGCTTTGCATGGACTGATCCTGGAGCCGTGGAAATATAAAGACTTGCTGCGTCGTGGGCTAAGAAAGGTTCTGAATTTGATGCTTGTTATACAACCACAATCAGAGTGACTCTTCTTCAGACATAAAGCCTGTGTGTCTCTTTTCAATGCAGACCGTATACATGCAAACAGCCGTCGTTGAAATAACAGCAGGCTAGGTTACACAGTCTTGTTTGAGTACTCCTCTTTTTAGCTGCTTTACAGCATATTCAATGGAGCTAGATATGAAGGTTACACTGTTGAAAATTCCCCCAAATTTCCAATATATATATCTAAGTATGTCCTGCGCAATTTTCTATAACCATAATGCCGTGTATTATATTTTATTTGCATTCTTACACATTTCTGCGTCGGAACATTTCAACAGTTACGTACATAATTCCATTTTTACATTAGAGAATTAGACTTGTATCGAAATTTTACCACTTCTTGATTGATAGAATAGGTACCAGGCACCATATTGTGTGTGATCTTCACGGTGGAACATAGGTGATTTTAGTAGCTACAATGGTGTTACACTCGCGCATCATGTGGTGTACGGTACATGTCTTCTGTATACTTCATGAAGTGGTACAGCTATACGGAGCGGAAGCGTCAGTTTAGGTAGCGAGTAATAGCTGGCATGGGGTGTAGTCCATATTGTCATTGCCACTTAGCCAGGGATTTAAAGATGACAAAAGACAAGTTAATGGAGGGGGGGCTGTATAGGCAGGTATACGGTCAGTGGTCCTTCAAGCCCAGGCGGTGTTGGTTTTAGTAGCGCGATGTAATGCATTACAATGAGTCGGAAATGGGATACGTGTAAACAGCAATTTTTCAGCCTGCTATAAGCAGGTCGAGCCGTTGTTTATAGTCTTAGAAGTACCTATAACTAATAGCTTTTTTTCCTTACTTAAAATCGGAACAACAACAGCCCAAGTTTATATAACCTTTTCCTTTTTCCGTGGAAACTATAAGAGCCGGATTAATTCCGTTATTTAATTGTAGGAATAAGCAAAAGTTGCTGACAATTCTGCAGGCTCATTTCAATCTTATTTCTATGCCTTTAAGCTTTTATTTCCTTTAAGCTTGAACGCGGAACTTCTTGACGGCACAAATGGTGTGATCAGTAGAATAAGTAAAAATAATAGATTTTAAAACGCACGACTTACATTAATTTGAACGTGTTCCAATAGCTATTTAAATTCAGCTTTAATAGATCAAGTAAGTCTTTTTCATTTTGATTCGGTTATAAAAAGCTTAAGAAAAAGTGTTCTTTTTTCAACCCAGCAACTGTTTCGATGAGCTCATGTATTTGTCTATATGACGCATAATTATTATTCATTGTTACAGAGTCATAACAGTGAAAATATTGGACGCATTTTGGACTACACTAGGTCCACTTTTATGTGTGTAATTGTCTGGGCATAAACGGCGACCCAAATGAACAATAGAAGGGCCCATCAACGGAGCTGAATGCATGTCACCCGCTTTTCTCTCGCACTTCATTCTCTCCCCCCCTCCCTCTCGCTTTCCCCAGAAAGCTAGGCCGGAAAACTATTCTAGACAGAATGGTGTATTATCATCGCTATCGATTCTCATTAGTGATTAGCCATAGAAAAGGGGGTTCTTGTGGAACGGTGCAAGGAAAGACAATTGTTGTCGAGTTTCGGGAGCGGAGGTAGTCTAAGCTAGCCAACAAGAAGTAGCAACTGCCCCGTTTCCCGAAGTGCACGTCACCTGCTTCCCTTTTGTTCAGTTATTGAGAAGCCCATTTTCAAAGTAGAAGCGTACAATAGTGGTAGTACGGTCTGGGTCTCATAGGTTTGTCGAGCTTGCCAATGCTAGGCGAGAAATATTGTAACAAGCGAAGGCGGGGGTGCGAGGCAAAAGGACACAAAACCGTGGACTGCGACGTCGCTGGCGCCGCTCGAGTCTCTCCCAATGAGAACGCTTTCCGATGATTCGGGGGTTCCACGCTGCGACGCACTCATCCGGTTGATCAGCCATGCGAAGTGCTGAAGCCAAAGTCACTTGCTTTTCAAAGGGGTTTCTGCGAGGAAATTGGTTTCCAATGGTCCTATTTGAGTGCTTTTCTCTGGTGCAGTTTTATTTACTTTGCATAATGAAGGGTGTCGTGCGGGAGTAGAGTCATCGGCGCCAAGATCGGGCCGTGACCGCGACCACAAGACCCAGCAGCCAGCACCTTTCGTCAGTATGCCTTGTCATTAAAGACCGCGTCGAATTTGACTCTGGGTGACAAATCGCGTCTAAACCACGTCTTTTCATCCAATTTCGCGTAAAAAGTCTTTTTGGGATTCAAAGCCTACATTCCGCTCCGTTTTTTTTTATTGGGTGTGTTTTTTGGTATAGACACCGGGAAAAAAGAGTAAAAGCTTTCTACAATGTCGCACAAATACTATACAATTAAAAGAAAAGTTATCTGTGAAAGCAATTCTTAGCGCGATTATCTGCTGTAAAATGGCTTCCGTCTATTATTGGACAGCGATGACAAGCCTAGTTCTTGAATTACAAACTCAGAACTTTAATAACAAAAACTAACTCACTCACAGCTTTGGTAGAGCGACTTTACGGGAACACAAGTTTGGGACAATCAGTGAAAACTGTTTGATTTGTTGCTGCAACATCTTGCATACAGGAGGATTGGATTGTTGTATGATGTATATCCGTCGAGATGAAAAAAAAATAATGGGATGAATAGGCGGGGTATTAGTTTTCACTGGGGATAGGGAAGAGACCCATTCTCGGTGAAAAATTACGAGTCTGATTTTGAATTTGCATGTGCGTGATCAAGCTAACTGGAAAACCTGGCAGGATGTAGTGTATGTATGTTACGTGCAGCAACTCGCATTTCTATCAAGCAAGCTTGTTTTACGACTGGGCTTTCATCGCCTTTATACCTTCTAGTATGCCATGAATTTCGCGTAGAAGCCGCAACTCTTATACCGTTTCATTTAAACGAATGAATTACTTGAGGATGCAAATCCGTGTTTCTAGTGATTGTAAAAAAGAAAAGAAAAAAGGAAGGCACACAAACCCAGCGGCAGTCACTTCGGTCTCAACTCTTCAATACATAGCGGGAAAAAGTAATAAGTAAGGATTCTAAGTGCTGCCTATGGTCTAACACTTGACGACGTTTGATCACGCTTCACTCGCTTTCTTGAAAGTTGCCCATCATTTTGTGATGCGATGCGTTGGTTCCGAGACCTTTTGAGCTTAATCTGGCTCGTATTTAGGATGCTGAATGCTGATACCACTCTACCAAAAAAGAGAACTTGATCTGTTGCCGTTACATCCTAAACATGGCGTTTTTTAACCATTCTATATTTTTTCTTTTCTTTTTGCTGCCTTGTAAAAGGAGCTGCCTCTGTCCGCACCATTAATTCCATTACAGAGTGTACACCTCAAAGCTGAATAGTCAAGCCATCATAGCTACTTGAAGGTAGATTATGATTCATGGGCTTGAAAAGGCTTTAACTTTGGGGCTGTCCAAAAAGCGCAGGATGCTGCAACTAATATGCAGTCCTTTCTCATGGGACTAAAGAGCTAGCCAAGCAAATCTCTACCTGTTTTGTCGTGTTCTAAAGCAAGTTCAGCCTCAGCCTCATGACGGGTAAAAAAAATAAAATAAAAAAATAACTCTTGATATGAAAGACTCTGCAGTCTACGATTAAAAAATGGCAAAAATAGTCAACTTTACCCACTTTGAGAAACGAAGGCTTTTATCTTATAATTTGCACTGCAGTTCAGTCACATTTATGTCCCGGGGTTTTGTGGGGTAAATATCTTAATTTAATGTCAGTCGCGTTTTTACCCTTCAAATAATTGGCCATATTGACATAAATTACAGTATCCTACCGGTTTTCCTCGCTATCTTGATCTGCCCAGGGCTAAAGTTTCAAGCTGCAACACATCAGGGGGTGTAGTATAAACACGCAATTTGGAAAAGGGAATACATATATATAAAGGAGTTTGAAGTTCTGACTAAAATGCAACGCATTTTTTTTTCTTACGCTTGCTCCATGATGAATTTTATTGCGTTTAGCTTCCATATTTTGGAAGCTGTCAAAGAAAGTTTGGGAGGGAAATCGCTCTAAACTGAAGTCGAAAAAGTCTTGAACTTGGTTGAAGCATTACGATTGTGGGCTGTGAATATATAGCGGTTAGCTTAGAGAGGGGATGAGGTTTTGTTCGTCCATCCGGGGAGCTTGTTTAATGAAGGTTTGGGTTTTTATAACTCCTCAGCTGTCCCGGCGCGGGTTTTAAAGCAGGTTGGCTGCAGTTTTATAACTTTATCCTTTATTTCACGAGTTGTGCTCATCAGGGAGGCTGCTGCTGTGAAAACTTGTTAAAGCAGAAGGTAATTACAGGGCAGCGTGATTTGTTGTAGACGCAACACACATTTCATGTAAAAATGGTGTAAAAAAAGCTACTTATTTTAAAGCCGCTATAGGGAGGAGACTGGTATTGTTTCTTTCTTTTTTTCCCCCTTTTTTCAAAGGGACCATGAGCATAATTTGTACTTTATATTGAATAAACGATAGCTGCAGCACTTTTTACAAAGTTGCTTGTCGGCCGTGGCTGCTTGTGCTCAGTTGGGGAGTGAATATCTGTCGAAATTCCGCGGGCAAACGAAGAGAAAGATTGACGTCAAGAGAAAACTCTTGATTTGTGGTAGCAGAGGACTGCAATACAAGTTACAAAAGGCGTCGCAATGATGCAGCCAAAGCCCAAACCAGGGCCTTGGGCTTATGGGTGGATGTGGTCGCTTCTATTGAAAGTGGCGGCTTCTCTTCCCAAAGCCCATGCGACGGATTTATGAGCCGTGCAATGTTTAGCCAGGTAGCCAGGGACTCACGAGAGCTTTACAGTTCACTATCAAATAAATAACACGGTAAAATTTGATATAAAAAACCTGACTCCTTATACTTTGTATCTGCGTATGGTTGGGCTTTTCTTCCCAAGTTTTCGTTTTCCTCTAATTTCCTTTTCCATGCATATCCAAATGCAATTGGATGAAAGGAGGAATGAAAAGGAAGTTTAAACGCAACCTCTTTAACGTCTTACACTCCCTCAATTATTGCTATTAGAGTTTTCAATGATTTGATGCGCTTTACCAACCGTTTTGTTGCACCTCTCTGGAGTTGGAAATGAAATTTCCAAGATTTTATATAATGCAAAAGTTTTGCATTGGGTGTTCAAAGGTTTCCTCGTGGCTTTTGCTCACGTCGTGAGACGGATTACTAATAATTAATTTAAAAGTTGTCTACGACAAAAAATACTGTCGGTAGTGTGCACAATGCAGTGTTTGCGTACTTGAAATCTTTGTGTAAACGAAAATCATGCTCCTTTTTGGTGCTTAACATTATGCCGTAGAATAATGTAGCTGGTCTTATCGTCGGATGTTGATGGATGAGCCAAATCCATCAACGCGCATGGAGGTATCTACAAAACTACAAAAGCTTATGAAAGCTTACGTTATCCATACCACGATGCTATAGAAGCATGGTTTTGTCCCGTCTTCCTCTTTCTGGCTGCATTAGCAAGTTTACCTGCACTTCAGAAACATCTTGCGAAGAGATTTAAAAAAGTAAAAAAATTTACCCTTCTCCACAACGTTACTTTTTGTAACACGAGTATTGTGTGCATTCCGTGTTGCTCATGTAGAGAGAGAAAAAAGGTTAGGGAGAGAGGTTCGGTGGGTTTAGTGGTTGGAATGGGACTCTTTTATTCAACCCGGAGCAGTGATGTTAAGTACTGAATGCTGCAGGTAATGAGGCTGAAGAAAAAAATATTCCCCGCCCGGTAAACTGAAAAGAGCAGGGTCAATAATGTTGTACAAAAAGGGGTTATCGTATCTATGAATGCAGGTTTCCGAAGTGGGTTAGTCATCCGTGCTTGAATTCGCGCTCAATTGGCCATCAACTGGTATGCTCTTTAGTCTTAACTTTTAAAGCGCGGCACAGACTGATTATTGTTTAAAGCAAAAAAAATCGGTTTTACGTTGTGGAAACCTTATTTAAGACAAACTGTGTGCCACCACAGGGGGGCACAAGTTCTTAATTCAGGAACTTGAAAAGCCAACACAGGCCCTTCCATTTTTGTTTGTACCCCTTCTTATCGTGCCAACCCTTGGCCTTAGCTTGAAAATGAGTGTCCTGTTGTGTGGTGATGAGATACCATGGTCATTAAAAGCAACCAAAACGCAAAAGAGAAGTCCCTGTTACTAGCGTGATTAATATCCAATTGTAACGCGTGATTAATTTACACCATTTTGCTCCGAGTTTCCATCACCTGGCTCTTTTCTCAAGTCTTTCCAGTTACGTTGATCGGCTGCACCTTTATTCTCGCCGAAGCATCAAATAAGCTTTAAAAAGCCTACTATCGGTGTATTCCTGTAGTGACCTTTGTCTCGGGGTGTCGAATTTCCTTATTCTTTATGGATTTTTTTTTTGGCTTTGTCGATTCCTCTGTCGTTGTGCCGTTCTATAGTCATTGAAGACTTTGGCTACCTATTGTAGACCGTCAATGAAGTAAGAGTTCGAAATTTTTCAGTGTTATAATAGTCTACTCGAAATGTGGTATTCTGCTATTTTCTAACATAATTTCCTACCGTTGGTAATGAATTCTAGTTCGCTTGAAATGTTGAAATTAGACTATTGAATTCCAGAATTGCAAGTTATAGAATCCCAAAACAATGTAACTAATTACTACTAGAAATAGTATGGGATTATAAATGTTAATAATCAATCATGGATAATTTATTTAAAATGTTCAGTTAATTTTGATTGGGTTATTTCCTGAATTTCCTTCATTGAGGTAAAGGAGTAGAAATAGAGTTCAAAGGAGTTTTTCTTTACATCAACACTGTACTTTAGCTTTTGTCAAGCTCCTATTCTATTATGGCTTTTTTTAATCTTCTCGTCCTTTTACATTAGGAGGTTGAAAAAGCGTTGATGGATTGAAATTCATTGTGCCTGAGATTGAGTTTTAGTTTAGCTCTGCTTTGTGTACCCTTTGCTTACGCGTTCAGTGTCCTGCAGGGTGCAATTCGGTTGGTAATGGAGGTTTAGTTTGTTCTGTGGAAAGGCCAGAGAAAGAAGGTTTGGTGTTCTTTATTTCTCAAGGTATGTAATCAAAGTATGGGGGAAAATGTGAGCTCCTGCCGAGGTAATTCTATTGCTCTGACACTGAAATTGCCGAAGACGAAGTGGCTGTCGGGAAAAATAGCGACTGGCTCACCTCATAAATCTACGACATTATCACGTAACAGATCACGTGTCTGCTTCCTACAGTGGGCAGCACGTTGGCTAATGAACCTTTTCTCCTGTCCCCTATCCGTTAGTGTCCAAGCATTAGCCTCTCTTTTGTCTTTTCTGTAGAGCTCTGGAGTACAAACCCATTTATAATTTTTAGAATATTTTTGTATTAATATAAACAATAAACTTTGAATTCTGGCAACTCTCTAATAGGTTCTAAACTGGTCAGTATGGCATTATAACCCTATTTACAGCCTTAATTAGTAAGATGACTGGATGAGAGAAACTGGACTATACTATATATGTATACCGGACTGAAAAGTTGTTGTGTTCGCACCTACCTGAACCTCTCCGTAACCGTTAAGTCAAGAGGGGTGACGGGCATGCGCTGTTTTTCCTATTTAGGGCCAGGCATTGCGGAGCGGTACATCCGGAATGCATTTACCCGAGTCTAGTACTATACAGTGCTTTTCCGGGCCAAGTGAACATAAGATGGTTAACATAAGACGATGCTCAATGCACGTATGGAAAATACGGTTAAATTGAGGGGGCATTACTCAGAGGTAAGGCTTGGTATAGAGTCTGCGTTTTGTGAATGTTTATAACGTGCCGGCATCCATTCCAGAGAACGTGTCAGGAGAGGTATAGCCAAGTAGGAATCGTCAGGGAGCACATGCACCTTGACAGGTTTAGGCCAAGATGACAGCGGGATACGGGGAGGACATACTTTCACGCAGGCAGCCAGCCTCATTCTTGGAACGTTTGCGGAACGCTAAAACAAGCAAGAACGCATTGGGCCCTATACCGTCGGTTAGCCTCTGAAAAAAAATGTTATCAGTGTCAGCAGAAAAAGTTGCAAACCTGAGTAAGCCAGCATTTATGGAGCGATAAAGAAATGAGTTATATAGACGATGGCATTGCAGTGTGTGCTGCGAAGGAGAAGCACACGTACAATAAGCCCAAGCTTCCTCAAGGCGGTACGCACAGACGCAACTAGGTTTCAGCAACGACACGATATAACAGCGGAGAGAGAAAAATAAAATAAAAAGTAATTTAGTAAAGGTATGTAATTTGCAGTAGCTCCTGTTGCCTTACCTCTTCCCACCCATTCCAATTATGCTAATGCCTGCCTCTCGGCACGTGTAACTGCAGCCAAGCTCGTAGCTGGAAGCCATCAAGAACCCAAGTCTTCTATTATTCCTGACTTGATCAAATTCAGGTTGTCTCCCGAATTTGAGCAGCTCATTTTCCTTTTTCCAAGACTGTCCATGCAGCTTTTGGGGAGAGTGGCAACCAAGTTTTTTGTGCCATTCCTAACAAATGAAATCAAGTTTGTATACAATAGCGGAGGAACATTTCAGTGGTACCGGAGCTGCGCGCACACGTAACTCCTTGAGTGGATATTACATATAAAAGCCCACCGAAATATCTGACATCGCCGTGCTTACCTTCTAGAAGTTAGTGCACGCATGGGCTCATTAGTAATCCAGACTCATGAAGGTCGCTCTCCTTTGGCTGCCCATCTGGGGCATGAAAACCGCGTCAGGCGGCATAAAACGGAAAAACGGAACCGGCTTCCTCCTCCAAGCCGCTGACATTAGAGAAGCTTGGCTTTTATCTGTATACGCATTTTTCGTTAACAAATATGCGCCAGTTGTGGAGTTTGGGTCACCGTAATCTTGTCCTGTTTGTCTAATGGCCAAAAAGGTGAAAGACAGCACAAACGCCAGTGACAACTTGCAACAGTGACTTAATTGTTTGTCATAGAAGGTCATAGAAACATGCATATATTAGGAGCAGTTTCCTTCCCTGATCCTAACAAGTCCTGGCGAGTGGTAAATTATATGACTTTGTTTGGGCGAATACACTGGGATTCAATGTATTTACCATTTCCCTTGGCTTTATTTGGCAAAATAACGCCGGGTTTGGCTGTGCCGAAGAAGCAAAAACTGGCTCTGAGACGCAATTGTGTCGAGTTCTTGTTCTCCGTCCAAGTGTCTCCTTGTATGAGTAACCCATAGCTTATGTCCTTTTTGACAGTCACCATGCACATACATTTGTTAAGAACGAATGTTTTACAAAACGCCCAGGAGTGTGCGGCTCGCTTCAAAGGGAAAAGCCTTAGCATTTTATTGTCTAACCTGATGAAACACTTCGACAGGTATATATATCCAGGCTTTCCTCGAACCGCTTATCCTTTGCGAAACAGCGCAGCGGGCTATATGGGAAACCTATATTACCACGCGTTTTCCCCCTTTTTTTCTTGATTGCCCGGATTCCGCTTTTACGGGGTGATTTTGTTGCGCGCTAGGAGCTGCATAATGAGTAAGCGGAACAACGGTAGGACGGGTGATGCTCAGGTAATATTTAGGCAAGGGAAATTTGGGCAGAAAGAAAAAAAAATCTCAAAAAGGATCGAAAAAGCCACGCAGGTGCAGGAACGTCGGGGCAAAAGACTTGGAGTTTTATACGTGGCACAATACACAAGAAAGAGCCCAAAGCCAGCTCCGGTTGAATGTTTCTTTCGAGGTGTGTTTAGCGGCTGTAATACGATTAGCGTTTTTACACTCTACTGGAATGACGACCATCAGCACAGGTTTTGGTTTGATGCTGCAAGCCGCTAAGCAGAGGCGAAGGATATATAGCTTTGGCATTGTAGCCATCAGGGGTGTGTTGTAGTCGCTTCGTATAACTCACACTCATCTTACACCCATAAGAAGCGCTGTAAAATATATTTAAAATAAAATAAAATAATAATAATAAAAAAGGAAAGAGAGAGAGAGGAAAAAAAGGCAAGACAAGTATATACCCCTTTGGGTTTTCTGGCGAGTTTTGGGACAGTCCGAACCGCCGAACACGTTCTTCTGATGGCGTTTTAGCTCCTTACTGTGATCCGACGAGAGACAAAACCTTTGGCTGTGGTGCTGCTGCCTGTGTCATAATTAAGGGTCATCAAAATCTCCCCGGTTTGGCCTTTTGGCCCTAAGCGAGAAACACTGAAAGATGTACAATGCCGACACTTTCAGTTCGCGTGCGTGCAACTGCAAAAGTCCCCAGCTTTTGTCTGGGTATGGCTATGGCCAAACCTTTTTACTGCTTCAGCAACACACCAATATGCTTGTCGTGCAACAACACGCATATAAATACATGGCAATTGACAGGGGGCAAGACATAAAATGACGCCACTATTACAGCAGCCTCAAAGAAATTTAGAAAAAGGAAAAGAAAAGACGAGGCACACACGAGAAGCAAAGAGTTCCAACACTGAAATAAAAGAAAAAGTCGACGACTGCTAAAGGAGACAGCAGAAGATTTGGAGTGGCGGTGACAAGAATTAAGCACGCACGTGTAATTTAACGCTAGAGCTATGAAGGCTTCCAGAAACAAAGCAAAAAGAACAAAGTAATAAATCCCAAATCGGCTGTATGCTTGGCTGATGGTTGTATAAGAATTAATAACAATGATAGTACCTCCCACAGCACACAAAACATTACTGCCTGCATTTCAACAGTAGCTATGACGCTTATCGTTCAATGTATAAGGAAAAAAAGGTTTTGATCTGCTTCTCTAATCAGATCTAGTTATGGCTTCGCAATACTTAGCAGTTTACACTTGACTTTTGTTTTTCCTTCCCATATTTAACGATACCACCGTCAGCAAAGAAATAGTTTGGTTTAATTAGATTCGTGCCAGGAAATCACTCTGAAAACCAGGGAGGGGAATTTTTTTTTAAAAAAAGTTTTACTGTGTAGAAACATCAATGTCTTCCTCGTCAGGATTTTCGTCTTCGGAATACTGCTCTTGGCCAATCGATAGGACTGGAGAGGTCAAAGAGTTGCGATCGTAGTCATCTTCGTCCACTTCACTGTCACTGACGACTCCTTGGAACATTCTATGCACTTGTTCGATCCTGTTGAGAATAGGGTACTCCTTCCCGGTACCTGGCTTGCGTTTATTTGCGGCCTCCTCCGCTGCTGGTGAAAAGGCTCGATGTTTCCCCAGTGGAGGTTGTTGGGAGGCCATTACTACAGGGATGGCCCGCCAAAGTGCTGCTGAAGGCTCCGGAGAAGTGGTGGATGCTTGAGGGGAAAGAGATGCCCGGCGGTGCTCCTGTGGGTAGCCAAGAGGCATAGCGGCTGTAAGCCCATGCCGGTGGCCAGTGTGGGGCGTGGTTAAGTCCTGTTGCTGCAACGGTAGCTGCCGCGAGGGCTGATCCGTATGATCCCGGTCCGGATGCTGCTGACCGTAAGGATGAGGAAGCAGGTGGAGGCGTTGGTGTCTTCTCCACTTGGCTCGTCTGTTAGAAAACCAAACCTGGCGTTAAAACACAGTATTTAGTCCCAGCACTCGTCGATGTCTTTAAGTTTTTTTTCCTTGTCTACTGTGTAAGTGGGAATTACACAGAATTATGGAGTTGCCGACTAGCTAGCACACAATGAAGTTTAGAGTGGGGTCACGTGTCTACTTTAAATCATCTGTTTTGTTCTCATTCTCACAAAGTGTGTGTAGATTATGTGTGGAAGTAAGGTATACCATGCACTCTAGAGAGCCGAACCAAATTACGCTTATGTGCTGTAAATAAGATAGAGCAGGTTGTCCTTAATTTATCGCTCCGGTTTAATGAGATTAAGGTTGGAGACATATTAATTGCAAAGACATTACAGTCGAAAGTTCGGGGCAGTGTAGTTGAAGCTGTATTAAGCCGACCCGGATATGTGCGTAGACTATCAGTAAGGAAATGGTAGCACAGTGTACGCCCTAATGTATAGAATTTTTTTTAATTCTTTCTTGCTATAGAAACGATTGTTTACCAAACACCTGCGCCGTGTGCGAGCGTTCTGTGCTTCTAAATAAAATGAAAAGTTCCTTTTTTTATACTAGAGTGTAATTGTATAATTGAAGCTTAGTTTTTATGCTTATAATATTTTTGAGGGTCTGGTTTTGTTTAATTTTGGTTTAATTTTAATTTTTTCATCCAGCCGCGTGCGTGGAAGTAGTCAATAGCCTGTCGTGGTAATTGGAACCGTATAACTCGATCGGAACCGGAGGTCTGAGATTGATATAATTGAGCTACATATTCATTGAACTTTCTGGGAATTGAGTCTGTCAGTCAAATCGAACATAGAGAGCGTTGACTTAAATAAGCTCGTCCTTAAAAAAATTGGCGCTATTTTAATTTGAAGGATAAAAAGTCATACGGGTGCAACGTTATAGTCAGTTGCATAGCCAGGCTCGGGTTTCAGAAACCCTAGCGAATTTCCAATTAAGGATCACTCGTGATAATTTTTATTAGGGAGATCTAGCTAGCGGGTATGTTGGATGCTTGATGAGACTAAATAGCATAGCGGCGTCCGGGCTCCGGCGAAAAAGAAGGACGGAATTTTTCATTAAGACTTAACGGCCCGGAGCCGTCACCTTTTCCTGCACTTTGCAACGTGTAACGCGCTGTTGCAAAGGTGTTAAGCAAGCTGGAATTGGGGACAACTGCTGTTGTAGAACTGTATGCAATCTCGTGTGGTACCGCCATCGCCAGATTCATGGAACTTTTTTGCCGGCATAAGACAAGTGCGTTAAGAATAAGGTGGCATGGAACACTTGATGGGATATACAAGCCTGCCCTATGCTGCTGCTGGATGATATGAGTTAGCATCTGCCCTTGAGCTATCCCAAATTAGAGCTAACATTGACTGGCTTTTATAGACTCGGCGGTTTGCTTTATCTGTAGCTTCTGTCTTACACCTTGGCCATATACTGACCAGTCGAGAGCCCCTTGGATGCACATTCCAGCGAGTCTACGAGTGGCGGAGTAGCCAACTCATGATGAAGGCCTTCCCCCAAAGGAAATTAATGCTAATAAAATTCGTAGCAAATGTCGGCGGGCACTGACGAGTAATGAGCTCAAGCCTTGACCACGTCTCGTAAATTCTAATTTTAAGAAGCTAGGGCGGAGGAACAAGTGCACACACAGGATCATGCCATATGCTAGCGCGAGTGAACGCCACATGTAAAACGTCCAAAACATAATAAAAAATCAAGGATAGGCGTTCTTTATGTCATACGAACAGAATCAGTATAGATTTTTTGTTCGAGCTTACCTGTACTCGAGCTTCAGATAGATTGGTTTTGGTGGCCAACCGCTCCCTGGTCGCGACACAAGGATAATGGGTCTTTTCAAACTCCTTTTCGAGCTCTTGGAGTTGCTCCGTGTTGAAGGTGGTTCTGTTGCGACGAAACTTGGGTGCCTCGTGCGAGGACTGATGATGGTGATGATGGTGCATCATAGTTAAGGAGGCACCCGAATAGTTGAGGGGGGTGTTGCTGTTTTGGTGGTGATGAGACATGGGAGGAGTAGGACTACGCGAATCACACAGTTCTACGTCGCGCTCCGGACTTTGGGAATCGCGTCCTTCGGGCGGGCTGTGCAGACCGGCTAATCGGTGACGCTCCAGGCTACGGTCGCGGCTGGGTTCTCGACTGCAACTCCGACTTCTTTCCCGTTCACGTTGTCTCTCGCGGCTCTCGCGGTCTCTCATAAGTGAGTCTGAGGAGCGCAAGTTTGGAAGGTTCGTGTCAGTGCCACCATTTTTTTAGGGGTTAAAAGGTCTCAAAAGCTTACCTCGGGAAGAAGGTCGGTCCCGGCTGGAAACGGGTGACATGGAGGTTACAGAAGTAGCGGAGCCCTCTCCCGAAGGAGATTTTAGTACGGGCATCATGATACCGTGAGGTGGTAAAGCGGCCGATTGTGGAGAACTCGCCGCGGCCGCCGCGGCCATGGCTTGATGGACTGCAGCTGCGGCAGCGGCTGAAGATCCAGCGTGCATCATGCTGGGCAAATGGGACACATTTGTCACCGCCGAGGGGTGCACAGGTGTAGCCCCCGCTGCTGCTACGGCACTGGGACCGACAGCACCGGGGTGCAAACCAGGCCACATTGGAGTGGGCCAGGGAAACGGGTATGCGGATGGGTACAGTCCGTAACCGGCTGCACGAGCGAATTCTGCCGCCGCACGCTCCGCAGCGCGGTTTCGCAGGATACGGTTAATACTGGAGACACTAGGCGCAGTTCCATTTGTACAAATGCCTGGAAGATTAAAGCGTCCAGAATGCTTAACTTGAGCTTAATTGATTGACAGCAATGAAACAAATGCAGATAATAAAATTTCCCCGGCACAAACAGATAAAAAAATAAAAAATAAAAATATGAGAATGAAGGCGTGTATGGTTCCTGCGTAGCAACAAGAGACGCGTTCGGAAACTAAAAATATGACAAATGGGATTGAATGAAGAGTTTGACTTGTTAACACGGCGATTACCCGTCTGAATCGCCTGAATACAGTCCAGTGAATAGCCGTGGACGAAGACAAGGTTGTCGGAAGTTATTCTGCAGTACAAAAGAGTCGGACTGCAAAAAAATGTTTGCGTTTGACGCATTTTGTCCTCTTTGTGCTTTTTAAGTCGTAACTACGTCGCAATTCTTCACCACCTCTGCAAGCAACTGTTGCATTTCAAGCTGCCGGCCTTGAGCTACTAACAGTACAAGTTTATTTGTATTTTTTAGTAGTGAAAACCATTTTTCGCAAATGTAATATTCTTGAAATACGCTTTTATTTAAGAAGACTCTAGGGAATCACTTTATTCTTGTTTCTCGGTTACTAATGGTTTCTAAAGTTATTATTATAATTATTATTATTATTTATTGCATTAAATAAGGCTCGTGGCCTCTTCAGTTGTATCTCTCCTAATGGTTTTCAAAACTAGTTAACGCGTTACGAAAGGAACTTCAAGTTACCTTAACTAATACCATCGGAACGGCAGTGTAACGGAAGTTAACATTAATGCAATACATAAGTTCTCATGCCATGTCACAACCCAACGGGATGGGATTGTTTACAACAGAAGTTGTATCGCCAAAATTGTTTGCCAATGTATTTCTAAATCTTGCATAGTATTTGTTTGGTTTTTTTACGAGAAAAAGGGGTCACCGCAACTCGAGGGAGAATTCGGTCCGTGACTCTCAAGATTTCGTAATGATTGGTGATGTCGGCTGGGTACCTAGAAGAGTATAGGTTCCAATCTTCATGACAAACGGGAAGAGTAGATTCGGATGTCGGAGATCAGAGCTCTTCTTGCCAATTAATGGTTACTGACAGCACGTGCTGCGTCATGAAATACCCATGTGATTAAACTCAATGATAAAAGGAAGAGGTGCAGGCTTTGGTGCAATGAGGGCTTGCTCCTCTTCACGCCTAGTCATGGTCATCAGTAGAATCTCTAACTTTTACACGTCTTCCCTTTTTGATTGCAGCCATTTTTCTTCCTCCTCCCATTCTTTAAGATGTAATGCCAAAAGCATAAGACCTCTCATTTTTATTTAAAAAAAGAAACTCGTTTCTTTTTTTTGGCACCAGAGCGACTGCCGTGTTTTGGCTATGACAGCGGGGTCATGCAACCGCCAAGGGAAAAAGACGAGGGCAATTTTTCTTGAGAAAAATCAATTGCGTTTCAACAATAACCAATTTTCAATTTCGTTTCTTTTGAAGTGGACAAGGGTTCATGTCAGAGCTTTAACCTGCTCATAATTCAAGGCGTGGCGCGTCTTTGATTTCGGGGTTCTGGTTTTACCCTGCGCGTGCAAGTGCGGAGTTGGAGCCAACGTACGAGACAAAGATAGACGGGTGCAATTACACCTTCGTCATTAAACAAGTCGGTCACTTACTCATATAGAATAACAAAAGCCACCAACCCGACCACCTGCGTGTAAAACGTTTTAAAAGGCGTGTGTTGTCTGATTGTCTGGAGCCCAATGAACGCAATGATTCCAAGGAGGCAGACGGAACTTGCACTTAATAAGCCCTGTTTTCATAGCGACCTCTCACTACCTTGTTTGAATAGCAGAGTATAGGTTTAATAAAAACAAAGAAAAAAATGGAGCTCTAAAGCGGGAGACTATGCAATCGGATCCTCGCGGGTAACCGGTAAAAATAATTTAAATTGTTATTAATAATAAAAGCATGAGAATCAAAAGTTAACCCAGCAACAGGCGCAAGCCTTACGCTGTTATACAATTGAAAAAAAACTAAACGTTGTATAAATAGCTTGATATTTAAACGTTTCGACAGCAAAGTCTACTGCCATCCTACAAGTTCTAGCAATCCATACTGCAAGACTCGCCTATTGGTGAGCGATAGCAGATTCAAAGAAATATAGTGAATGGGCCATGGATTCGCAGAATTGCTTTGTCGTAGGCCAGCGTTAATTTTGTTCCATAAAGAGAAGATGAAACTTTATAGCAGTGGCACTGTAGCAGCTCATTAGCCTTGATTAATCGTTCTCACACCTGCTCTTCTACGTTACATCTCCGACCTTATTTAAGGGTACAAAAGAATAGCTTTCTGATGTCATTGACCAGGCAAAAACTGGTAAAAAATAACCATAAAACACCTTTATGCTTACCTTCTGAAATAAGGCGCTCGCGAATCTCCCAGGCAAAGATGGTAGGATTTTCCCGCTTGTATTGCTCAATTTTGGATACTACCGTCGGAGTAGCGACTTTGGGTTTGGATCCGCCAATAATCCCTGGCGGTCGAAGCGAACCGGCTGCGAGTTTGAAAAATTGGCCAAAATCAGTCAAACAATTTTCAACTATGGATACGTTTCAGGAAAGGTCAAGAGCTTTTCCAAGATTTTCCGGCAGAAATGTACAGTAGTGCGAAAATAGCAGGGACTTACCCAGAATTTTAGAGACGGCAGCGCTGTTAGGATGAGTCAGCAATTGACCTGCCAAATCATAAGGTCGCACTCCATAGCGGGATAATTCGAGCAACCTTTGCTGCGACGCCAATGAAGGCAAAGACGAGTTGTTATAAAGGTCACGCAACTGTCCAGGCATGGTTCCTAATAATATTTAAAAAAGACATGAAATATTTTACTGCTTTTTTGCAAGTGCTTGTCAGTAATAAATTATAGTATCGTGATCAAATCCTATAAACTGGACAGGGAAATTGCTCGTGCGAAAGTGGGAGTATAGTAATTAATGAAGTCACTAGGGCCAAATGGTCAGGACATGAAGATAATTTGGACGTAGGGATTTGAGTCTCGTTACGTTTTAAATGTTTAGATGACCACTTTATAAACGTATAGATGCGGATGTTTATATTGTATACTATTAGCATTAAGCTTACCCTGAGCTGTGGGGTGCATGGGTACAGGGGCTATGGGGGGTAAGTCCATTTTCCACGAAGTAGTGCTGGAGTCCGACACCAGCATTTCGTTAACTTTTGGCAATTTACTGATGAGGTGTCCCGTTCGCAAACGAAGGATGCTACGAAATTTCTGTTGCCTTTTATCTTTAGGATTTTTTTCTATTTTTCCTGTTAATTTTTCTTTCGCTTTAAGCAAAAAATATCCCAGATGGAGACTGAGGGGCAGAAAATGTGGTCAGATTCAGGAGCGGTAATGGCAGAAAGTCCAAAAAAGACACCCCTCAAGGAGAACAGGTTGAGAGCCAAGGATGTGACATCCGCTAAATGATGCAAGCGAAATTATGAACCCAAGTTTCGCATTGGAAATGCTGCGTTCCGCAAGAAAACTGCGGAAAAGCTTTCCTTGGCGGAGTTGGTACAGATTTGTTCGAAGGTAATGAAAACGGGCCTGTAAATCAATGCAACTTTCGTGGAACTGGGTGCAATCGTGCATAGAATTGCGCGGGTGGACCCAATCGTTTCAGCACGGCAAGTTCTTCTATATCGCAGCCCAAAGTCACAAACCAGCTTAGTTTTAAACTGCTTTTGAAAAATAATAATCGTATCTGACTAATACTGCAGCACTTCCACTTTACTCCGGTAGGACGTTTTTTTAAAAATAAAAGTTCGATTTTATTGCGTGTGACACCGACAGCAACACTTTTGGCCCTGTCGCCGTCCTAGTGCAGTTGCGTCCGCTGAATAAAGAGCACCAAGTCTGTGCGCAAATTATTGAGATTTTTGGGGGGATAGGGGGAACTTAAAAACTTCACGTGCCTGGTGCTGAAGAAAGCCAGAACGACAGTATGACGGTAAGCACTGACTAAAGGAACAGTAACTTCAGCGGCGACTGTTTAGCACGGTGTCTTGGTAACCACTGAGCTGATGAGCCTGAGTGAGCAAACTTGGCAGCCAGGTAAGCAAAGCTTATGAGAACCTATGAGCTAGGTGTAGGTCTGGATGGGTGAAACACTGGGGACTTCACAGGTATAGAAGTGTACTGGTAAGTCAAGTTTTTCATCCCAACGGTGTGCGAGTTTACACCTGCGACCGGCTCACGCTCGCGATCAGCTCCATTAGGGGTCGGGAGCTTCCCCAGAGGGCGGGGCTTGCTTTGTTCCATGCCTGATTTAGTCTCCTGGTTGGCTGCCTAGTGGACAGGTGGTAACGCCTCACCCGTCCAAATGTTCATGTTTATTACTTCCAATATCTATAGGTAGCCACATTTGCTACCCCTTGTCTTTTCCAAGTGTACTGTATACGGTTTCTGCCAGGTGAGACAGAACTAAGAAACTATAGGCTCAACCAGAACGAATTTCTATGATTTTTAAGGGCAGGAGGATTTTTCCTTTGTAAATCGAATATGAATAGCTCGCTTTTATACCTAAACGATGTCGCTTAAATAGAGCAAACGGGGTCTAAAAACACAGACATGCATGCGTCTGTGTAATCCTCTTTTATTTATGGAAACGTAGATTTGCAATTAAACGTTTAGTTAGATAGCAGACTCGGGGTTTGTAAGTGGGGGGTCGACCTCTGCCTGTGGGAGTTGCGCCAAATAATATCATAAAGCTAACCAGGAAGCCTTTGTACAGCGAATAGTATACGCACGCATACATAAATAATTAAGCACTTCGTTGGGCCAAACAATATCACAACAGCTGCAATGTTTTTGTTTAATATTGGAATTCACCATAGCAGGCCTGTGGATAATCTCATTTATTTATGCAGATGCCCGTTATAAGCTCCAATACGCCATTTACTATCTATTTCTTTGGAGGTATGAAAGTGAGGGACTTTATTTAAGCAAGTTATTGACAGCCGGCTCCCAGGATAACGCATCAGTATTAGAAGACTAGAATTGTTCGTTTGCACATCACAGCCCTGTAACACGTCGTTGTGATCCTGCGGTCGAAAGTATAGCTCTTAATTTTGGTAATGAAAGAACGGAGAAGCGCCATGTCGGCAGGTTTACTTAGTCCTTAAAAAGCAGGTGGCACCATGCATGCAATAATTTCTATAGTGACCGCTGCGTACGGTAAAAAGCGCAGGAGGTCAAGATTATGAAGTCGCGGAAAAGAGAGAGACAGTCCTTCCAAACCGAGCAATGGGTCACCTGTTGCCCTTTGGCCAAGCATGTGTGCTACAGTAACGTGTTGCTTTGGCTAGTGGAGAGGTTTTTATATACCCTGACTTACAATAGTAATAACTAACCTCTTCAATATAGTTTTAGGTCCGTGTAACTTTCCCGAAGAAGCAAAAAAAATAACGCACCGCTGTCATAGAGCACAAACGGCAAAGCATTGGGTAGAAAATGACCGCGCCTCCTCAGGTTATGCCAGAATAACGTGCACCTGCATGCGCCTTTTTATGCCATCTTCAATTGCAAGGTAAGGTTACGAGTTTTTGCAGCCATTGTCTTGCATAGGTCTTTCTTACGTAAAGGAAAAAATGTGAACAATCCCGGAACGTGACCGTTTAGAAAGGAAAATTCGCTTTTGTCTTGCCAGGATACCTGCTTTCATGGTTTCGGGAAAAACGCTGCAAATAGTGCGAAATAGTGATTGCATGCTTTTTTGGGTTGATAAGAGATGGTCAGAAAGGAGTCAACTGTCTTGGTGTAATCTGCATCGGAACACAATTAGCAGACTCGTGCGTATAGTTTGTCATAAGGTCAACTGCTCCCATAGCGAGAAAGCACCTGCACACGTGCATATACCTGCTTATCGTCTCTTCTCAGGACAAAAGCCGGGTAAGTGATCACACTCTACCCCACAGTGCAGGCTAATTTTCTTTGAATTTCTTTTTCTCAAAGGAAACTCTTTTACTTGCATCTTCTGCATCAAGTTATGTGTGGTAATGCAGCAGTTCTTTTGAACAGGTGCTGAGCTTTTTCAGAACACGTTCTCCATAGCTCCTGCTTTTTTTTCAAACCCAGCGTCAAAAACGGACCAAAATCCCTTGATGCAGGGAAGTCGTGAAAGGGTGCGAGAGTGTGCAACAGGTTGAGCTTGGACGCAACCATCTGCCTACTATTAAGCGATCTGGTAATGTGTGTTCCAACAATTGCATGTATGATGAGTGTTTGCAGGAGGAGTTTTTGTAAGAAGTTGCATTGAGCAGCTGCAGGCGGACTTGTTGGAATATGACCATCGCAAATGTGCCTGCCGCGACTGGGACAGTTGGATTTGGTGGTCTCATACAGGGCACAATCCATACACTTAGACAAGTCCAGCTTTTCACCGAATAGCTGGTTCCGTTGGGCAGGTGCGAAGGAAAATATTGGGACCGTAATACGTTAAGCAGCGGTTGGTGGTAAAGACCGTAAAAACCATCCAGAGTGTTTGTAATAATAATAAACGCAGTATAGTTTTGGGCCTGTTTGTGGAAGGGCGCCAGGTGAAATACAAAAGCTATCTTCTGTCCGAAAGGAAAAGGCAGGGCAATGGAAACTGACCGTAATCGTGCATCTCATTTTCAGTTCAAAATGCAAAAACCGGCTTTTAGTAAGGGTATATCTTGCTTAGTGGATGGAAGGTTCATTGTGGATGAAAAGGAGCCCTTTCGCTGCTTCCTCTCCCTCATAAGGGGATGGTGAAAGCTGATAAAAGATGAAATGACTTTATCTTGTTTTGAGGTATTGGTTTTAATGACTTCAGTATAAGAAAAAGACAAGGTTTCCTTTAATCTGCTCTTAAAGAAAAAAAATGCTAACCTAAAGTTGGGCTGACAAAGAAGTGGGTCAGTTACGGGTTGAGAGGAGTGCGGTGTATGCAAAAATGCTTGAATGGTTTATTTTTATTCTGGTCCTTTTTGCTTCTTATTTGTTTTTTTACTGATTTTTTATATGCTTGCGTGGTTATCGAAAGCAGAGCAATGATTTTACATTATACGATCTTTTAAGTTTGGGGGATAGCTTCACCGTGAATAAAAAAAGACATGCACAAATATAGACACCAAGAGATAAGTATCACGAATTTAGACACTAAGCGAGAAAAGCAATTCGGAGGAATTGCGTAAAGACATTAAAAGCTGAAGAGTTGCAGCTATTGTTTTATTTATTTTTTATTTTATTTTTTTGGTAAGCTCAGCTCGTAAAATTGTCGAACTGTTGAAACTGTCCTTTGGCCTTATCGGTCCCAAGAAGGGAGAAGCAACTTCATCGGCAAATGCGTTTTCCACGTTCGCCATGTCCATGAAATCAGTGGAGGTTCGACGTGTTGCTTTACGATTACGACTTTGCTAGCTTTGAAGCCAGCCTTTTCCCCCAATGGTTTCCATGGGTCATCAAGCTAAAACAAAAAGACCGCAAAAGCCATCACCATCGTCTGAGCAAGCAAAATCCTTTGACTTTTTTGGGGCTTTTTTGGCTGGCTTCATGAGACGTTTTGTGTCAACCCCCTTTGCCGCCCTAATGTGCTCAACATAATGACTTTGCTTTATGAAGTCGTTGCCTAAAACATTACTAACCTTGGCACTGTCGCCTTACTATTCTCTGAGAACATGGTAAGCACCCCGCAAAAGACAGAGAACTACAAGCCACGTTTAATGGTTAAGTTGGGTACACCGGCTCTATCGTGGAAGGCAATCATACGACATTAGCTTTGCCAGCTTTTATAGTTAACGTTGCTGACCTGTGTATCGCAGTCGACTGCTCGTCAATGCTTTCAGATGTTTAATGAGCGAGGAACTTAAGGGAGACTTGCTTTGAAACGTAAAAAAAGGGGGGAAAACTTGTTTTTAACAAAATTAATGAGATCTCGTTGAAGGACAAACCTTTAGACAGGAATTGGACCCTCGCGGAGTCTCAGTATTTCCGAGTTTTGTAAGCAAAGGATTTTTCTTGAGATCGATTTACATCCGGTTGCCGTGCACACGGTTGACTTATCAATGACCAGTTTTATTGTATATGTAACTTATTTCTTGGGTGTTGTTTTGTGGGGCGAAGGCAAATTTTTAAGCGAGATTTTTTGTTAAATTGCGACAGGAAACTTGCCTGACCGCGGTCACGACAGAACTGGTGATAGAGCCAGTTCTGGCCCATTACACGTGTAAGCACGGTTCGATACCACGGTCGTGTTATCGCTTTGATACTCTAAATGATTTACCTGACATGTGTGTAGAAGTTTGAAACAGGTCGTTAGGTTTCGATGGGAAGGATCACTTATGCTGCACAGCCACCACACTCAATCTGTGCCACTCAATTAAGAAAGGTCTGTTCAAAGATGCGACTTATGACTACCGAAGTTGACACATCACACCAGGTGAACTCCCACTCAAAACTGCTTAGTACTGTGTTTTAAGTTGCGTGTATAAGTTGCGCTGTTATCAGTGGGTCCTGCCTTTTTTCCATTTGCTTAAGCGGTGTGTGGGGGCTTATGGTGATGTTTCGGTAACGGTTTAGGCCAGGGATAATAAGGAGCTTTTCCGGAGTGGTTGCAGGGGTAGTTTGGAGTGGTGGGGATGGTGGATGGCAGGGAGGCGGATGCGATTTCTCACTTGACATACATGTTATTTCCTTGTCTCAAAACACAAAGGTTAGGTTACGTATATGGATCCCGCTTTTCTGTAGCGTAGCTCGCATTTGGGCGGTGGGCGATATGCATGGAGTTCATTGTTGCTTTCCACGGAGAAGGAAGCCCCTTTAACCATTGGTGAAAAGGGAGAAAACGGAAGTCTGTGTTATCTTATTGCCATTGGAGTGCCTTCCATTGGTGGAATGGAAAAGTAAGTCGACAAAACATTATAAATGGAAGAAATAACAATAGGATGGATATGGGCGTCGCGACGCTAGTGAATGCTCTGTAGGATCATAACACACGTAGACGGAACAAGTCAAGGGTGCAGGCTATGGGAGCTATTGTTCTCCCCCTTTTTAGAGCAATCCTAAATAGAAAAATAATAAAAAGGTGGAACGTTGCAGCTTGATGTGCAAATTTTTCATTTCCGGTGGATGGGCATAATTAACGGTTAGGTATCTCTATGTTAATAGCGTCACCTCTCTTCCAACAACGACGGTCTCATCGCTGGGAATTATGGTGACGGAATATTTAAGAAGGCGATGTGAACTGTTTGTTGAGTTGCGAGTTTTTCCGCCCGAACTGCGCTTTTTTTCTTCTTTTTTTCAGCTATTGTCTTGAACGAGGAAGGGAAAAGAAAATGCACCAACGCCTTGTCATGACTGTAGTGGAAATAGCTCAACACTGTAGCGAAGATGAAGCATGAGACATGCAACTTTAATTGCTCCTGTGGGACAATTACCGTCAGGATGCCTTCGTCGCCAATGCGTGGCGAAGGACAGGAATCGTTTGCCGCCAAATATCCATCGGGCAATAACCCTTCTTTTAAATATTACCGCTGTATTTTTTGTTAAATGAACTTGGATCGCATGTGTTAACCACACTGTCTGCGTATCGGTGGCATCAAACCTTTATACGTATAAATTGATGTCCGACTTGATGCAGACCTAGTTTTATGATTGAAAAGGGGCAGTTTGTTGAGTACAAACTTATGCAGATTTGTCAAGACATACACAGTGAAAACACACAGCAGCCACCAGCTTTAGCTTAAATATAGTAGTTCAAATCTGTATTATAACCGGTGGCACAACCAACTTATAAGCAGCTTATGAGCTCTCGGCACAGTTCTTAATTCCTTTACCTGGGAATGTGTACATGAAAGCATCTGCAGCAGCTGTATGCAGTTGATTAAGCATCGTATTTATGGCTTCGAGCCATACATCCTTGTTTCATGTTTGACGCCAGGACGTCACATACATGTTTTCTGTTATGGGACTTCTTGCCCATGGGAAAACTTGTTGCTCGTAAGGTTTATTTAATTTTTCTCGTTCCTTTAGTTGTTACCACGGTATTAGGAATTAAAGGAAATTAAGCCAATCTCAATGTGCCAGGTATTTAATTCACTTTCCTGGTGCCATGCCGAGTCATGGCTGTAAACTTGGATGGCACGCTTTTGGAATCTCTGTTATCATACGCTTTGCGGTGTCGTCATCGTCAACCACACTATTACACGAACTTCTGTGGCGTGGCATTTACACATAATTAAGGACACGCAACAGCTTAACGAAGATGGTTTTAGCTCCTGAAACTCATGTTACAATCAAGTAAAAATGAGCCAAGGTCATTCTTGCTGTGTGAAGATGAAGGAATACAAATTGGTTCGTTCTCAGAACTTTGACGTTACAGGAAAACTCTTTCGAAGAATTAACTCTTATACAGCAGCTATATCTTTGGTTTCGAATTACAGTTTGTACCCAACCAATAGGAACATAATGAAAAAGGACGCTAAGACGAAGGGGAAAAAAAGGAAGGGTTTCCAATGGAAAGTTCATTGTTCTTGGTCGTTGTATCCTTCAAATTCTCTGGAACCGTTTGCGTAAAAAGCTCCCCTCATTATCGTTTTGGTCGTGGGTGCAAGTTTTCATGGCTCGCCCGCCAGTATTTATGCTGTAAAATCAAGTTGCCCAGGAGATAGACTAAATTGACTCTAATCGTTTTCTATCTCGTGATCTTTAGCAAACAAAAAATAACTTCCATCGAACCGGCTAGCTATATACCAGCGCAATCCCGCGGTTCTCGCTCACTCGGATCTCCTAAAAGGCCTTTTTTTATCTATTTTATTTTCATTTTTTTGCACGCATTGGATTGGAGCAATGTGCCGTGTCACGATAGTCTGTAGCTTTGGGTCTGCTCATGTAGACCACGCAAACGAAACACGGCATTTGGATGAGCACAACGGGATAGACGCGCAATTTGAAAAAAGAAAATAAGGGACCATTTGGGGGATGCTGCTCTGCGGTGCGCGATGCTGCTGATCCGTCTCCTGATTATCATTGCTCATCATATCCGTGAAGACCTTTCGGCACACTTTTCTATACCTGCTCCGCCGTATTGCCGGGTTAAAAAATAAATTTTAAAAATAGGAAGGTGACAAGCCATCATCACTATATACCAGAAAGTTGGGGAAGTATTGAATAGATCCAATACTGAAAAGGGATGGGAACATAATAAAAAAAAGTTACAACCTTTCTAGCTAAATCGAACAGACGCTTGATTAAACATGACTTCCAGAAAAAGGCTACGTTAAGCCAGCGTTCAGCAAAGGCACAGACACTACAATATATTTTTATCTATACATATCTATTTTTGTATCTATTTATTTCATATATTTTCATCCAAGAAATTAGGTGTAGAATAAAAGACAAAAGTGTTATTACTCTTAAAGCCACGGATCCGTCGGCACGTCGCAAAGCCTGTCAACTGGAAACCCTATAGAACACCTGATTCGACGAGCAGATACGAACGGACTATCGCCTTTCCAAAACTGCAATGGTTGCATGGAGTCATTGCTTCTCACCTTTTTGTGGATTTTTGGTGAGATTGACTTGCTTGCTGCCTTTTGGTTACCTTTCCCCAATTATTCGCATTCCAAGCGACTCATTCCTGGAAAATACAAATGTCCAGTGCAAATCTTTCTGGTGGAAATTGGTAAAACCCTAAAGCTACAGGATGTCGCCGATAGAAATCGCCAATGTCTTCTGAATGACATTGCAAACGTAATTAATACAATTTGCTGGTATCTTGGGAAGATTTACAAATCCTAGGACTATGTGTACGTGTAATTAAAAGTTTTAAAAAATATAGCTGTTATTAAGTAGCAAGTGGTTGCATGTCGTATACATGTAGCGAGAAACAATCCTACAGGTCATGAAGTGCTTTGGAAAAATAATCGGAGAATAAAGTCTCGGAATGGAAAAGTAGCCGTGTCACGCCTCAGCAACGCAGGCAAATTTTCTATCATAAAAGGCTATAGGGATACATTGAGAGCTTGTTAATCAACCCCTGGAGACAAGAAACGTCCGAGCAGCTTGAGATGGTGATGGTGCAGCAGCAAGAGCAAAAGCCTTTGTCGTCCTCATAGCTTTTTAGTTAGCTGCCATGCGATGCAGTTGCCTTGATCGGTGATCATGAGCTGCGTCATAGCCAAACCTCTATTCAAGCCACAAAACCTAAACTTAAAAGCCATTGTCATGATGATTGCATGTCTCTTCGGTTTTCTTGTGCACCTAGCCATCTTTTCGGCCTTCATTGCTGATTGTCTACAGCTTCTTTTGTAACTAGGTGACGTCCCACGGCTTGTTGACGATGGCCAAACCAGAGTTTTTGTGCCCCTTGCTCTCACAGTTACATCTTTTACTATCCTACTTCACGTTTCATCATCAGCAGCCACCTTAAAGAATTTTCCCATTTTTTACTTTTCAATCCTCCCATTGGTTTTTCCTTGTACAAGTTTTCACTTGGCTTATAGCCCATCGGTCTTTGGGTAATAGGAAGCAATCAGCTCAAAAGTGGACTTAAAAGTGCTTCGCTTAGCTAGAAATTTCAGCTAAGCCATTGTTCACACGTGTGTTGATGACAAACAATAGTCTGTATTGAAAGGCTGGAGCTCCTGCTGCTCAAGCTTGTTCAAGTTTTGAAAGCCTCCTGTTGTCTTACGAGTTCTCTTAGTAACTTGGAAATGCGTATAATGTCTTACGCGTTATTTTAGATATGGATTTACAAAAATAAAAAAGAAGCGGGAGGCTATGCCTAAAAGATCTCTGGATGGGGACAGGCGGAGGGGGCGTAGAGGAGTCACGACGTGACAATGAACGGGATAAAGGTTGGAATGCCTTGAAAGTCCATGTGCAGACAGAAGAATGTCTATCTTTCGTGGATCGCACATCCTATACTTCATATACAGATATCGAGAGACACCTTGAATAGTTCAGCACCGAATGGAACTGCAGGGCAGGTAATGTGTTCAATTTGCGCCTCGTTTAGGACAGCCAACTCACTTTTCAACCCCGGTATTGTTATGCTCTATCCGTTCTTTCATCCTGCAGCAGGTTTGACAAGCGCTGACTGCCCCCAATAGACCCACTATATGCACTATGAGTGTCAATGGCAACGATGTCCCCACGTTCCTGACTGAATAGGACGTTAAAAGCTATAGTGACAAGACATGTTAGAAGTCCAAAAATTTCCTACGGTGGATCCATTGATCCCTTATATCCAACAATGTCTTCACTTGTGCACTGCCTGGCCACAACGCAGTACGATACGGCATTCCGATTGAGAATGCCTTCAAATTTAAGTCGGCAATTTGCTGCCTCCACGAAGCAGCAGCCTCTCGAGTCAAAAGAAGGGGAGCCTGGAAAATTGGTATAGCAATACACGTCGTGACCTGACGCGACTATGTATCTTCCAGCTTTAACATAGTTCCGGCGGAAATTCGTTGCCTTTCGACCTTGGTGTAACTGCAGCTATTTGACATGCTGCGGGCCCTCTACAGCAGTCCAAACAACTTGACCGGATTGCTTGCTTTGAAAACTGCAAGTAGAAAACTGCAAGTAAGAAGCGCAGGTAAAGTGAGGGCATCGTTTTTGCTATGATCCGTTTGTATTGTGTACTTATCAAGGAGACAAGAGAGAAAACCTCGCAAAGAAGCTATAGCGTTTTTAGCCTGGGGGGTTTTGACCCATACTTAACTTTGTGCATCTCACATTAACTGGAATGAGCAGAAAGGGTTCGGGATTTGTTAACGTACCGTCTGTTGTTATACTGCGTTGCAGTGTGGCAGGAAACTTTAACAGATTTCTCATTAGGAAAATGAGTGGATGGGGGTACGGGATTTGGCTTTTATGTTCTAGTTATAGCTGGGACAAAAGGGGAGAAAAACCGTACGCCAGTCACGCATTCTGGCTCTATTAGCACGCATTCTTGACATCATAACCAGCAACAGTAACAAATGTGTGCCCCACACCGCGACTTTTGGCAGAGCGTGCAAGTTTTTGCGCTCCTGTCACATCTGCACAAACTTGCAGGTTGTAAGCTTGAGTTGTGTTGTCAATTTTTTTTAAGACAGTGCCATGTGAAACGCTCCCTGGATGGTATAAAGCGATAAAAAAACGCTCTTTCGGGTGGTCAGTGTAATGCGGCAATAATGGGCACGCTAACCGTTACGAACGATATCTGAATTCTTTTCATAGATGTGAAGTATACTGTGTATTGCTTGCAATTGAATTTTTAAGCACTGCGGAAACAACAGAAAGACGGTTACGGTTGCGCCACGCACGTACGCTAACAATACGATAAAGACTAGCTTTCGTCTTTGCGCATTCCCAGTCGAGTTTTGGTGCATGAGTCCTAGCCATTCATCAAAACCTCACTTTATATTTATGGGCATACTTTCGCACAAAGTTAGGGCGTTAGCGGGGTCCTCATGTAATTTCTCCACACGAAGAAAAAATCCTGTTTCAGTGGCATAATAGCCATCGAGTTTAATGTAATGTGTCAGGTTGAGTGGCTCCTGGACCTGTTCATTATTCTTCATGGCATGTGCGCCAAGCAAGCCCACAACAACCCCAGCATCCCAGCAAGTTGCAAGCAAAAGCCTTTTGGGTCTTCTCTTTCTCAAACTACGGCTCCCACTAGTTCCATTTGCATACCAAGAGGGTTTGGTGTTTCGTGTCATGAAGCTTCCGTGACGAAAGGTCGCTGATTGGAGCCTGGGCCTTTAAGTGACAGCAAGGAAATTGCTAGTATGTCCATAACATGCTTGGCGACTTCTACCGTGATACGCTTCTCGCAAAAATTGTTCCTTCTTTTGTTAGCAAGTTGTACAGCTGAACTCCATTAAAGCCTTGAACAAAGAATTATATGCTCACGGAGGACTTGAAAACGGATATAAAACAAAAAGACTAAGAATTACGTGGTTAGAGCTATGCTAATGATAAAGGGGGAGCAACAATGCACATTGCCTATTCAGGTTTGGGCATTCCTGATGTACCTCACCATGCCAATTTTCTATCATTTTCTTTTTATTATTTAATTTACTTTATAATAGCTTACCAACTAAAAAAATATTACAATCTCATAATTCCCCGTAGTGTTATAATGTTGACTTTTTATCGTATTGCGGTATGGTTTTACTATTATAATTCGTGTTAAGTATGACTTTAGGAAAAATAATGGCTTTTAGAAGGAAAGTTTTTCGTCAGTAGTGCACTTATGAATGCGAAGTTTTGAAGCGCAGTCGCCTGGGTTGGGTGTAGTATGTTTACTAAACTTGCAAACCTTGTACTTGCTCCAGCGGAATTCGCGCATAAGTACTAGCTTTAGCGGTTCTGGACATAGCACAAGATCATGCATTTTTCCACCCTGTATTGTTTGCACACACAAAAGAAGTTCTCACAAGGCATAGCGTAACTCCCGTTGTTGTTCAGTTTTATCTGCATATAGTAAAAGTGGCGATGCAAACAATTCCCCACCAGACGGAACTGCTAGCAGGTGTCAAAGCGGAACGGTGACCAAGGCAAACACAAGGAAAAGCGTGTTAATTCTTGGCTTAATACGAAAATTTCATTGTCCTCCAAGCCTTTTTCTTGGGCTTGCACTTGGTGATTTATGATTCCTTCCTACCTGGAATAGGTAAGGTTGGGCATAAGGGATAATAGACCACTATGGTTTTATTAAAATTACTCCTTGTCTCCCCTAAAGCTTTTTCTGATATTCCAAGCTTATATCTTAAATACTGCTGTGCAGCTCAATTTTTTGGTTCTGTAACAGTATTAGGTAGCATTTTGCCTCTCCTTTTCGTGTTTGGGGGTTTACGCATTAAAAAATTAGTAGCTGTCTTCCCACAGGGTGGCCTGCATATCAAACCGGCCTCGTCTTTCCCACCTCGTCTATAGAAGCTGTGGCATGCACAGCGATGGCAACTTATACTCAGCCAAAAGCGCTGTGCTCAACTTCAAAACCTCGTCCTTCTATTGCTCAGTACTATACGCTCTTTATTAAGCAACGCTGGATACCTTTTTGAAAGAGAAAAGAGCACACAAGGAGAATTGCTTTGCGCGAGAAAACTTGGTCGTAAAATGGCAGGGTGTTGCGCGTCGTCTATAAAATAGTCTCGCGGAACTTGAACTAATACCGGTCTGGGACGAGAGAAAAATAAGACATCAATATAGACCGTCCGACCTGTTGACCCCTTGTATGCCCGTTAAATTCTACTCTTAGCAGCTGCGCTACTTTCCTTTAATTACTTTTATGCCGCCCTTCGCCTTTGTTTAACCAGTGGTTTGGCTTGTTGTGTTTTCAAGGATTCTTTATTTCCCAGTGATGTGGCGGGTTAGAATGCATAGTGCACACAAATAAACTCTAGGTTAAATGTTTAAAGGGAGCTTGTTTGGGAAAGTTATATGGTTTATTAACACATTCTATAAGAAGCTGATACACATGTCGTCTGATACCCGGATGATTTAAAAAAGCGGCGGAGCAAAACCGAGGAACCCCAGGAGTGGATCTCGTAACGCACTCCTGACACGTCTAAAATCCTTTTCTGAAGAGGCAACATGATTGAGTTCGTGTAGCGAAGCAGTTAGCGTTAAGTAAAACAAACGTGGCTGCTTCCTTCGTTGTTGAGTTAACAGCAGCGGCTCCTCAAGAAGGTTTTTCATTTCCCCAGAGCTGGCAGGTAAGCTATATCAAGGTAGATGAAATTTTCCTTAATTGGTATTACAAGAGGGACCAAAAAGAGGGGGAGGAGTTCTTAAAAGAAAACAGAGCAAAATGGAACAAGGAGTTAGACACTAGATAGAAAAGCCCTGTACTAACCTTTTTATTTTATTTTTTCTTAAAAGTTCGGGAATAGGAAATTAGTTTGGGTGTCTGCTGGTAAAGCAAGGGCCTTTTAGTGGCTGGAAAATGTCCTAATCAAAGAGCATTAAACGCGTTAATGTTTATTTATGATGCGCAGGCTAACTCCAGGGCTAGTGACTTCATTACGGGAGTCGATTAAGCGACCAACCTCTATTTAAGTTTGGTAAATAAGCCACTCAATGCCACTCCTTAGATTTCCCCTGCGTGCATATACATATATATGTGCAGGCTTTTGTAACCCGCCCAGCAGCCACCAGGAATTAGTATTCGTCTTTTAGCAAATGCCAAGAAGCGCCTTCATGTTTAAATACCAAGGAGCAGCAGGCAGAGTTAATTGAAGATTGTGCTCCAAGTTCCCCCACTTTTTTGTCATAATTTTTAATTTGGAAGTGGTGGCCGTTGCGGACAGTTTCTATATGGCGTGGTCGTAAACTCTCGTGATTATAGTTCGTAGCATGCTTTGGCTCTCATAAGAAAAACCCTTGCATTAATTGTAAAAATGATTTACTTAGCCAGTGCTGGGAATTTTATGCGAACTGATTTGTATGATTTTGATAGAGAGGTGCATCTTTATGGATATCTTGCGTGATGGCTATATATATGCCGTTCACGTGGACTACTTCAGGACATTATACCTGGGAGATGCTGCGGTTAAAACATATTGCCAGTACTGAAAAGAGCTGCTGCCATGGGAAAGCTGTCGTAAATTCATTTGGGCGTACACTGATCGGCCCATCTCAGCTTCCAAGCTTCCAAAAGTCAAACCGGCGGCATATGCAATTCGACTGTTATAGAGCCACAGCTTTATAGTTTGCAATTGTTTTATGGAATAGAGAGACTTATTGGGAGGTAAAATAGGCGAACGTTTTGGATTATCTGTAATTAAGGGGTATTGGCAACTAAATGATGTCTAATAATTAAGATTACAGCAGACGTTTAATTGGCGTGAGAAGCGTCCACCCCTATTTTTCACACATGGAGTGAAGTGGAGTGGACACTTCCTCTGGGTTCCGTTACAGGGTTAGTCTTGGATGCAAACGTTCTTATTGTCCTGCCAATAGCATAGAAATGAAACAAAAGAGGTCCAGGAAAGATCCGAGGCGGGAGTTCCAAGCCCCCGAACGTAGGTGGCAATAAAAAGAAGCAGGTGAATCGTTGTTACCAACGGTCCTTGTAAAAGCAAGCTTTTCGTGAAGACGCAGTCATTTTATATGCAACAAATTGAAACAGGTGAACATTCTTAGACTGTGTTTTCCACGAGCAGACGTCAGGACATGTATTTATATTCCTTGTACGAGCATGGAATCAGATGTTTGACTCCTTTTACTGAACAAAAGGCCAAGGAGCAAGAGGGTGCTGCACGTTGGTCTAACGGTGTATTCAACCAACCCGGTCCATATGCAAGGCAGGTGTGATCAACTCTACCCTAATTGCTGCTACTTATACACAAAGTCCCAAAAGTGACACCCGGTTATTCACTGGTACCTATATCACGTAATGACTGTTTGCTTTCCATTACGTCACGCTATACACCCATGACACCAACAGACGGAAATCAGATATACGGAGGTAAAACGAAGCGAACAGCTCCCTGGGATCTTAAATCTCCAACGACTCCTTTCGCAACTTGCTTACTACGCGGGTACACGCGACGGGCACAGGTCTCGGTGTTGTTGGGGCTATAGTTTAAAGCCTTTAAACATTATTCAAAAGCCCAACGAGTCATTTCCTGTCCCGTTTGCTTGGGTGAGAGGATTTTAATTCACTGAAAATTTGGGACTGCCCATAATGGGAAAAGGTTGTAAAATCTGGACCATGAACCGCTTTCTTAGTGCCTGGTTTGAAAATAGTTAAAAGAAAGGAAGTAGATGTCGAACCTGTAAAAGAGAGGGGGAGATTCACACCTTTGATGCGGAATAATAAGAGAAGTTAACCCGACAGGTGCCCTCTTTTCCCCAAATTTGAAAGGTATAGAGCGTTCTGCAAACGTACAAGCAGCGGAAGTGGGATGTTAGTAGGGAGCTTATAAAACCTGACTAATAAGCGGATGTGCTAGTTGACGATATCAACCTCCGTCTACTTCAACGCAGCGCTAAGTTATGATGGGCGTAGAACCATAACATAACATAACGTGTGCTGTGCTATCCTTTACCGTACATTGTCAAAGCATTTAATGGAAAGGTAACGAACCAGAGGAAACCCTGAAAACGGTGCCGGTTGATGTTGTGTTGCATTATGCGGCCTAACAATAGGGCAGTGCCAGGCATTCCCCCTTCCCCATTTCTTGTTCCCGTTTTCTTTTTCTCTTTCTGGCATGTCTCCTTGTTCTGCCAAGTGGAAAAACCGAAGTTCATTTTCCGTTTAGAGTAACAAAATAAAAGAGTGTGTTTGTATGCGCCTTGTTAGTTGTATTCCCCCCCCCCCCCGTAAGGTAATGGGGGCGGTATAGGGAGGATAGGGCGAGAAACTTGTCGAACTGATAAAGCAACAAGAGGGGCCGCACCGCATTCTTTTTTATGCTTAGGCGTTAAAAGCTCGAACAGGTTGTCTAATTATACAGATAAATCTTGCCAGTTGGCGACATTTATAGCCAAAGCAAGATTTTCATTATGCGCCGGAGACAGCAACTAACCTGTATGTGACCAAGGTCTAACCGAAAGAACCCATTAGGCAACCGGCAACAGTACTGAACAAAGCACGCCCGAAATAAATCAACACAAATCAGTCAAATTATCTCTTATATTAGCTTTTCGAGATTCCCATAATTTATATTCAATGAAACATTTCTACTGCCGATTTAAAAAAAAAAAAATTTAAGCCTTCCAAGACCTTAGAGTTGCTGAACAGCAGAATTAATATAGTTGAGTTCGCTATCTCACAGCGTCGAAATATCGTTATTTTGATTTCTTATCTTTTTGGAGAACAATTTCTTCCCGGATCAACTCGGCTAAGCTCTTCATCCCCTAGAAGTATAATAAAAAAAAGGTCGTGTCACGATTAATCGATGGATTGGAGATAAAGGTGCAGTCCTTCGCCTTACCCTGTCAATCTGGTCTGTCGTGGCGACAGAGAAAGCGGCACGCAGATATGAACACGGTTTATCCGAGTCTGTCATAAAAGCGTTACCCGGCACGAGAATGACATCTTTGGATAATGCCCGCTCCATAATCATCGGGTAAGTATCCACTCCTTTTACGTTCATCCATAGAAACATGCCAGCTTGAGGAACATTCCACTCCGCCAAACCTTGTAAAAATGGACAAGAGTGTAACAGTTAAATGTACCCTCTTTCTTATTTTCTTTTTCTTTGTACCTTTTAGATATTTATCGGCAGCAGCTACCATACAATCCCTTTGTTTCTTGTAAAATTCTTGGATTTTCTCAACGTGTTTCAAAAGCCCTTCCAGTCCCCATTGCTCAAGAAGCTCGCTGACTAATACCTAACATATCAGGAATTGCATCCTTATTTCTTAATAAAAACGCAAAATCCCTTTTTTGCCATTCGTACCTGAGACAGAGAAGTAGCATGCAAGACAGATACTTGCATGTGAAGCATCATAGGGTTAAGTAAAGCTTTAGGGCCAGTAGCATAACCGATTCGTAGCCCCGACGAGAGTATTTTCGAAAATGAGTCAAAGCGAATTACGCGTCCGTCAACATCCATTGACAAAAAACTGGGAGTTCGCTTCTAAGCATTGTAGATTCCCCCACGGGAAATTTTAATACATTACAAGAAAAATAATGTTCAAGATATTTACACTTTCGAATTGCAGAAAATAATAAGGATCGTCTTCTAAGATAATCAAGTTGTATTCCCGAGCTATTTCGTAAATGGCATATTTCCTATCTTCAGGAATACATGTTCCAGAGGGATTTGCTCCATTGGGATTGACGTAAAGTACCTAAAATAATAATTACCCGTTATCGTTGCTAGGCTACATGTGAAAAACTAAGTTACTTTCGGTATTCCAGTCTTAGCATTTTTTACAGCTTCTGGAGTCCATTTTGATTGAAGCAGAGACCTCAACGATTCGGGTTTCATTCCATATTCATCTCCTTCAGCAATCAGATATTTCGGCCGATAGGGGTTTAGCTGTTCTTAGCAAAACGAACGGTTCATGTGTGCAATAACGTATGTATCGAGTACCATAGCCAACACACCGGGATAGGTCGGTTCCTGTAAAATAACGTAGTCCTCTTCTTCGAGCATCATCTCAAAAGCTTTACAAAGTCCATCTTGGCTTCCACAAGTAACAAGAATATCAAGTGACTGCAGAGAAGGCGGCGTGTGTAAAGTTGCTTGAAACTGTTTCAGCTGATCCAAAAGCTTCTGTAACCTAAATAAAAGCTTTTCGTGAAAATTACTAAAGCTTTAATGTCTTAATTATAAATACCCAGGTGTTGGAAGATACTGGAGACCAGCTGTCATAGTTTTTCCGCTCAGTTTGATGATGGAGCCGTCAGTTAGGGTTATACTGGCATCTTTAAAAGGAAATAATTGCGGATTTGGCACTCCACTTGCCAAGAAAACAAGACTGGGAGAACCAGCAACCAAAAACTTAGCTGTAGGGTAAAAGTAAAATCATAAAGGCTTTACGGAGTCAGCTTAACTTTACCTGTTTCTCGGATAGGTGAAGGTTTGCGAAGAAGTGCTGATTGATTCATCCATCTGCTATAATCCATTGTTGTCACCAAGGAAGAATCAACACTATAATTTCCCTGTTGTTGATTCTGAATGTGAATTGGGATTACTGAATTGCACGTCCAGCTGGGATTATGTTTTGCACTATAAAGAGGTCGTGCTCGAGAAATTTTCAGTATTTTAAACATAGTGACAAAAGACCGAGGCAACAGATTAGGCAATAGGCCAACATACAACGATAAGAGATATTTTTGTTTATTTAGTTCTAAAGAAACGCGACCCTTACTCCTAATAATATGCCGACAACCCTGCTCAGGAAATCACGAAGTTATTGCTTGGAGTACCAATACGCCTATCCTTACCTTTTCCGCGTTTGGGTTCAGGGTTCCGCCGCAAACCGGGAAATCTCCTCAGCACGATACCAGCAGTCCGCAAGAAACCGGCCAAGTAACCCGCCACAAAATCATTTACCCATTGCCCCATGTTTCCCTATGGTTTGCATGGTCGCGGAAGAGTAGATCCGGGATTGGTTCAGAAACCTTTTATATAGGTCACTTAGTATTCGTATTCATTTGAAAAGGACAGAAAAGCATTTAGTTTCTTTGACGTTTCTTCTACCATCCTAGTTATTTTGTAAATGAAGGAAAATTGAAAAAAAAACTCAATGAAGTGAAAAGGTTTACTGTCTGGTGAGTACATGTTTTTCCAGAAGCACCCTTTTTTGCAAGCTTACGTACATACCTTGCTCCTGCAATCCTATACTGTTTTTATTAAAGCTTGCGTTATAAATAATCATAATGTAATGCTCTCATGCAATTTTATTTAATTATACGGGAAGTATTAGCGACATAGCCGAGGTTATAATGAGCTTCCTTTTGCAGAATATGTATTTAGTTAACGTAAATTATGTATGTTGTCCTGTCTACATTCTTTTAATAGTAAACTCATATTATAGTGTATTCTTCACATATAGAGATTTTTTTAAACATTTAATTTTGTTTTATTGTATTGTGGTTTTATTTTAGTTTTTAGCTCAGCTATGCTATTGGTACGCCGTATGACGGACAAAGTTCAAAATACGTTTAGCTATCCGTATGCTTTTATTCGCAATGGACAGATCCCAAAAGCTAATGTCTAATTAATGTGTGTGTGTTCCATAGAGTAGGTTTGCTGTGCTCATGCGTAAGTTCTGTAGGTAATTCTGTAATTTATTCCTACCCCAAATTGCTTTTACCCGACTCCATAGATGTCCGTAGTGACTAGATTTCTATCTTCCCTTGAAGTACATTTTTCGAAACCTTTTTTTGAAGGGGGTACGTCGGGGAAGTTAAGAGAAACCCCGAGCTTAATAAACAATCCCGCGGTTGTAACTATGTTAATAATACTAACAGACAGAAATTCCTTACGAATGCCGTCAACGTATGAAAGCTTTCTTTTTGAACGGTGACGGTCAAAATAAATTTATCTCTCATACATTATCTTAATTCTTGCTTTCTTAAAGCAGGTACGTGAACTATAAAGAAACCTTCAAGTCTGTCCTTTGTCGGTCAGTTTCGCTTATGAGTTACTCTTTTCTGAGTTGTGTAAGCTGTGTACTAAACATCGCCTCTTCTGCTGCGTTTCGTCGGGATTGTCATTTTAGTTAGAACAAGAAACGTAGTATATGATATTAAAATGCTACGCATATGTCTATAGTCTTGCCACAGTCCTTGGAATAAGTATTTGATTGCCTCTCTCTATTACAATCGCATTACCATATAGAGATGGGTAATGAATGCAATGCTTCTCAAGGGCAAGTACGACATAAAAATATAAGTTAAGTTAACTGAAGTAATGCGTCCGAATAAAGTATTGCCATTTTTGCACGTGTGTCAATAACATGTGTTTACCGTTATTACTTGTGTCGTATTTTGCAATCTTCTATTTTTCTCGCGCATTCCTTTTTCAGCTTGTCCATTATATTATAGCTTGGTATAAGATTTTAAAGTTTAAGGCAAAAAAGCGGACTGAAAAGTTGCACTTCTGGATACCGGGACAGTTGTTATGAATCCTTGAGTGCTGCTAAGGAACCGAAGACGTAATGACTCTCATTCTTGTTTTCCTCTGTGTCCTTCTTTTGAAGAAATGAAAGATATTAATTATTCGGTCCTAGCGCTACAATAGATCTCTAATGCAGTCGAGAGGTGGTTTCGATTCCCAACGAGCTAGAAGGCATGAAGGGTATAGCCAAGGAATTTCCCACGTGGATTCTTTCGGAAGAAAAAGCTGGCTATTGTATTTTTTTTTCTCCGATTTGAAGCTTTCGCTCCCTGTAAGGATATCCTCGCTTATAATTGCACCACTACGAAACCAAGCAGAACAATCGGCTTTTTAGCTGTGGTCATTTGATCTGCGACAAGTTCGTTCTATACTTTCCGTGCTTTCTTCTTCCTACTTATCTTAGCTACCAACTATACATTTTTACTCTGGCACGGAAAAGGATTTCGAGGGTTTTTTTTTCAGCGTACAAGTTAAATTGTTGCAATGGATCTTGATTTTATCTCCCGTTCCAGGGTATTAAAACCAACGATGGATGAGTATACGAGTTGCAAAGTGACTTACTTGGGATGCTGCGATGCCTTTAGCTTTATCGCTTGAAATATGGTCATTACACTTGACTGAAAATATATCCGTGAAAGTATTTTCTTGTTGGTTAAATACCGTACCACTTTTCTGTCTCTGTAAAGAAGCCAGATCTGCAATTATGGCACGACAAGAGATCAAAGGAGCGCGAGCAAAAGCTGCTGAAGTGATAGCGAAAGACACAGTATGTCCTTTACCCTCCACAATGGCTTCATTTTGCCGTGATGAGATCTCTAATGAGCCTGCTGCCCCCACGCTTGACCTAACCGTTGCCACAGTGTGGTCAAAGTAATTACGAAGACTAAGCTGACATGAGAAAATTGTATTTTCTTCGTCTCGTTTCTATTTAGATATATATCTTTTAAGTTAAAAAAAAAATCCCATAAGCCCGTGCGATGTATATCTTGAGTATTCGTATATGGCTTTTCCTAAGGCTTTCGTGAATGGCTAACAGGGAAGTGCAGGGAAGTTGACGAGTGCTGAAAACTTTGTGATAGAGTGTGACGTATATTCTTCTTTTTTATCCTTCAGGATCGATGCGTGATGATGCTGTGAAGAAGGCTTTAAGCTAGGGCACTACATCTGAAATCAATTAAGGCAAGAAGGGGGCGGGCAGTCTTTACCCATCGCAAGCGACTATTTAGCTTGTCAATCTTGCACACAGTCTGGACGGAACTGTAAATCTCGGCGAGGGCTCCATTCAAGAGACTTGCGGTATATATGTATAACATTGTCATACACTGTATTACCCAGTGTTACTTCTTTCATTGCCAGATTTGCTGTCGTGCATATCCCTTTTGCGTGTCACTTGCAATTATGACATTTGTATTTATTTTGCACTTTGAATTTTATAACTACCCATTTTTTTAACTACCCATATTTTTATAACTACCCATATTTTATAACTACCCATATTTTTAACAAATGAAAAGTTAGGAAATCGGTTCATTCGCTGAAATGCGAAAATTGATACGTGACATATTTAATCGAAAGACGGTCAAAGCCTAGAGCTGAACGTTCGAAAGCAATTGTTGTGCATGCATTTTTCACTGCTATATTTATAGTGTGCCCAAACTTGCAAGATCTTCCGGAAATTATTCCCTTAACGTTTCTTAATTTTCTTTCAGCCTTCCGCTATATATTAGATGAAAAATATTTCGCTCGAACGACCCCAGCAACTCGACCTTCCTCATCATACTTCGCCTTGGTTCTTTTTGCAGTTTCTACACGCAAAACACCATTTTTGTATATTCGAAAAACTGCAAGAATTGGGAAGACTTGCAGGGTAGAATTGTGGATTCGTATATCTGGATGCCACTTCAGGTCAAGGGAATTACCGTTCAGAAATTTATTTCACGACCGCTATAACATGGAGAAAATAGCAATAACCGTTATTAAATATAAAAATTAATAGATATATAAATTACTGACTTTTACTAGAAAAGAATTAATGATTGGCAAGCTTAAGACAATGTATTGGCTTAGGAATTCTCTCCACTTAGGCTTAAACAAATACCATCTTCTCCATACTGATCCAGACTGAAAATGTAGAATGGCCAGAAGAAATACTCGGAAAGGGAAAAATCTATCCAGAAATATTTGTACATGTTGCACATGCCTAAGGTTTGGCCATACGAGTAATTAATGCGTGCAGCTAGTGGGCGTGGCCGTAAACGTGGTATTCAACGTCATGTGCATACCGTGAGCTGGTATAGCTATAAAAGCAACCTGTGGCCGTCCGCCGGTCCGGGACGACGAAAGCATTTCTTCCGCCATCGTCGAACTTAGCTCTCCTTTGAGCAGTGAAAGCAGCACTCTTTAACAACTTCCCTATTCTCCCTCGCTTGTTCTAGGTAAGCGGTATAGTTTTTAGGTTTCCTCTTCCATCAAGTTTTGCCTCCTTGCTGCTTTGCATACGGAGGGACAGGGACGTAGTGCTCTTTACATAATCATGTTTATAGAGGAGTGATTGAATTGGGCTTGTATCGAAATTGAAACTGGAGTTTAAATTTGGGCTCTTCAAGCACGGTCTTCTATCTGCGAACAGTCAACTTCCTGTAGCAGCTATGGCAAATCTGGTTGTTCAATCTGCTAGTTTCAAAGGACGCGAGCGAGCTTTGATAAATAAATCATACAGCATTGAGGTAAGTGACTGTCCTAGTGTTTTCTTCGTGATTTTTCCGGTGATGACAAGCTTTTATGTCGAAATATGCTTGGTAGTTGAAAAAGATCCCTAGCCTTCTGGAAGTCGTATAAGGCGCGAAAAAGGGCCTTTTTATCGGTTGAGCTTTTTTTTTTATTAAACAGAAGAAAAAGAGGGAAGAAAGCGGTACCATTAAGGAAAGCGAGTGGTCTTTTCTTAGGGACTCGGGTGTATCTTGGTACAGCGATCTTTTTTTACGGGAAAAGCTCATGTGTTCCCAAGGGATGGAAACTGGTGAGCTGCTTAGCTAAATTGGTGACATGCCGACTAATTATTAGGATCTTGGATGTTGCTGGGGTTCAGGATTTGGCTTGATTGCTAATTAGTTGTGGTCTATAGTACGGTTCTATTTAGGGAGAATTCACTTATTAATTGTTTTCTTTTTTTCTGCTTCTGGCTGTTAAAACTACGCACAAAAGAATGGCTATTCTGCACGACGCCGGTCGATTGTGGACGACGCAAAGTTTGAAACCTTGGTGCATAAGATATCAAAACAGTCATGGATAGAGGAAGCCCGGAAATATATCAGTGAATATTTTCAACCCTTCTTAATCAAAATGTTGTTTCAATCGAGCCGCTTTTTGGTTAAGACGAGGATTTGGGCGATGACGAACTGCTCCTGAAAGCTGAAATGGAGGAAGCACCGGAATTGGCCAAAGTGCAGGAGAAACTGAGCTTATTAATTAGTTTGAGCGACGGGATCTACACGCTTTCTCGAGTTTTGGAATCTGCCAAGGTATTTTTTCTCTCTTTTCTTTTATAAGGAAGTCGATTTATTGATATACTGCGGCTGTAGATTTTCAAGGGAGTTATAACACATGTTGAATCACGTCCCGCTAAAGGCGAAGGTCTGCAATACGATGTTTTGTTGAAATTGGAAATTGATCGCGAAAACTTGATTTTGCTTTTAAAAACCGTCAGACAGAACGCCCACGTAGTGAACGTCTCCATTCTTTCTGAACAGCCACTTGGTTTGAAAGGTATATAGTGAACCTGACAATTCACTTGACGTAAGTGTGGACGTAACAGATTTTGTTTCCTTTCGACTATGGACAGAAAACTGGTATCCCAGTCACGTTAGTGAACTGGACCTTTGCAATCACTTAATGACCAAATTTGAGCCTGATTTAGACCATGGGCATCCGGGTTTCACCGACAAGGTCTACAGAGCCCGCCGCAAAGAAATATCCGACATTGCATTTAGCTATAAGCAGTAAGTTATCTTTATATGTAGAAAATTGCCTCATGAATGAGCTCTTGATTTGATTTGTGTGATTTCCCATCCAGTGGCGAACCCGTTCCTCGGATAGAATACACACCAGAAGAACTGAAGACATGGGGCATTGTGTTCGGGCAAGTCGTATCTCTCATCCCCACTCATGCTTGCGAACAATATCGAACCATTTTTGAGCTCCTGCAAAAGGAGTGCGGCTATCGAGCTGATAACATTCCCCAACTCGAAGACATATCAAATTTTCTCCGACGTAATCATCTACGAAACCTTCTCCTTTCATAAATTGTCTTTCAAACTATCAGGTTATATTTAATCCGTAATTATTTCAGGGAAAACTGGCTTTTCGGTTAGGCCTGCAGCTGGTTTACTATCTGCGCGCGATTTCTTGGCAAGTTTAGCTTTTAGGGTATTTCAGTCTACCCAGTATATTCGACATGCTTCCTCGCCTAACCATTCTCCCGAACCGTACGCATTTTTTTAAAAATTTAAACACGTCTTCTAACTGTTACTAAATAGGGATTGCATTCATGAGTTAATCGGCCATATTCCCATGTTGGCAAACCCAGATTTTGCTCTATTTTCTCAAGAACTCGGTCTGGCGTCTTTGGGCGCATCTGACGAAGACATTGAGAAGTTTGCTACAGTAATAGTTTTTTAAATAATTGATACCTTTTAAAGACAAAAAATTGGGTTTTGGTTTGTGCAGATGTATTGGTTTTCCATAGAATTTGGACTTGTGAAGGAAAACGGTGTAACGAAAGCATACGGAGCTGGATTATTGTCCAGCTACGGAGAATTACTCCACGCTTTATCTGATAAGCCTGAACTGCTTCCATTCGATCCTGCCATTTGTGCAGTCCAGCCATATCAAGACCAGGACTATCAAGATATATACTTTATTGCAGATAGCTTGGAAGAAGTTCAAACTAAGTTTAGGTAGGTAATTTTTCATTCAAAATGTACACAATAATTACTTTAATTTGTACTTTTACAGGCGCTGGTTAAAGGAAAGTATCACACGGCCGTACGAAGTACGCTACGACCCGTTTACTCAATCTGTCGAGGTTCTAGATTCCACGAAGAGTCTAGCTAACGCAGTGCGTCAAGTGTATTGCGACATATCTCACATTCAGTCCGCTTTAAAGAAACAAAACATTGAGTAAATTTCGCTCATTTTATCTGCAAGTGAAAGCGATTGCACGATAAGTTTAACTTCTTACTAGTATAAAGACTCTAGTCCATCACTTTACGGTAAATATCCTAAATGTCTAAAGTATGCGATCTTAAGAAGTTTTTTCGTGTATACAATGAATTAGGTGTTCAATTACAATGAATACTACCTGTTATGTGAATATATACTTGATGTAACTGGTTGAATACACCTTAGTGTGCTCATTGCTCATTCATTAGTGTGATCATTGCTTTTTTTTAGTATATCCTGTGTTTACCGCTACCTAATTAAAGTCACGCATGTTGCCTACGTACATTGACGTGGGAACCGACCTTAAAGTCAGTTGCAAGCTAAACCCCATGGGAAGTCCGACTAAACTTAAAGGACAGAATACGACGTTAGTTTAACGCTGTTGCTTAAACAGTGTATCAAATTTCTAAGGTTTTAAATAAAATATGCTCACGGGTTTAATGAAAAAGGAAAAATTCTACAGCAGACACATGCGACAGTAGTTATCTTTAATTTTTCTTACTCGCGTGTCTGATCAAATAAGAAGCTTTCCATCAAACAGTTTGTTTAGTATAATGATATGTATAAGGAGGCGGATCCCTGATATATACCAGCTCTGAGAATTTCCTTATCGTCTTTTGCCCGTTTTTGGGAAAGGTTAACTGACAGTCGTTTGACTTTTGTCTGTCATTGAAACAGGAAGCGAACGACTAACACATGCGTTTCTTGATGGGAGAGTGCAGTTTCCCGTAACGTAGGCAAAAGGCAACCGCTGCGTTTCTTGCCGGGAAAGTGCAATACAGACATAACATAATAAACAACGTAAAAAGGCTTGTAATTTTAGAATACTTAATTTACATAAAATTACGGTAAAATTTAATTGGATCATTATAATATTTATATAGGCAAGTGCATTGGATGAGTTTCCTGCCGGGGGGACGGAACTCCTGACCCAGCATATTATTCGGTTAGCTTCAGTTGGGCTACGTTGGATTAAATAAAATAGGTTATAATTTAGGTTAGATTAATTACGTTAAATTTAATTAAATTCTGGTTATGTTAGATTGGATAGGCTATACTTTAGGCTAGATTATGTCATTTTAGATTAGGTTAATGTAGATTATATTAGGTTCATTTAGATTACGTTAATTTAGGTTAAATTATTTAGGTTAGATTCGTTTGGCTATATAGGTTAGGTTCAACGCTAGTTAGGTTAAGGTAAGTTGGTTAAGTTAATTATAGGTCACGTTAAGTTAGGTGAAGCGAAATTAGGGTGATTTAGCTTAGATTAAGTTAAGTTAGGTCTCGTTTATTGGTTTAGATTAGCCTTCAGGTCATCATCGCAATGACAACTTGCTTCCGGTTGCCTGCTTTTCAGGGGTGTGCACTCTCGTAACAATAAACGCATCCGCAAGTGTCTTGTGAAACTCGTGAAACTGCGGTATAGCTTATTTGTTAAGGAATATAGTAACAATGCATATTTCTGTAATTGACATCGCAGATATAAGTAAGTTTTCTTCTTTATCAAGAAAAAATAACGAAGACGTAACATGGGACATGGGAAAAGACTGACCAATAATCTATTAAAGGTCTAGAGCACAAGGAAGTTCCTCGAGAAGCAATGGAAAGAGTTGCCGACGCCTTAGATGATGCCTTTATTCAGACTGGTTTTGTTTATCTAACTAATCACGGAGTTCCCGAAAATCTAGTAGACATTTCGTAAAGTCTTTTCTTTTAGTTTGAAAACCTTCGTCATTCATCGTTTAGATTAATGAATTATTTGAACTGACGAAGGAATTTTTCCTTCTTCCCATGGACGTGAAAATTAAATATAATCGGAAACTCTTCTTCAATGGATACGTTCCACCCAACAGAGAGATGTTGGATGATAACAGTTCGTACCGTAAGGAAGTACGAGAAGCGTACGACGTTGAAGTTGCCGACGGCCTGTTTCCTGATGAAGAAATACCACGATTCCGCACGGTTACTGCAGAAGTGCTACTCCTGTTGGAGACTTTGACTTTCAGACTTTTAAGGGTGTTAACGATAGCACTCCGTAAGAAACAAGGTTTAAATTATTTATTGAAGCAAAATGGTTTGTACTTCGTGTAGAAAAAACGGGAAAATTTCCTGACTTGAAGGATGACTATTTCATTTCTTCCCATTCCAAAATTGGCAAAGCTGAAAACGCTACTTCGCTCCGAGCCTTGTATTACCCAGCGCTAGAAGGAAGCGCGGATGAATTACGAAAGCAAGAAGTTGGGCGATTGGGTGAGCACAGCGACTACGGAACAGTAACTTTACTATTCCAGGATAACATAGGAGGATTAGAAGTAAATGATTTGCTTCTTGAAACGTTTACTTGATTGTAACTAGCATGGGAAATGTTTTAGGTAGTATCGGCGGAAGGGAATTGGGTCCAAGCTACACCAATCCCTGGCACCATTTTGGTTAATGTTGCGGATATGGTAAAGTTTTGGACTGCAGGTCGTTATAACGCTACGGTATGATTTTTTTTTATTATACGGTTATCATCCTATTCGCCTGTTTTCTCGGCTACTTCTAGTTGCATCGTGTACGAATTCCAGATGAAGAATCTCGTTTAAGATGCACCCGTCAATCTATCGTGTATTTCATTCATCCTGACGACGAGGTTGTTATAGAGGCTTTAGATTGTTCAGGGAAATATCCCCCAATTACAGCTTTGGATTACGTAAACAAACGTTTGTCTGAAACGTACATTTATTGAAAACAGATGGTTACTTATTATCGTGGGTTCGCACATTTCCCCCAAGTATAAAATTACGGGTTTTGATCAAGGTAGTGCTGAGCAAAAAAGACGGGCCACCTGAAACCACAGAGGTCTAATCCCCCGGCCTACCTTTCACCTTGTAACTGGTTGGTGTATGCTCTTGCACTACCTAATGAAGGTTAATTAGTCCTTTGTGGTTTTCTGTGTCTCAAATTTTTTGCTCAGCACTGTACGTAGATTTAACTCTTAGTTCTCTCTTTTCCTTTTGGGTATACGGGAATAATACATGTATAGAAATTGGGAAAGTTTGCCAAGTTTCACATTTATTTTTAGGAACCCGAGCTCCTGTATCGTTATTCATATAGTGCGCCAACACGTTATAGGTATCGATAGCAACATGACGTCTGTCCGGTCGCCATCTTGATCCTGTCTCCTTCTCGCCCGGCTTGACGCAGTGAACATGGCTCTCCTTTCTGCTCGTTTAGCCGCTTCTGTGGCTCGTCAGTTGCCTAGAAATGGCACAAAGGTAAGAATTGTATTTGAATACAGAGCAGAAAACTATCTTATATTCCATAAAAAAAAATCTATTTTGTTATTGAGACTCACTCGTACATGTCCGTCCGGACTTTCTACCTTCGCATAGTGCTCCATGTCGCCATTTTGGTATACGCCATTCTATTAAATTTTGATTTCGTCTTTTAGATTGCTCAACGCACTTTGCCGGCCATCCAAATTGCGGCCCGCAAGTTGCATACTTCCGATACCCAAAGAGCTGCTGAAATCTCTTCCATTCTGGAAGAAAGGATTTTGGGAGCTGCACCCAAGGTAAGAACTGGCATTTTAAGAAACACATCCTGAACTATGCATCACGTTGTTAGCTTTGTTTTGTTCAAACTATTAATACGCGATACTTGAGTACATTTAGGGAGACAAGTACATTAAGTCCGTGCAAAATTTTATTGTTTTACACGCTAGTCTGCTTTTTTAAGCCTGTGTTGTTAACTTCATGAGCACAAGGTTACGCAGCAGACAAAATTATCACAGCTGAAACTTAGTAGAGATATTTTTTGTATTGAAAAAATGTTACACGGTTCTAGCTAACAAATCTTACTACAGGACAACTTGGAAGAGACTGGACGTGTATTGAGCATTGGTGACGGTATTGCTCGTGTTTATGGCCTCAAGAACATCCAAGCCGAGGAGATGGTGGAATTCTCTTCCGGACTGAAAGGCATGGCCCTCAATTTGGAGGCCGATAACGTTGGTGTAGTCGTTTTCGGTAACGACAGACTCATCAAAGAAGGAGATATTGTCAAGCGTACCGGAGCCATTGTCGACGTACCTGTCGGTGCTGAATTGTTGGGTCGCGTTGTGGATGCTTTAGGCAACCCCATCGATGGCAAGGGACCCATTCCTACTCACAAACGCGCTCGTGTTGGTGTCAAAGCTCCTGGTATTATTCCTCGTACTTCCGTCAAGGAACCCATGCAGACTGGCATTAAAGCCGTCGACTCTTTGGTACCCATTGGTCGTGGCCAGCGTGAATTGATCATTGGTGATCGTCAAACTGGGTAAGCAATATTATCGCCAACAAAAACACTTCTAAGCCTAATGTATTTATTATAGCAAAACCGCCATTGCCATCGATGCCATCATTAACCAAAGGCGCTTCAATGAAGGTACAGATGAAAAACGCAAGCTTTATTGCATTTACGTCGCCATTGGCCAGAAGCGATCCACTGTCGCTCAGATTGTCAAGCGTTTGACTGATTCCGGTGCCATGCAGTATACTATCGTGGTGTCCGCTACTGCATCTGATGCTGCCCCTCTGCAGTACTTGGCTCCCTATTCTGGCTGCGCCATGGGAGAATTTTTCCGTGACAACGGGAAGCACGCGCTTATCATCTATGACGATTTGTCCAAGCAAGCTGTCGCCTACCGTCAAATGTCCCTGTTGCTCAGGAGGTAAATTAAACTTTTTTTAATGGATTAGAACGAGTGATTAATTATGTTTCGCTATATCAGACCCCCTGGTCGTGAAGCCTACCCTGGTGATGTGTTTTACTTGCACTCCCGTCTGCTTGAGCGTGCTGCCAAGTTGAACGACGCCAATGGTGGTGGTTCTTTGACTGCTTTGCCCGTCATTGAAACCCAGGCTGGTGATGTGTCCGCTTACATCCCAACCAATGTGATCTCCATCACTGACGGACAAATTTTCTTGGAAACCGAGTTGTTCTACAAAGGTATTCGACCAGCTATTAACGTCGGTTTGTCTGTATCCCGTGTCGGTTCTGCTGCCCAGACCCGTGCTATGAAACAAGTAAGCATATTGGCGCTAAATTTGTATTTCCTTTTTTTCATATGATGAGTTTAATTCTTAACGGAGATCCTCAATGATACCGATTCCTGGTACTGACTGCATTATGATTGTTCAGTAAAATTCTACATTAATCCTTTTAGTAACAGATTCGCGTTGTATTCTATGTTTAGGTGGCCGGTTCCATGAAGCTCGAGTTGGCCCAGTATCGTGAAGTGGCTGCTTTCGCTCAGTTCGGTTCTGATTTGGATGCTTCTACTCAACAATTGTTGAACCGCGGTGTGCGTTTGACTGAATTGTTGAAACAAGGACAGTACGTCCCCATGGCAATTGAAGAGCAAGTCGCCATTATCTATTGTGGTGTCCGTGGACATTTGGACAAATTGGACCCCTCAAAGATTACTCATTTTGAAAAGGAATTCACTGCACACATTAAGTACGTTTAAAGCTCTAATCGTTACTCTTCGTTTACTAATATTGCTCGTTATAGGACCACACAGAAGGACCTTTTGGCCACCATTGCCAAGGAAGCCAAGATCACCGACGAAACCGATGCGAAGTTGAAGAAAATCGTACAGGACTTCTTAGCCACCTTCCAGTCATAGACAGTTCAGCATACGGAAGAAACAGTAGAAGATCAGCATTTTTATTCCGTGGTTTTTTCCCTTCTGTATTGTTTGAGTGCAACAGCGGCAAACACCAGTCTGGACCGAAAGCGAGCCCTTAACAGCCGGCTCAAGTGCATTTAGACTGGTTTAAGTAGTATAAACTGTTTAATTGGAGGAGACATCCAAAGTTGTATCATAAAACCGTGTAGTTCCGAAGATACATGGTGAAAATTTATACCAACATTCATTTATTTCCGTAGATAAGAGAAAGAAGAAAGTCCGTAAATGGTTCAATCCGTGATAGAACACTGCGGTATAAGTTTATTAGGGGAATTAATTTAAGTTATACTTAAACGTTACGTGATGAATTAATAGTGAAACAAGCTTTAAGAAAGGATTAACTAGTTGAGCTTAAGGTTTCCGTATACCTTAGCTCGGTACAGGTGGTTAGCATGGGAAATTTTGGAACAGCTTTTTTAGAAAACCAGTGCATTGAATGAACATTCTTTGACAGAAATCTTGAGCTTGTTAATACGTAGTGCACAACCAATACCCATTTTTTTCCAACGAGTAATAAATTAGCAATATGCAAATGAAGTTTGCAACTACGGGAAACACGTTACCTGAATATCTGCCTTTGGTTGTGCACCAGCTGCTAATAAAAGAAAAAAAAATAGTTTGCTTTCAAATCTGAAAAGCCGTTTTCGAGAAATCTTGTTCCGAAAGTTTTGCGACTTGATTTGGGACATTGTGCTGCAACAGAAATTCAAAAATTTTTGCGTTTGTCGATTTCATACGTTTTTGAAGGTTCTTAAACTAAGGTGTCAGTTAAGTTGAGGATTTTTTTCTATGACGTTTAACATAGGTTCTACGCAAATCAGGCTGCAACCAAATCTTTCATCCATTATTTAAGAAATTAAAAAATTGCGTATTACAATTTTTCGTTTGGTTCGTGTCCAGCAGATTTGTTTGAAGGCCAATTTGCATGAAACCGATGCCACAAGTCCTGGAATAAATCACTACATTACTGTTCCGGCTTAAAAGCTTTTAGTCGAATGTAATGCTTGCTAATTAATTAATATAATTTATTAACCTCAAAGAAGTTGTTTATTTCTAATAACAAAAACTTCTATTCAATTCAAAGATTATTCATGATGCGAACAATTATAAACATTAAATTTCGCGCTTTTTCCTGGGAAGTTCGGGACCTGAAAAGGGTGTCGAAACTGGCGTCAAACTTTCCTATAGTTTCCTTCAGCTTGGTTCTCCTAGATGGCATTTATGTAAGGTTTGGGAGGAAAATATTCCGCTATTACAATTTCAGGAGGGTGTATGTGAGTTGGAATCATATAAACAAGAGGGAGAACTGCCGTGACCAGTTAAACCTATTTAGTACTTACTTGTTGGTGTTTAAAATACTATCAATTCAGGTGCCCTCTGTAGAATTCGCTTTTTTTCGTCAATCCGTCAAACTGGAGCCAGATTCAGGAGCTATGAACGGGCTGAGTGTGCGTGAATTTTGCTGTTTGTTCTGCTGTCCTCCTTGGCCATCGAGAATTGCAGCCAAATTAGCGTTCCTTCCTCCTCAGCCTACTTATACTTTCATGGAAGAAAGTGGTTCCAAACTGACTGTTTGTTTGCACGAACGAGCTGAGTGGCAGTACTCGGAGAGAGAAAAGGAGAATTTAGAGGTGTTCTATACAAGGACTGCCAGACAAAACAGAATAGCTTGCATGTTTGTCAGGTGTTCCCCTAATGCTCGTTATACTATCCTGTTCTCCCATGGAAATGCCGTGGATTTGGGACAGATGAGTAGTTTTTATCTTGGCCTGGGCTCGCGGATCAACTGTAACATCTTTAGGTAATCTTATTTATGCATAGTGCTTAACTTTAACAGGTGTTTATTTAATTTCGTAGTTACGATTACTCAGGTTATGGAGTTAGCACAGGCAGACCCTCTGAAAAGAATTTATACGCTGATATCGACGCGGTTTGGCACACGCTGAGGACAAGATACGGAGTATCGCCAGAAAATGTTATCCTTTATGGTCAAAGTATTGGAACTGTTCCCACTGTCGATTTAGCCTCACGTTATGAAGTTGGAGCCGTCATTTTGCACTCACCTTTAATGTCTGGTATGCGAGTAGCTTTTCCCAAAACTAGCCGGACTTGGTGTTTTGATGCCTTTCCGAGGTATTTTCCCTTGTCTTCTCTTTATAAACTTTACCTAATTATTATCCTTATCTTCCTAGCATTGATAAGGTTTCCAAAGTGAATTCACCAGTACTGGTGATTCACGGTACAGAGGATGAAATCATAGATTTTTCTCACGGTATGGCGATTCATGACAAGTGCCCAAAAGCTGTCGAGCCATTGTGGGTTGAAGTAACGTTTATTTGTGGTCGAGTTTAAAGAAAACCAAACTAAATTCTCTATTTCTAGGGCGCCGGTCACAATGATGTGGAATTGTACAGTCAATACCTAGAGAGATTGAAACAATTCGTTACAGTAGAACTCGCTAATTGACAAAGACACCCAGGCCTTACCCAGTCCAGTAGGGCCCCGTTGTCACCTGAAAATAGCAGCGTGAGTGGAACTTTGAGCGTAAGCGAGTCACAAACGGAAAGCTGTGGGAAAAATTCTGTGACAGAGAAGCTTCTTTAGAACGATATTTTGTCATTGCGGAGAAACAAAACTAATCTTCACTAAGGCTGGATTTCTTTCATGAAAGAGTGAGTTATTTTAAGTTACTCAAAGCAATTGGTTGTAGTGGTCGTGGCTTTCATCAATCAACAACTAGGGCAAACTCCAATGTTGTGGTATAAATACACCATCGCAAAATCTCACAGATTATAGGCCTTTTTCAATGTCTTCTATCAAAATTTGTAGTAGAAAGATCTAAAGAACAAATCGCGTGACAGCATAAAGAACAATCTCAAATTCTTTTTCTTACACCGCCCCTTCAGTCTATACCGTTCATGTGGCTGCGTTTATTTTCAAGGGATCTAGCTAAATTATTTTTGCCTTTTCTAAGTAGTGTGTGATCTCAGTGAACGTTGTCTCCCAAATACCATTCCGGAAAAGCAACCCAAATCCTTTCGTAGTCTACTAATTCGTGGTTTTCCTGTCCATATTGCTAACCGTGAGTGCAAGTGGCTTTTCCGGTATGAGATTTTATCTTCTTTTGGTCAAAAAATTTATTGTCCGAGCCCCCTTCCCCCCACTTACTGGAACCCTTTTTCACACAGTTTTGTAAAAGTGTGCAGTAGGGTTGACAGGGCTTGAAGTATTTTTGAATGCTATTTTTTCAAAACATAAAATAACTCATGGCTCTTAAATGCTTCCCTCACATCCAGCAAAAATAAAAAAATAAAAATACCATGATATGTGCAAATCCAAAATTGACTGCCCCTTTTTTAGTTTTTCTCCCCCATTAGTTTTCTCCCCCGTTTAGTTTATTGTGGTGTAAACTTATGCAAAGGTGACCAGGGGAGTACACGATGTCTTTGGAAATTGTTTACGCTCGTATGGTGCATTTTTTAAGATGATTCCTCCCCATCGTCTTCCCCTCTTCGTAATTTGGCAATGACCTGTAACAATAAAAATTCCTTACTTAACCTTATAGAAAACTGTGTTGGCGTTTGTTTGTTTTCCACTCACCGCTTTCAGGCGGGCGATTTCCTTGCTTTCAGTATTGCGAGAGGCAATGTTCGTGATTTGCTTGACACGAGAAGCATATCTGCAAACAAGAAACCACCGGTTAACTGTAACGTAATCTTTTTTAAACCTATCGAAAAATTAACTCACGTAAGTGAGACAAGAGTTTCATCCAAATTAAAATGTGACGAAGATATGTTCACGAACATTAAGGTTTTCGCGTTTCCACCGAGGCTATCTTGCATCAACATAGTCAACTTGCTATTCCTACATGACAAAAAAAGCTTCAAGTCAAGAACTCCATTCGGCGAAAGTCAGACAAGATTATACCGGTAAGGAACGAAGGATTGATTGCTAGCTAATGCGGAAATGACGTCCCCAAGCGTCGATAAGGACTTGTTAATGGAGCTCGCTTCCCGAACTTGATCACTAGTTGCTCCAGATTTTGCAATGCGTTCGCTGCCAGCTAAATCTAGCAAACTGACCTAATTAGCAGTAAACAGTTATCACGACGGACACAAAAACTAAGGTGAATACGTACTTTGCCTTTGATGGCTGTGCCATGGAGCCGACTTGTGCATTCCACATTAATTCCAACGACTAAATGCGACCTAGAGCTACGGTCATTCATCTTCGTTGCCGCTGTGTGTCGAGAGGCTAACCCTTTCTTAAAATGGGCCATTAAAGCCGCTGCATCCAAAACAGACGTCACAGTCGATCCTTGCACCCACACGATCCCCTTTTTGTCTTTCTTTATATCCAGACGGTCGTTCTGTGATCATAAACCTTATCATAAAATGACTCTTTGGCAAACTTAAGAACCTCTTCAGCTGTTGATGACGGTCGCAGCAAATCTATCAGCTTGTCGTTATACAACTCCAGCATGTACATGGAAATGCTAACGCTGAACTGCGCGCTATATTCATGCGCTAGCTGGAAAATCCTGTGGAAGGCACGAGGAGCTAGACCAGGCTGTGTTTCGTCGCCCACAATCGTAAAAGTCTTCCCGCTGCCTGTTTGACCGTAAGCGCAAATACACACATTGTAACCATCAAAAGCTGACTGGATCAAGTTCTGGAAAGAGCAAGCAAGAACGAATATAAATGGTAAAATTTAAAACATCCTATGAAAGGCTGAAACTTACATGCGTGTCCTGAAAGACAGTTTCTTGCGATTCTTCGGGCAAGAAAACGCGATCGAACTGAAACTCACGACCTCCGCGAGCAGTCGCAACGTTGACAGTATACGGATCCACCACCGCAGCAACAGTTCGCTCACCACTGTGTTGCTTTTCCGAGGCGGTTAGTGGGCGTACGCGGCAGAAAACTCGGATTTTACCCTTCAGCTCTTCGATCGTGTTAAAATATTTCTTCCTTTGGACGCGTTCACGATTACAATCTTCAGACAATACCTTATTGAACTCCTCTAATCGAGTAACATCCAATTCCATCGCTTGTAGTTTTTCAATGCTCTTTAATTGCTCCTGCTCTTTGTTAATACGTTCCTCTAACTCGCTGCTCAGGTGGTTATTCTTTTCACGTAAAGGCTCTAACTCCCGTTTGATAGCTGCGTATTCTTCGTCTTTAAACACGAGGTAACGCTCGACAACTTCGAGCGCTTTTTCCCGCTCATCTAATGTTCGCCGCAATGTGCTCACCAGTGCTTCATCTTCAAGTTCACGGAGTCTGCTTGATTGCTCTTCCACTGTTTCTTCTAGCTTTTTAACGCGTGCTTTATACTCTACTTCTTTGCTCTGCAATTCGTTGAGAAGTTCACGTAGCTGCCGAATTTCTAGTGAATCATTGGACACTTTGTAAGTCCGTTTACGTTGGATGGCATGGTCGGCATGAGGTTCTCCATGGTCTCCATTCGTAATTCCTTCAGGTTCATTGTCAGGACTAGATAATTCAGCTTCTCGACCGATAGGGTCATTGCGTATGCCTTCGGCCAAATTGGAAAGAGCAGGAGAGCTTGCCAAGTTCTCATACTTCAACCGAATGGTCTCAATCTCTACTTTTAAGTCTTCCTTATCCTTTTCCAATTGACTCTAGTTGTTTTTTGTATAGTTGCAAAATTACTATCATTGTGTTTAGTCACAGGTATAAAAGAACATTACCACGTAATTCTGTAGATTAGCAATCTCCTCTAAAGTATCCAATGGGATTTTATTTGTTCGTGCCTTCTCCAATTCCGAGACCCGCAGACGCAGCTTAGATATGGCACGCTCTTTTACATCCAACTCATCCGACAAGCAATGGTTTGGTATTTGACTCGCAAACGATTCCAACGACGTGAAGCTATTATTCTCGCCTTTATGCAGCCGACCGGTAGCGCTTACCAGCGATCTGTGACTGGAAAATTAGCACTTCGTTAGCCACTCATTCGTTAAACTAGTAAAAAACGGTAAAAAAAATAACAAAAATTACACTTACCTGGGATTACTTCGCAACGTCCAAGCCTTTTCTTTGGATTTGTTGTCTTCTTCCTGGTCAGGATCTTCGTCTCCATGCCCAGAATCGCGCCATTCCAGCTCATCTCGTAATCTTTCGTATTGTTTCTTCATAGTAAGTAAAGTGCGACGTGTCGAGCGGTGCGCTAGGCGCTCAACCCGCAATAAGGCCATCATATCTCCCACATTAGAGGGAGCTTTTTTCTGATTGCTCTCCGTGACCTGGCTTGTGGTACGTACCGACGAATCTTCCAATGAATCAGGCTCTTCTGACTCCTCCAGGTCTTGCGTAGCTATCAAGTAAGCAATTGCGATAACTTAATACACACGTCTAAACGCGTTTTCTTCAACTAGAAGCGGAAATTTTCTTTCAAAACAGGAAGCCGCATTAATTATATAGTAACTGTGCCACATGCTCATGGAAGGTGAACACTGGGAACAGCGGACAAGTTCAAGGAAACGTGGTGTACTTACCAGCAAATTCCGGTGGTAAAGCATTGTGGACGGCCTTTAACACTTCCAAACGACACTCCAAGGACGCCAAAGTTTTGTCTAAATGCTGCAATTGCTGCCGCAAAGCAGCAGCTTCACTTTCTTGCCTAGGAAGAGTCGAGTAAGGAAGGTCATGACTTAACCGTGATAAAGACCGATGACGAGGTATGGAAAAAGTGTCCAACAAACGAGGTTGAATGTCAGCCTGATGGGGATTGTAATACAACTGCTGTGAGGGCGACCTGTCTAAAGCTAAAGGAGGGCGAAAATGCAGCAGCGAAGACCTTTCGAACTGCAATCTCTGTTGGACGACGAACGGATTAACTTGCTGGTCGTACGTGTGCACATTCGCAGGTTCACAAGGAGGCACTAAAGCTGAATGCTGGTAATATACATGTTGCTGGTAAGCCAATTCATGGTTTGGATGCATAGCTACGGGGCCCATGGGCACTGAGTACATGGCTACTAATTCTATGCGCACTTCGTAATTCCCAAGTTGGAACTAACGCTTGAGGAGTTTTTATCTGACTAGTTTAGCCAACTTAGCTGCGAAGTGTCGAGTGGAACTGAGAGGCATGGATCCTTTTCAATGAGGCCTAACACGGGATGTTACACCAGCGAAGACTATTGCAACCAGGACGAATAAAGTTACCGTAGAGAAATGACCAACCGTGGATGTAAACATGTTGGAAGAACAAAGACGTTCTGCTTGTTGCGTGCCGACGCGACGGTCGGCATACCAAGCAAGGTGCTGACTTGCCGAAGACAGGATAATCTTTCGATGGGAAATAGTTAATGCTGCTTGACCAACGCCAACAGCGTTTGCTCTTTTAACTTGGGACTTTGAGTTTGGGTACTAAGTAAGCCATCTTTTAGGAAAGTATACCAAACAGGGCAGAACGTACTTCCGCTGAACTCTACGAGTGGATGATAGGCTAGGCTGCTATTTGCACAGTTGCGAACAATATGTCAATAACAATAAAACGCGAACAAGATTAAATGAATGGTTCGGTCAGTGACCAGTTGCTAGTCCTGCCTGGAATCCATGTCAAGCCTGGCTGCATTCGAAGACAAAAACTCCGAAGTTACTCTAACCAACAGCTATTTTCATGGTCAAAAAGAGACCCATCGACGTGTAATAAAAGGGATACTAGGCTGTTTCATTGTTTAACACTTTTTCGATTTTTAAGCAAGGACAACCATTCAGGTATACGTAAAGATTGGTAATCTTTTATCTTGTTCGAGGTTCTTTCCTTCTTAAGATACGGAACTCGAACAATGCAACGAATGAAAGTGATAAGCTATTTTGATCATATCTAAAGAGTAGAAAGGATTTAGCTTACTTCGTGTCCCAGTGCGGCAAATTGTGGCGAGCCGCTTCCCATCTTTCCAAACTTTTGCTTACAAGAATTTTTTCCACCATATAAGCTTGCCGTTTTAAGGAGAGTTTCAACATTTCCGTGGACAGGGTTTCGCCCAGTAATAATCGAGGTTCATGGATTAATCCAAGCAAGAAGTCGTACTTGTCTCTCCAGGCTGGTTCTTGGGTTCCAAGTGACTAAAAAAATACAGTTTTTTTTTCTGCTGTTGTAATAAAATGTAACGCTCTAATTTACTTAAAAGTACCGTACATGTTCTATTAAATGAAAGCAACACTTTATCAAATCTAATAATAAATCAAAAGACGAATGATAAAATTGACCAACTAAAATAATTTAAAATATAGAAAAAATATGAACACTATACACTTCTTGAATTAAATAAAGATATAAATATTAATAAAATAATCAGTTACATCAACGGCAACAATAGGCAAGTAAAGTGCAAAAACAAACCTCGTCGCTTAGACTTGAGTCCCATGCTTGATCCTCGCTATCACTTTCTGAAGATTCGCGGAATTGTCCGTGGAAACTATAATGACCACTTACATTGTATCCACCGGTAACGCCACCATAATTGCCGGTCACATCACTATCACCCGCACTTGACACACTAGGTGGTCGTTTTTTACGTGAAATCCGAGTTACGAAGTCCCTCCACATAGCTTCTTGGGAAGTTCAACGGCTTGACAAGGTTTCTTCGATTCTGCTTGGTCAACTGGAATCCGTCCCAACGGCTATTCAACGAGCATCTTGTCGAGGGTTAAAAAGCGAAAACTATTTTAGTAGCTTGATTTCGTGAGCACTTGACCAGTCCTCGTCGCTGTTGGTGAGCTTGGACAATTGTGAATGCACTGTACCAGAAAGTGTTCTTCTTTAATTCACTTCTATCTTCTACTGCATTTATATCCTGGGTCCTTTCCAGGCAAGGTTTCCTCTGGACAATAATCCAACCCTCAATACGTTCAAACAAGAGGACAGTTGGAGGTTCTCAGTTGGGGATGAAAGTTCCAGAACTTACTAAACAACACACTAAATGTAGTACGGAGCACCTTGTTTGTAACGCATACCCCGCTACCACTAAAAGGACTTGAATGAACTAAAGCGCAACCTGGAGCAACGCACGTATTCATTAACTCACACACACACGTCAAAGTCGTGTGCCAGTCCGCTTGCCTTCTGCTGTTTTTAACTACGAGGGGTACCTTCCTTCATAACACAACCTACCATCAGTCGAAATCTTGGAGGCGTGTGAAGCGCTCGTGCTTGAAGCACCCGCACGCGCCAAACATCCTCTTCGTCGGTCCATCTTCTACGTGATTAACTTTCAGCTAAATTCCTTCCAAGTTCAATAGGCTTTCGCTTAGTATGCATAAACATATAAGATATAGTCATATCTGTTAAGTTTCTTTGAAGTGTCGTTTTGGTCTTGTTTTAAAAAAGGATTTAAGGAATCACAAACAAAATTGTTTACAAGACAGGGCGTCGGCTGACTCCGCGGTAGTACAGTTAATCCATTACCTGTTTTTAAAAGCCACTTTACGACTCTACCATGCAATCAAGATTGGGCGATGCTTCGTAGGGCATATAATAATAAGGCCTCGTTCTCTGCTGTGAGTGAACCACGGTGAAAACTTTACAACACAGGAAAAAAATTCAAGAACGATGGAAAAGACGCTTCACTTACCAGACTTTTAAGGTTACTGCACTTTGGTTGGTTATAATTCCCCGAATATGTGCAACAGGCCGTAGTAAACGTAGCAATATCTCTATTATATTTTTACCTATTATTATTTGCAATAACGAACGCTGTGGATATTACAGGGTATACTTTTGCCAAATCCTTGTTTATACTGGCACATTCACGCTCTCATTGGTAACTTTAAAAAGAGAGATTTTGCAGAACTAGCAAAGCCTACTTCCGCTGATCTTGATATGCTGCGCTAAACGTTGGTATCCTATTTAATTACAGGTCATCACTTCTTCCGGTCCGGGACCCGTAAATTCATAACCCCAAACTTGAAGTTACACGAACCGTAACAGTGTCCTAGGCTCATCTAACATGGAGACTCGTTAGTTTTTTCTTTCCCTTTTCTTAGCAGCTACAAAGAGTCAGGTTATGGATCAGCGACATGTAGTAATTATCACAAGTCCGATCATATATCACTTACAGACTTATTATGAAGAAAGAAGAAGAGGCTGCCGCTAAAAATTATTAGACGAGACGGGAATTACAGTAGAGAGCTTAGAAATTATAAGACTAATAATTATGGACCATCAGAGAAGAAACAAAAAGGAAAAACAAGCAATACGTTAATACAGTGAGGAATTCAGACTAGTTACGAATACACTTTTTCATGGATAATGCTTATCTAAAAATAATAATGGTTATAATAAAAATAAGCCACCCGTGTGTACAACATGCACATTCACATCCTTCGTCTCTTAACCTATTTGACATAGCACAATTTTTTCGTGTCTCTCCCTGGCAGACCTTTCCTCATTCTTGTGCACTGAAAGTGTGGTTTGACAGAGAACAATTTCTAACCAGACGTTTGTTGGCTTACCCAACCGGCAACACCGAGTCGTTCGGCAGTCCGGTTAGTAACTTATCCACGTGCGGATATTTGATACGGATATTGTCAATAACATCTAATAAGTTTTTAGCATCCATTGCCACTACATGTGCCGCAGATAGCATGTTCCTGCAACGCAAAAAATGAAAGCAGAGTAAAGAAACCGTTCTCATAAAAAAAGCATAAAGTCGTTCAAAAATGGGAGTAGAATAGAACTTACTTTCGGTACTCCGCATCTAAAGTTGTTGTGCTGTATTTCTGAGCTAGTTTCATCGCACTTATCAAGTCTCCCATGTCTTTGCTTAATACTTTATGGGCCATCTCCACCTAGGAAACATAAAACATGGTGAGCATGTTACCAAAACGCAAAGCAGAAAGCAATACTATGATTGCGTGGGAAAATTACAAAGACAAAAAAGAAACATTACTTCTCGGTGCGCTGCTTGAGGAAATACCGGAATAATAAGGTCGACACTGGCTAGCAGGGCTCGCAAATCCAAGCCGACGTTTTTAACTAGGTCCGTATATTGGTCGCATTTCCCCAATTGGACGCCTAGAAAGTGAAATAGAAGGAAAAAAAGAAAGGAAAGTAAAACCCGGTTAAATAAATCAGATGGACAAGACAAAACGCAAACCAAGAAGCAAAACAAGAGTCTCGGAACGGTGACGTAGACAATGTATACCTTGCGAGAGGAGCATGACTGATTTGACAACGGACGTGGTAGTTTCGTACACTTTGTCACTGGAGCGATCTAAGTGAGCCGTGGGTGTAGGTTCCACTTTCTGTGGAAGGACAAGGGCGTCATTGAAAAACTGACAAAGCACCTCTAAATTCTGGAACTAAAGCCTTCTTCTGTTGCACGTAAGGCGGGAAATACTAATTTTAGTTTTTACCTTCACTACGACAGGCCTTTCTTCTGAAAATGAGCCGGAACTCACACTTTGTGGTGTGGCAGATCGTTCGCGCGTTAGGTCAACGCCCCAGTCAGATTTGGGACCTCCAAATGGCGACGAAGGTAAGGTGCTACCGTCCATAGATTCCGTGTCGGAACGATCCGAAGTCGTTGAAGTAGTTATCGAAAGTCGTTTTTTCTTTCAACAAATATTGGGAAAAGTTAAAACATTTCACCAATTTTATCCTTTTTTCTTAATTTTCAATATCTCGAAAATAATTACGAAAAAATAATAAATATTTCAAGCCATATTCTTACCAAATGACTTTCTTCCTCTGCTAACCATCGGCTATCTTCTTCAGATTGTCTTTGTTGTTGCTTCAACCGCAATTCCAACATCCGTCGCTCTGCTTCAAGCCGTTCGTTTTCCAAACGCTCCTTGTCCCCTATCGGACCTCGATTACTCTTCAGGATACTATCCCGCCTTCCTTCCTCGCCATCCTACGGGCACAAATGAAATGGGAAAGGATAAATTAGCGAAAGAAAGTAGAAAAAAAACAAGAAAACTGTAAGCAGTAAAAAACACAACAAGCTTCAAAAATATAAAAAACGGTGCAGGGATTTGGAATCGCGCAAACCGCAAACTGGAACGATTCTTAAAGTGCATGCAATGAAAAACTGTTCAGCATGGTCAAACTACGACCACGATGTTCCTGGGTTTCCAGCCATGCAATGGGGTAGCAGCCGTACAAGGGTGGTAAGGTGATGTCGAGCTAAATAAAAAAATTAATAAAGTATCAGGCTATAAAAAACAGCCGTGCTGATTCTTGTCTGGTGCTGTGCTGGATGCAATTCTTTTACGAACCGCCGAGTGCCAGTCATTTAAGGCGCCATGGCCACTTAAGCGCCGACTGATGGAGCTGGTTCGATGTGCAATCTCGGCCAGACTTTCGGTCTCATCTCTGGCGCACCACGACTGACGCGGTGAGTTGTCCCTGCTCCGGATATTAACGTACTCGTGAACAAGAGCGTTCACTTTCTTGTTGACATGTTTAGGCGATCGTGTTAGAGTTGACTGAGGACTGGAAGGGGGATAGGGCGAGGACACAGCTGAGGAAGAAGGGGCAGCAAACTCTACCGTAAATGTGTTAAAAACCGAGGCCGGGGCGTTGTACAAATTCGGACTGGATCGAGTTTCATTCTCGCGCATCAAATGAGCCAAGACTTCGCTGTTGGGTGCTACCAAGTACGTCGTTGGACCCACAGTTAAATGAGATCCCCCTCCAATAGCACCTTGTTCCATGTACCGTGAAGGTTTCGGGGGCGGTTGATCGTCGGAACCAGAAGAACCTACCAAAATAGAAGCGCATGTGAAAAAAACTAGTCATCAAAATAAGACGCAAAAAAAGAGATCTCATTCCAGACGTTTTCCTCATAAAGACACAGTATTTCGAAAAAGAAAATAATAATAATATTAATAAAGAAGAAAATAAGATCTTACCCCAAGACATGGTTTGCACGCGTCGATTTTCTCTCCACATAGCTTCGTCACGCTCTCTCTTCTCATCATTCAAAATCTCACTATATAAGGATAGTTTATTATTCTTTCTTCACTTTCTAAGCCCCTTTTATTGTCTATTGTAAAGAAAAGGTTCTTTTTGTACCTTAACTGTTCACGAATGTCTTTGAAGCTAGGTCGTTTGGAAGGTTCATAGGACCAACACAACGACATCAAACTATACAAGCGTGGCGGGCAATTGGGCGGCAAAGGCAATCGTTCACCATTTTCTATCCGTCCGATCACATCGCTGTTTTTGACCCCTTGAAACGGTTTGATGCCCAACATCAAAATTTCCCACATGCACACACCTTCAAATAGTAAAACCCCGTTATTTTTTCTTTTACGCAGAAAGTTTCCGTTTTCTTACCAAACATCCACACATCGCTGGCAGTCGTAAACCTTCGAAAATTTATGGACTCAGGGGCCATCCATTTGATTGGCAAGACACCTTTGGAAGCTTTGTAATAACTATGTTCATCTACCCAGCGACTTAAACCAAAGTCAGCTAATTTGACGCAATCATGTGCCGAAACCAGAATATTACGAGCCGCAATATCCCTGAATACCCAACAGAATTACCAGAACAAAATTAAGAACTTTTTCTTTTTCGAGTGAGGGTAATTTTACCTGTGGACGAATTTTTTGGACTCGAGATAGGACAAGGCCGTACTTAGTTGGTACGAAAAGAGTACCAATGTTGATAAATCCCGTTCCAGACTTCCCTTATTGCTCTGCAAATAAGCTCGCATCTCGCCGTATTTCGCCAGTTCCATGACGATCCAAACGGGTTCAGAAGAACATACACCAATTAGGCGAATTATGTGCGGATGATCAAACTGTTGCATGATATCTATTTTTTTTAAATAACAAAATAAAAAACGCATTAAACTTAGCAACTAATGATTAAAATCTGTTATCGAATTGTGCGGAACTTACAGGCTTCTTCGAGGAATTTCTCTGCCATGGAAGCGTCTTTGCAAGTTTTGATCGCCACAGCCACACCAGGGGCAGTTTCGGCGTCTCTGGAATCTTTGGAATCGCGCTGCTTAAACAAACCTCGATGGACGTCTCCAAACTGGCCTTCCCCAATGATCTCCGAGACTTCAATAGAAGTTCGGGGTAATTCGTAATTCCGCGCTATAATTGTTACCAGAAAAGAAATGTCCGGATTACGCTAAAAAAAATCCATTTGAAGCTATAGAACGAACCAGCTGGGGTAGAATAGTCGCCTTCTTCGTCCAAGAGTTCAGCATAGTCATCAGACAAATGTGGCGCGTTGGCAGCGTCAATTCTTCGTCTAGATTGGTAAGGGGCACCATTTTCGTTATCCCTGAACTCCGGACTATGAGCACGGCTTCCGTGTCGAGACCCGTTAAAGGTCACGCTGGAACGCGAACCCGGGCGCGGTAACGAATCTGTAACGATTTCCCCCAACATTAGCATCTTGTTCTCGCAATACAACAGAAACAGATCCATGCGCACATGCAAAGAAAAGAAAACCCACGCTACTCGACCTAAAGCTCAAACAAGGGGAAATGGAAACCAGGAGAAAAAAAAAAAGTTATAATAACCAGGAACAACAACCAACCTCGGTAACACGGGCAATTATATATTTTCCCAGGGCCAGCTTAATTGTGAGGGGAAAGAAAAAACTAGTTAGGTTTTCTTTTTTTTCTTACAGCTCAGGTTAAGTTTTCGAAGCTTCAATAAAATGCATTGTTAAAAAGATAGGATTTTCTGCAGACCCAATCAATAAAATGGCAATACCTTTTCTGTTCCAGAGAGACATGGAAGCACCATTGAGCAGTTTGCAATATCGATCTACCAAATCGGCCATACTCTCCGCAGCATCCAGGTTAGGACAGGTGATTTGCAGAGGGTCGAGTGTCCCGGCAATTTTGATATGCAAAACAGCCTTTTTATGGGTTTCACACTCTGCTAACAAGGTCTCGATACTTTGCACGTGGTTGAAGTCTGCCAAGGGCGTAGGCTATCACAACAGACACGCACATGAATACAAAACCAGATTCATTCAACAATCCCAACGAGTGCTTCGACTCGTCTAACGCATCTTTTCTCCCAAGTTTTACTACTTACCGAACTGGCTTGGGCGGTAATATAGGCAATGCCGACATCGTGGCCGATCAGGATTTGCACAGGAATGGGCCACCCAGACTAATCACGCCAGAGGAAAAAATATTACAGATGAAAAAGATTTTTAGAAACAAAGCTCCGAGTTGCTTCATGCATAAAACATGAAATCGTCTTGGTTCTAACTCTATCAGCAAACCAAGTAACATTGGGGGGCAAAAATGAAACGACTCCACCCTGTTTTCAGACAATTCTAAGGCTTTTCAGCCCTGGCATAACACGCCATCGCCGTTTGCCTTGAAAAATACAACTCCTCCAAAGAAGACACAAAACACTCGGGGAGAATTTTTTTTAACTTAAAATGCTAGGAAAATTCGCTCACCCCTAAGCTGCAAGGGAATTTCTCGCGGTCGTAACGCCACGCAATTTTCACCAGGTCTAAAAACCGGAACATACATTCCGACTCGGCTAAAGTGGCAAACTTCTTGAAATGTTGCTGAATCAATTTCTTCAACACCTAGCGCAAATAAAGAAACAATTAATCAAGCTCAAAATAAGCCAAATAAACCCATGAAATTCTGGATGGCTTTACTTTCGACTTGACGCTGTTGAGAATGGAAGGCGGCAAAAAGTTTTTCCAGCCAACCTCTCGTTCCAGGATATCCAAGTTTGAGCGCTTGTCAAGGGCCATTTGGGGCATATCTTTATAGAAGCGGCGAAGGACTAGGCAACACAGTTGCACTGCCAGGTCCGTTTCCACCACCAAATTCTCATTTTCTAGGTAGTCCATTCGGACCTAAAAAAAAATTCTTTCATGATACAAATCAAAGGTACAAGCGTAAAGAAAGTGTAATTACCTGTTCATAATACTGGCAAAACGTGACTTTATCTTTGCCATATAATTCCTTAAGGTCATGTGGCACACACCGTATTCTCAAGTCATAGCGCCATTCTCCTCCCACTTGCTTGCTCTCGTACTTGGATTGCACTTGTCGCATAGTGACATCTTCGTGCAGCCAGAAAGTATCGCCGGAAGGCAAATGCTTCAACCTCAAGGCAAACAAATGCTGGTATGTCCTTAACCCTTGACCCAGACGCCCAACTACCAATCCAATGACCTCCTAAACCCACAAACCGCACGAAAAATCACTAAACGCATACACACTCGGGAATGTTTTCACAAAGGTTACACAAAAAACCTCCCAAAACTTTTTTTTTAACAGAGTGGGTCCAAGGTTACGAAAAATTTACCTTAACGGTGGTAGCTTCGCCAAATTTAACTACATTCGATCCTCCTTCAGGCCGGAAAACTTTCAAACTCGTGGTGCCGCTGGACGTGTCCACCCCAGTGATTCCCGTCATAGTAATAGAGTTTGTTGAATGACGGCCCAAACTTGCTGTGCTGTACGCTGTAGGGGGTAGGGACCTCCCCTGCTGTCCTCCGCTACTTGATCCCGACAAAGCAGCAATTGCTCCGGTTGCACTGCCCGTTGACGTACTTCTCATCAAGGGCACAGGTAAGGGAGGCTGGGGCCGCCGCTCGTCCTGCAATATTTCTGTGGAACTGCCCAACGATAATGACACTGTCGTTGTGTGTGAACGTGAGTACGCTGTGGCCAAAGGTTGATCTGAGCCCATTTTAAAAACTGACTCCGTGCTCGGCATCGTAGGACTGGTGTTGGTATTAGCGCTCGCGGAGGTCAAGTTAGTCACAGAATCACTTTGCGTCCTTCGCACATGGCAATCCGTTCCAGCCGAAATGCCACTATAACACAAACAACCCATCGTTAGTAATCATTTTACTGCAAGAAAAGGAGAACAGTTGTCAAGTCCCCCTAAACTCCTTCTCCCTGGAAAAGGTTTTCACTAAATAATTTTTTTTTTTAAAAAGGGCAAGGACGATGAATCTGTCGCGGTTAGCTTGCGGTGAATGCCCAAGAAAAACTGGCAGGCATGACAGGACAAGGACGGGAGAACCAGACCTGCTTCCTCTCTCTCTCCCTTTGCTAATCCCTATTTGAAAACTGAAAACCCAACCCAAAGTTGTGTTTCTCAATTCTCTGTGCTTGCCCAAGCTCCCGCGGCTGCTAGGTAACGATAACAACTGCTACTTAATTAACTCCCGGGGTGTATTAAAGTAAGGGCGCATATTTAAGACCATCTTCTCTGCGTTTTACAATCTCAAGACTACGTTTAACGGTGGGGGATGTTCCCCATCGAGACCAGTTTTTACTACTCCGCTCGTGCACCTTCGAGTGCAAGTTTAATTCCACACTGCGTTTTCCTTCCCATCACCTTTCAAGGCCAATTAATTGCTAAGGAGTACCTTAAACACCAGCTTGAAACCTTTTTTTTTCTTTTTTTCTTTTAGGGCTTCCTGTTTCTTTTTCTCCCCGCCCAATTATAATTGCTACCTGTTTTGCCACCGCTGACGCCATTTACCGCTTACGGTACTCCATGAACGCCATTTGGTCTGAGGGCTATTGTTGTGGCTTGAACTAGGCACTAAAGGCGTCGTCGAATGAACACTCCAGCGTTCGGAAAGCGAACTCCATCGATGAACCATTGATGGAGTACGCTGCTGACTCGGGAAGGATTGGCTGGGCTCAGGAGCAACAATGCGAGTAGGTGAAGTACCTCGGCGTTGGGCAGCACGCGGTACAGCCACAGCCTCTTCCCATTTGCAATACAAATCCGAGTCGACCCACACAGCCGGAAAGGGTTGTTGGCGGAGCGACGCAGGAGGGCACACGGACATCTTCGCTTTATTTGCAGCTGCTATCCTACTCGCCTCACTGATATGCCGGGGCGGCGAGAAATGCTGAGACGGGTAACGACGAGGAACATGAGCATCCACGATAGTAGCACTAGTACAATAGTCGGCCACGTTACTGCAACACGACCAACGAGTCTTACTGCTCTTGCTCCGTCCTGTCAAGGCGAGTTTATCTGAAACAGAGTCTCGAGCTGCGGTCTTTTTCCCTGACAATTGGCGTTCTTTTCCTTGCACGTCGGGAGCAATAAGAACGGTCGTGCCCAGCGTGTGAGGGTCGCTATAGCGATAATAGCTGGGGGTTCGGTAAGACCTCCGCCCTGCAGTCGCCTTGTCGGAAGCTTTCTCGCTCACGGAGGTAGTTTCGGTTGTTGCTGGTAGAGCAGGACGGACCGGAGACGGTGCATAAGGCTTTGGCTGCTCCGTACATGGCAAGGCGAGTATAGGTGCGCAGAAGACCGACGCCCCTGCCTTGATGGATGATGCTACCTGCAAAGGCGAAATTGGGGAAGATCGGACACTTGTTTCCTTCCCAGACGGTCTTCCTCCATCTAGCGATTGCCAACTCCATAGCCGGGTCCTGTTCGCCGCCGAAGATAACAAGGTCTTGGGGAAACGCTGCGTATAAAAGGATCGAACCGGACACGATGACCCTATTTGACGGGAATGGCTGGAAAGTGGTCCAACGGGCGGAAATGCACAAGCAGACAGCACTGACATTCTTTGCTCTAGCTATTCTTCCCCCTAAAAATCTACGATCCGATGTTCTGCATTTCACGCAAGAGTTGGGGAAAAAGGGGAGATAATTAACGGAAGTGGGCCACTGCTAGCTTTGCGCCTATTTTACCAGGGTCCGCTGCGAGTTGCGAGAAGAAACTCCTAACCCAGAACACTGACTGACTCGCCCGATTTTTACAGGTTCCTTACGGAGGACTCGTTTCATGTCGCCTATTTGGCACGATTTCAGATGGGAGGGCAGAACCTTAAAAAGTCCCACCAAGTTGCCTTTACAAGAGATTGAGAGACCGAAGCAACGGCATTTCTTCCCCTCACCAAAGCACGCAAGTAGAGAGCAGGAGCCAAGATTAGACAAGCCTCGACAGATGTCAAAGAATCCTCCGTCCCTGTCGAGGCATTTTTCCTTGCTTCCTGTAAAACTCCCCCAAAAAGAAAATGCTAGGTTTTTGAAGGTGGTTGTTATGCAGTAATAACAACAGTTTTCGGCAAAAACAGCATCTGCTTCGCATCTTGGTCTACGACATGTATTTTCTTACGAGAGTGAGACAGTACTCCGTGCGAAAATGTTCCACTAAAGGAGAAGAATGCGAACCTGCCCTCACGATTGAGATTGCTCAGCACTTTTTTTTAACCACAGTTAGAGAAGCGTCGTGCAAATATAGGACACACTTCTTTGTGTATGTGTTTGTTTGCTTTTGAGACGATACTAGGGCAAATGAATCTAGTTAGGTCCTAATGGGACGCATTTGATACGGTATTTACGAAAATTGTTCCAAATTTAGCTGACGAGACCAAAGCCAAGCGCCGTGCCATAACGCTCTCTCTAAAGTCTTTGGGACGTGGAAAAAAATTTTCAAGGGGGAAAAACTTGATAAAAGGAACGCCATAGCGTAGCCCCTCGACCCAAATGTTGGCACATGTGCCCTTGTCAAGAAATAGTTTCTCCCAGGTTTTGTTTGCCTATCTGGGCATCACAACGTGGACACGAACAAAAGTAGACTCATTCAACTTGGGAAAGAACCTTTCTTCAAACTTCTTAGGCTCTCTTTGCTATTTAGTTAACGCGAAGTGGATGCTGTTCAATAAATTTAAACTTAACGTGTAAGAGGTTTACGTTATTGTGGTAGGTTCATCTGGAAGCGATCTGTAACCCATCCACAGCCAAGTATTGTCCAAGTTCACGGCTCTGGCTTTCCTAGCATCGTGAAACATGGCAGCTGTCACTTTCGCAAACTTTTCTTCAATTTTCAAGGAAGGTCACTGCGACACAAAAAAACAGTGCGTTTCAGACGAAAGTACAGAACGTTATTGCATTTTTGGCTTCCTACGTTCTTAGTCATCTGCCCCACACGTACAGCCAAAGAGGAAAGTTACACTAACCTCAGTTTCCTGTTCATGTATCGTTTCAGGAAAGGGAAAACCGTCAATTCTTGGATATCAAACAAAATTCTAGTCCAATTGTCAGTAGAAACTTGTCAGTAGATAACGACAGCGGTAGATTTCAGAAACACTCATCAGTAAATATACTTAAACTTTTCAGCCCTTTTCTCATCTTGAGCAGCCTAATGGAAGCACATACGTAAGTCTGAATCTCCTTTTAAAGTGTCAGGGTTAAGTTACATTTAGATTTACAAGTGGCCAACACCAAAGTGACGACATCGACAAGCATTATGAAGCCGAATGATAGTGATAGTCGTTTCATACCAAGCCAAGGACACTTAAACTTGAAGCAATACAACGAAATACTTACATTTAAAACATAAACTTCGTGCTTCACTTTCACTCTAATACCTCAGGAAGAAAACACGAAATTACCAAATTTTACACACCGACGCTGTCAAAACAAAGCATGTTATCGCAAATTGCAATGGCATTTAATCGATATGAAATTTGTCATACGGTTTCGAGGGTTGTACGCTTTCTAGTGACGTACGAAAGAACCTCAATCGGCAGACGCAAGAAGTCAAACGTAGCGGGAAAGCAAAAAAGCTAAATTTCGTGGCTCCGAATAGTGCCTAGTATTAATTGGTTAAAAAATGTATGGAAATATTTCTATGGATGGAACTGTACATAAATATGCATCAAACTTTATAATGTTTAGCCTTATTGGAAATTCTGTAGTGATTTGTTACTTAGTATACCCTTGCATTCTTGATTTGTCCTTGTCCTGTTTTGACCCCCACTTCCTTATTAGACTATCCTTGTCACTTTCTGACCTTTCCTAAGAATCCTGTAATAGTTCCCTAATCAGCATCCTTCACCTTATCTGACCACTTCCCCTTTTTTGTATACATCCCCTAGAGAGTCCCCATACCGTATATAAACTGTACTCAACCTAGGTTTAGGGAGAGCTTTGCCAACTCTCACCCCTTGCACAAGAGCTGTAGTCAATCTTTTCAAGTCACCATTAAATTCCCTTTAAATCGGCAGTTTAAAGTCTTTAAGTTGTTTGGTTGACGCCTGATTGGTTACTTAATCATACGAACCTATCCTTTTTCAAAACACAACGCAGGGACCCCTTTCTCTTGCAATCTAACGAGTAAATTCCTACATATTTTATTGGTGCCGT